>JARHVA010003893.1:1327500-1787951 GCA_037957365.1 Torreya grandis | reverse complement strand
ACCCAATCCTGAAGCTAGTTGACTTAGCCCATTTATTAATTTACTAACTTGAACCCCCTAACCTAAATCTTCTAACTTGAATTTTTAATCTTACCCCCTTTTTAACCTTATTTTCACCTAGAACCTTGACTGCCAATGATCAGCCTAACTATCGATTGTTAGCCTGACCATCAATGGTCAACTCCTCTAAACCTACTTTAAAAGCATTACCAATTATATGAGATAAGCATGGATGCATTTAGTATACTTTTCCTTGTCCAATTCTAAAAAGCTTTAAAGCATTCTTAAATAGAAATTTTATCCTACATCACAATTAGCAACTTCCTCCTACATATTTAGTAACTTCATCCTATAAAAGGAGAGAAGTAATGAGAAATAGGATCCATAAATCTAGAAATCCATCAATCCGGTGTCCAAGCTATCTTGCATATAGGTATCTAACATCTCTTTAAAAAAATAAGCAGCATCAATAAATACTTGAACCTCTATCAAAATCACTTTTGAAGGCTAAAGTATTGTCACTCTAACCAAATTTCTTTAGCCTTCTACAATCAAGTTACAAGTATTTCATGCTTGTTTTCTTTGATCTATTTCATTTCTAACCCCCTAACATATCCATACCTATATTTATCTTATTTTCCATTCTCCAAAATCCATAACATCCCTTTGTTTAAATAACTACCCAATATACCATTACTTTTTTGAACATTTCTAAAATTTTTACAAGCAACCACTGACATTTACCCCATCTACCAATAGTCATCTCAACTGTCGATGGTCATCCAACTACTGATGGTCAGCCCAACCATGACGGTCACTATAGGCCAAATAGTAGTAAGTTATTTTTAGCCCCTTAACCCCTAACCAAACCCTACTTTCTATGTTCTAACCTATTCACAAAGATTACCTATATTTTTTTGAACCTAACCCCAACTATCTTAGCATAAGTATTGACCTAATTTTGCTATATTTAATCATTTTGTTTAACAATAAAGTTTACATTCTTCTCATCTTACATGCATTTACTTTCTAGTTATTTAATGCATGTATTCTTTTTTTATCTACATCAACTTAATTATTATAAACAGTGGATTGACAGCCTCCTAGTAAGCTCATACTTCTTGGATCTAATTCATGCTAGGCAGTCCACTCAATCATCCATATAACAACCCCTTTTCTATTGTCTTTATTATCTACAAGTTATTCCTTCTAAGCCAAAGAGGAGTTCTCACCATCATCTGGATCATGCACACACTTTTACCAGGTATTCTTCTACACACCCTATTACTAGTTTCATTACTTACTTCCAAATTAGTAAATGAGCAAAAATTAAGAGAAAAAATTAACACTTATCCAAACCACATAACCAAGCATAGCAACTACGGATGGATGATCTAAAACTTATACTACACTTCAATAGATGATCTAAAACTTAGTGTGTAGCAATTAGGGACCATGATGAACAAATCCATATGATCATTTTCTCCTAAAACTACCACATTTGAAAGATATGACCTTTTAAAACTACCCACTTGTATTTATTTGAGCTTCTTGCAAATTGGCTAAGTATGGAAACTTAGCGCATTTTGACTAAGAGGCCAACTTTATATCTTCATATCTCTTGATGTGTTTCAGTGGATGACCTAAAAATTGGCATATATGTTCTTGGGAATAATGTGAACAAACCCATATGACCAATTCTCCCTAACTCATCCACATATAGTAATTATGATGTCAATAAAGTGCCTACTTAGAATTTTTGCCATTAGACCTAAGATATCTAGATGAACACAATGAAGAACTAGATGAATGTTATTCCAAGAAATTTTGACACCCCATAGGGTCTCTAGAACTATAGTCTTTCTCCTTGTGAAATTGGATCAATCTTCAATTAGGATCTTTCTCTTTCTACCATAATTTTGGACTAGGCACATTTTTGGTATGTAAACCAAAATTGGTCAACATCTTTGGTGACATGGCTGGGTAGCATGCTTGTTATGCTTGAGAAATCAAACTAGATACATGACTCTTAGATAATAATAGATAATACATGGACCATTTACATGAATTTAAGATAGGATTTTGACTTGTAAATACAAAATATTTCCAACAAGCAAGGAAAGAAAGAAACTAAAGCAGGGAAACTAACCGAAAAAGTAAAGGCAACTAAACTACTAAACAACTATGTAAACATAAGCAATTATTTGGGACAAAATAAAAAGGAAACTAACTAATGTGCTATAAAAACACTTAGATAAAAATAAAAACAACTATGTACAAGGGACTTTGCTTCCTTAATATCAGTGATTAAGATGTATCCCATTGACTAGGATAGAAATCTCTTCACCATTCATCCTTATGAGCTAGAAAGCATTATGGGATTTCAAACTAGAGATTATATATGAACCACTCTAGAGAATAAAATTTGGTGTGATTTCTTAGCTTAGCTCTATCTTCATTCCACTTGAGGACTAAATCTCCTTCTTGGAAAGCTCTTGAAGAAGTTCCTTTGTCAAAAGATCTCTTTGTCATCGCTTGATGGGCTTCCATAGCCAACATTGACTGATGCCTTGTTTCTTCTAGCTTAATGATCTCAACATATCTTATTTCCATTATCTCATTCTCTAAAATTTCAAGCTGATGTATTAATTCCAAAGCAGGGAATTCAAGAGAAATAGGTATTCTTGCTTCCTTATTGTATACTAGCTTATATGGAGAATTAACAATTGACTTTTTATAGGTGATCCTATTAGCCCATAGAGCTGACTTCAATTTGAGATGCCATGATCTCTAATTATTTTATAGACTCCTCCTAATGATATTCAAAAAAATATTGTTGGTAGACTCGGTAAGGCCATTACGTTGTGGATAATAGTTTGATGAGGTACTACGAAAAAACACTATGTTAAACTGCCCACTGGCTGATCTTAGATATTAAAAAATCCATAGAATTATCAAAAATTATAGTTAAAGGGACCCCAAATTTGGTAAGAAAATCTTCATAAAAGTCTAAAACAATGGTTTCATTGGCTTATTTTAATGTTACTACCTCTATCCATCTAGTAAAATAATATATGGCAGTTAAGATCCACTTGTGACCTAAGCTTGAAGGGGGATTAATAACACCAATAAATCCCAATCCCCATTATAAAAAGGGTTGATTAACTAAAATTGGTTGGAGAGGTAAAACTACAAGCTTCACCTTTCCAACAAACATAGCACACTATCTACATTTCCTAATCCATGTATGGTAATAACTAAATAAACTTGTCCAATAATACCCACCTCTCATGATCATGTGGGTTGTAATCCTTATTTATTAATGTCTTTCACCATGTCCATCATGGAAATCCTCAAGCAACATCTGTGTTTGACCTAGTTGTATGCATCTTAGTAGTATACCATTGATACCCTTTTTGAATAATACATTATCAACAAGAAGAAAATGACTGTAATCTAAAATATATCCTTTTTAAAAGAGTGAGATGAGAAGGATAAAAACCATCTTGTAGATATATTACCATATATTGGAACCATCTAGAAGATGAGGTATGGTCACTTGTAACTTCTTCATCATTTGACACCATAACCAATTCAATAGTCTCCTACAAGTCTTTGGCTATATGTTCACAAAGTCCTTTACCTCTAACCATCTTTGTGACTTTTATCTCAACATCATATTCCATGACCTTGGTTATCCAACCAACTCTCTTGTCATTTATATCTTTATTTAGAAGAAAATATTTGACACTTGAATGTGCAACCATCAAGTGTATTTTATTATTGGACAACAAGTACCTAAAATTTTTAAGAGACCTTATGACTGAAAGAACATGCTTCTTAACAAAAGAATACCTTATTTCATATTCTTCTAAGCCTTGAATTAATAAGGCTATTGTTTGCTCTAAATTTTCTTTATTATGTTGCATGAAAATACCTGAAATTATGCCAATGTTAGCATAGTTATATAAGAAGAAATATTTTGTAAAGTTAAGGTTCAGGAGTGTAGGAGCATTGGCTATAGATTTATTGATCTCTTCAAATCTTATCACTCCTTATTTAGACCAATTGAAACCCTAACCTTTATTTAGCATGTCTATGAGTGGCCTAGCTAAAGTAGCAAAATTTAAAATGTATTTCCTTATGAAGCTGATTTTGCGTAAAAAGCTTTGCAAGGATTTCTTGTGCTTAGGCAATTAAAGTGCAAGAATTGATTCTATCCTATCAAGGTCTATGCTTATACCATTTTTTGAAATGACATGTCCAAGAATCCTACCTTCATGAATAGAGAGAACACACCTTTTTAGATTCAAAGACACTCCAAATTCCCTGCACCTTTCAAACACCTATCTAAGATGAATCATATGCTCATATGTGATGTTAGATAATATTGTTATGTCATTTAGATAAACAAGGATAAACTTGTTGAGGAGACCCTGAAATGCCATGTCCATAGCATTCTAAAAATTGGCTCTGGCATTAGATAAACCAAAATGCATTTTTTTGTATGCAAACATCCTCCACTTTGTGGTGAAGGCTATTTTGTATTGAGCTTCTTCTTTTACTAAAACGTAGTTATATCCACTATATCCATCTAATAAAGATAACCTTTCTAAACTTGTAACTAGTTGTAAAACATATTCCATTGATGGCAATGGTTAGTGGTCTTTAAGAGAGGCCTTGTTCAAGTCACAGAAGTCAACACATAGCCTTATTTCACCATTATTATTCCATACTACATTAAGGTTTTCCACCCAAGTCAAGTGCTTAATTGGAAATATTATAGCTAACTCAATGAGCTTATGTAGCTCAACTCTCATCAGAGGTTAAATATTTGGATTAATTAGCCTTTGCCTTTGTTTGACTAGCCTAGTCTTATCCTCTAACTCAATGGTATGTTAAGCTAGGATTAGATCAAACCTTTAAGGTCACTATACTTCTATGCAATGACATCTACAAAACTTGAACATGACTCAATAAAACTTTCTTTCTCTAAAGATGTGCAAACTCTCCCTGGCTTCAAACTCTTACTAGTTACAATATCTACATTTAGGTGGTGTTCTTCCTTAGTTCACAAGAAAAAACTTATTTTCTCAATTCATCATCTTTGTTGCATATTTTTTCAAGGGTGACTAGCCCTTTAGGAAACATTTTTGTCTTCAATTGTATAATCTGGTCATCATACTACTGTAAATTCTTGCCTTGGTTATTGGAGGAGAATTCAACATCCTCTTATAAGAATCTGAAAATCTAGATATCATCTTTAAATACTTACCAATTGTCATGGTTTTTTGAGACAGAAGGTCTCACAACTACCTTTATATGTGAATGAACTTTTTCCCTTTTTCATTTGGGATACTGAATTATGACCCAATAGTAGCCAACCTATATGTATGCTTTTTCTTACTTCTCGATATGGCCTAAATATTGAAGTATTAAAAGTCTTTAACTAGGTCCCATACTCTATGATTATAGGACTTAAGTAGTAGGTTCTTGCATATATTAATTCCTCTTACTTGGCAAAATACTAGTTCACTATCTCCAAAAACTTATAAGGAATTGACCTTCATCTTTCTTGACCATTACAAACCATGCACTAGTGCTTCATATTCAGTAACATTATTGGTACAACCAAACTAAAACTTGAGAGAAGAGAAATGCCTTTGATTGTCTAGAGAAATTAACATCATTCCAACTCTAGTGCCATGCTTTTTCTTGGATCCATCAAAATATAACTGCCATAATTCATCACTAGGTTGATCATCTTTCATCAATATTGGAATTTGTGCATCATTTTCATGAAGACAATAGACACCAAGTCCTTATTCTTAAATTAAATTTTAGGGATAATGTCCATGAAAATTAGAGTCCCATTCATGAAATAAAATATCTATGACTCCATCTAGAGGTGATTCTAATTCCACCTCACTATTTTCTAGTACCTTGTCTAAGATAACACAATTAGTGTTCACCATACTTGGCATACATGGCTCAAAATGAAATATTACAATAGGTTCAAATCATATTGTCACCTTAATACCATACCTAGTTTTGAACATTAAATAGGTCTAATCAACTGACAAATATCCTCCAATCTTTGAATTAAAGTCTCTTGATAGGCACATGGCAAATTAGGGAGGCAAGTCTACTACAACTACATCTTGCTGAATAACCACATTAAGGAAAGCATGTAATTTCAGTTTTAGATATTTTATTATGCCTAATATCTTCATTGGTGAGTCATTTAATTAAAATAATCCTTTGGTATTTGGCTCATAGACAAAACCAAGCTTGTATGTAATTTGTTTGGGCATGACAATGCTACTAGCTCCACTATCTACCATATAATTATGGGCTAAATAGTCACCTACTATCAAAGAGAGATAAAAGGGATGGATTTTGTTTGATTTGGCATTGTATTTTTCTACCTTTGCCATGTTATGTATTTATTGATCAAGTTGATTGAGTTGTTGGTCTGAATTGGCCAAGATAGCTCCTTGTTTCTTAGTTAGTTCCTTAGATACATTAAGATCTAAAAGCTCTTAAATAAATATGTCCTTTTTCCTTGGAATGGAAAGGAAATTCGACATGATAATACTAACATTTGATTTCTTAATTTGATCAATTGTGCTAAAATATGCTCCACTGACCTTTGGATTCAACTTTTGAGCCATTGCTTGTTCTCTATTTACGAGCATTTGGGGAAATTTCACTGTCTCTGTATTCTAAATATTTTATGCTACAATAACAACTTGATCCTTGACACTCTTTGAAATAAAACTAGGAACATTAAAAGTATTACTCACATCTTGAACTTCCTCAACTTCTCTCTTTTAGTTCTAGTTAGAGCTACTAGTTGACCATTTATGTTGGTAGTTTCACCAACTTGGTTGAAGGAACTATTATCATCTAACTACCAACTAACATTGATATCTTCATGTTGTCCTAGAACTTGTTGAGCTTCTCCTTGGACTGTCATATTCATGTCATGATACTGACCACCTTGAAGAGAGAACTCTTCTTGTGTCATTTATGGCATAGTAATATCTTATGATACCAAGGCTTGATTTTGAATGTCATTTGGATTAGAAGGCTACCAACCTAGATCTTGCATCAATTTATTTTGAGAAATAATAGATTTTGAACTAGAAGGTACATTGAGATCAAGGGTTACATATGGCTTAGTTTGGGTTATGGCTCCTTGATTTTGATAAGGTTTCCTATTGTCCTTGAAACCTTCATAAGGAAGTCTTTGGTTATTAAAAGATTGATGAGTATTCTAGTTTTGCTACTAATAAGGTCTACCTTGGTCCTATTATTTCTTGAGTTAAATAATCTCATTTCCAAAAGCTTGTAACATGTTTTTCAGATCACCAATCTCATTAGATTGATTAAGAGGGGCTACAACTTGGACTTTTGGAGATGGAATATGAGTTATAAATGGAATCTAGAGAACTTGAGGAGGAGGAACAATTTATAATTTTTGGAATATGGACATTAAATGCCTTAGAGAAATATTACCATCTTGAATCAAGCTGTTTTATACTCTTATAGCAATTTCATAGGCATTTGGCAAGGTATTACCTCCCACAGACTGTATCATGACACTTATATCAGAATTAAGGGCCTTAAGATAGTATAAAAATGCATACTCTAGGGATGGTCTAACCAATGTATGTATCCTAGCCCATGTCTTTTAAAATTTGAGGTTAAAATTAGGCATAAATTCATGGGGGTACCTTTTTATGGTAATCAATTATTCAACCAAAAATAGATGATCAAATTTTTCTTCAAATTGATTAACTAAGGCTACACCTAACTCATCACAAGTAGAAATAGAGGTCAAAAGAACATTCATATACCATTGAAATGCTTTTCCCTTAAAGGAAGTAGCAAATAATTTGATAGCCACATTATCTTGAGTAACATTATGAATAGAACATAGATTGGCAACATTTTGGATGTGCTCAATAGCAATAGTTTTATCCCATTCTTCTAAGAATAAAAGGATACTTTTTAGGGTAGACATAGGAATTTCATCATATTGGGACAATTTTAGAGGGCTACTATCCCTATTAAATGGGACAAACACTTGATTTATGATAACCATTTGGGCAAAATGGATTTGGCTTATGGGGACAATAGATTGGACTAAAACAATAAAATGATCATAAGATGAATGTTATTTTGGAGGATAAGGTATTGTACTATTTAACCTTGATATTTTATAATAAGTAGAATTCAATTCAATATTTTCAAAAGGAGTACCTTTACTTGATGATCTTGTTGTAACCTTTGGCATGAAAGCACTATCTAGAAGATGTTATGAACTCTAAAACTTGAAGGATCTTCGAATTTTGATGATGGTAGATGTCTCTTTCTTTTATGATTTCTTTTTTTCAATATTTAGACTTCAATTATACTAAATAAACTTGTGTCCCATCAGGTGTGCCAAAACTATTGGTGTTCTATACTTGCACCCTAGCTGAGAAGGGGATTATTCAGATCTCCCTACTCAAATATAATCCAACATGAGACTGATCATAGGTTGTGGGTATCCTAATAATAGATTAAACCTCTAGAGAAGACTATATTCCTTATGGATCTATCACCTACACTAAACCTAAACTAACACTTGCTTAGAAAAGGGAGATAGATTTTGACAATAACTTATAAAGCATGTAAAAAAGGTGATGCACTAATGATTTGATCACTCAAACTCACATAATACACACTATGAGACACTTTCAAGACCAAATAATATCAATCTCACATAGATATTTTATAATAAGGCATTAATCAATTATTGAATTAGTAAGAGAGGGAAAATATCCACTTTCAAGCTAGATAATAAACTATAAATTTCACTTATAATAACCTTTGATAATTATTAGGCACTTCTTGAAGGTGAGAAAAACTCAAACATAAGAAAGAAACATACATTCACTTAACCATAATGCATGAATTCATAGAACACACTTCAATCCATCTTAGAAAAGGATGGAATTCAATCTTTATTGCATCAAAAAGGTGTCACAGTATAGTTTTTGGTAGAGTCTAGTTATACCAAAAAAGAGGGATAGAGAGATCCATTTCAAGGATTAGAAGCCTGTATTTATTGAAAAGAGAGAGAGAGAGAGAGAGAGAGAGAGAGAGTTATGCATTGGTAAAATCCAAACCACTATCAATGGATTAACACTTTCAAGGATGCTAACTCATGACCTTATTGATCAAGGAATAAATTTTGTAAAATAATTAAATTTCCATTTCCCTTATCCAATTTCCAGGTCTCTTCTTGGAACTCCATGATATCATGTAATGATCTGCTGACAAGGATATGTCTTATAATTGGTAGAATTATGCCACATCTGCTTTGGGTGGCCAATTATATCTACTCATTAAAAATTGACCCTAATGATAGGCAATCTATATCTCCTTATGATCATGTTTAAATTTGCATTTTTTCCAACTCAAAATTAGGTCCATTTTATAGATGAAAAACCAATCTTAGACCATTGGTTTTCACATAGTAACAATATTCATAAAAACTTGCAAACTGCTTGACTTTACTTCAAAATTATTGGTTCTTTGATCTTTACATTTGGTCTAACCACTTCTATTCTACCTATATGGATCTCTAGTGATAATTCTTGCTCTCTAAAATATGACCTTGGTTCAATCTTAGATCTCTTTTGAGCTTGGCTCTTTGTCATTTGCTTTGCCTATGTCCAAAATAACTTCTTCAACTTTCATTGAAAATATCTTGAGCTAACTTTTATTTATTTATTATTGATTGACAAATCAAACCATTTACATTGTACCCAACTATTCTCATACTTATTGGTTTCATAGATATGCTAACTTATTAACTCTACCTCGCTCTGTTGATCTGCTTATGCATGGATACCCATGAGCCGTCAATCTTTTACCAACTGAATGCGGTTGTGCCACTTATCATGCATGCATTTTTTCTCAGTATCTTATAACCTCTGCTTACCTTTAGATTTGAATGTATAATCAAATGTGTGCCATTATATTTGCTTGGGACCCATGATTTGAAATCAAACGACTACTTTATGGTGCTTAAATTTGATGTTCATGTGAACATCATTTGATGTCCCTACGGACGTATTTTATGTTCCATAGACTATCAAATTTAATCTCATATGTATTTTTGTAGTATATTTAATTTGAATCTTATCCGAATGTCCCCCATTATTTGATCAACTTTGAATATTTGTATCTTGAAGCATAGGAATCATGGAGGGGTCAAATTTGTTGGATATGTTCTTGAAACTAAAAGGGATGAACCCATTTGATCTGCTAGTTTTGGGATATTTCTAAGTGTGTTTAAATTATTCCTAATTTGATTAGTCTATTCATTCCCACATGAAATCATAATGATGGTCTAGTTTATTTGGATAAGTATGGGAAAATTAGTAAAATCTAATTGAGGAGCAACTTTGAACATGCACAACTTCTACCACACTTTGGTGGATGATTTGAAACTTATCACATAGCAACTAGGAACCAAGCTAAATAAACCCATATGATAATTTTCTCCTAAAAATAACACACGTACCACATATGTCCTTGTAAAACTACCCACTTAGATTTATTTGAGCTTCTTATAAATTGGCTAAGTATGGAAACTTAGAAAATTTTGACTGAGAGGCCAACTTTGGATCTTAATATATTTTGATGCACTTCAGTAGATGACCTAAAAATTGGTGTATATGATCTTGTAAATAATGTTAATAAACCCATATGAAAAATTCTCCCTAACTCATCCACATATGATAATTATGATGTCAGTAAAGTGCCTACTCATAATTTCTACTACTAGACCCAAGATATCTAGATGAACATAACGAAGAACTAAATGAATGTTATGAACTTCCATACTTATTCTAAGAAATTTTGACACCCCAAGGGTCTCTAAAATTCTAGTCCTACTCCTTATGATATTTGGTCAGTCTTCAATTAGGATCCTTCTCTTTCCAATGTACTTTTGGACTAGGCACATTTTTGGTATGTAGACCAATATTGGTCAACAAGACCTATGCTCAGATATTGAAGTAGGGGGAAGATATGAATGGTTATGTTTGGTGTTATATATTTTCACCCTAGCTGATAAGGGGGTTGTTCAAGTCATCTTACTCAAATCTAGTCCAACATAGGACTGATCCTATGTTGTGGGTATCTTAATAATGGATCAGACCTCTAGAGAAGGCCAGCTTCCTTTTGGATCTATCACCTAAACTAGACCTAATCTAATACTTTCTTGGAAAAGAGATAGAGAGATATAATAATATATGAAAGCATGTAAATGGGGTGATACATCAGTAATTAGAACACTTATACTTTGCATAAGACACACTATGAGACATATTCAAGACCTAATAAGATCAGTCACACATGAATATTTCACAATAAGGTATGAATCAGTTATTAAACTAGCATGAGAAGGTAGACATCCACTTTCAAACTAAACAACAAACTATAAATTGAACTTATAATGACTTGTGAGAACTATCAAGCACTTCATGAAGGTGCAAAAACTTAGACATAGACAAAGAACATACATTCACTTAACTATAGTACATGATTTCATAGAACACACTTCAATTTAGCTTGAAAAATGATGGAAATCAGTCTTTATTACATCAAAAGGTGTCAAGATTAAAATTTGGCATAGCCTAAGCAAGCCAAAGCATAAGAGTCTTTTTCTCTAAAGATAATGAGAGATTTCTTTTTAAAAACTTTTAGAGTGTAAGCGAGAGCTAAAATATGGAAGAAAATGGAACATATATAGAAAAAAAGAAGAGAGAGAATTATGATGTATTAGCACAAGTTCAAGGATGCTAACTCATGACCTTATCAATAAGGAACAAATTATGTAAAATAATTGAATGCCCATTGTCCTTATCTAATTTCTAGGTCCCCTTCTTGGAATTCCATACCATTCTCTATCTAATCTGATAACGAGAATCATGTCTTGAAATTGGTATAATTATTCCACATCTGCATTAGGTGACCATCCATACCTATTTATTGAAAATGTGAGCCAAATGTTAGGTGAGACACCTCTCCATGATCATGTTTACATTTTTATTTGCTTCAATATTGAACATAGGTCCATTATAGGTAAAAACCAATCCAATTATTAGTTTTCACATAATCACAAAAAAATGCTTGACCTTGATTCACAAACACTAATCCATCTTCGAACCTTGTATTATGCCATAAGAGACCTATTCTACATTTAAAACCTATAAGAGTTGATGAGGATCTTCCATCTAAAATCAATAATCGTGTCAATGAAATGATCCTGTAACAAGGTTGATAGGTTATAGATTATTAACCAAAACTCTTATTTAAACTTGAATGGTGATGAAGCCTTGTCCTTAACCATATTGCCTATGTGACAATATCTATTATTTATCTAACTCTAACGGTGATATGGATCCTTAAGATTTTATTTTCCTAGGTTGAAAAATTGGTTCATCTACCTTGAATGGAAGATCATTAGATTTTTTTGATGTTCATTGGTTGTCAATTGCCAACTCAGACCATTTCATTATGCCCAACTATCTTTATTCTTATTATTCCTAAAGATACATTAACTTAATTGACTCATTGTGTATCATTATATCTGAATGTATGAATGCATGTGAACCTTTAATTTCCTACCAATCGAGATCCTTTAACATTTTGACTTGATCTTGTTGTTCCCAAAATCTGTCATTCATAACTGGGACAACATATGAACCATTTTTGCTCCTTCAAGCTAAAATTCTTTCTTCCCTTCTCAAAATTTTTTCTAAGCATTCAAATTCTTCATTATTCAAGCTTTTTTTAGTTAAGGGACTAGCAAGTTCAATAAGTTCAACAGCTTCAATAAGTGAGCTCTCTCAAAGAAACAAGTTTCCAACACTTAGGCAATTCAAGGTTGGTTCAATGCCAAGGTTCAACCAAAAGTTTCATTAGCAAGCTTCAAAAAAAGGAATGAACCATTGAACCTTTTAACCAAAATGGTTCAATGGGTTCAAAGGTTCAATGACATTGGTAAGCTTAAAGAGTTAAGCACTTCGGTAAAAGTTCAAAGTTCAACCACTTCGGCAAGTTCAATAGCTTCAAAAGACTTAGTGAAAAGAAGGCACATTGAACCATTGAACCTTGAACCAAATAGGTTTAAAGGTTCAAAGGTTCAACGTGGTTGGTTCAACATGGTTGGTTTAAAGCGGTTGGTTCAAGCAGTCAATTGAATGAGCGGAACACAAGATTGAACCGTTGAATTGTTAAACTAAAGTTTTTTCAATCAGTCAGTTCAATCAAATAGTTCAAAGGAGTGATCAAAGGCCCACAAGATGATTTCTATAGACTCTATAGACCTATTTCTATCGACTCATTTCTATGGACTCTACATACATATTTTTACAGACTCTGCAGGCTGGGTTTTACGAACTCATTTTTACAGACTCTACAGGCTGGGCTATATGGACTCATTTCTATAGAATCTATAGTTTGGGTTCTACGGACTCATTTATATGAAATCTATAGGCTAGGTTCTATGGACTCATTTCTACAAACTCTGTAGGCTGGGTTCTATAGACTCCATAGGCTATTTCTACAGACTCCGCAGGCTGCTTTCTATGAACTCTGTAGGAAAGAAACAAGTTCCCAACACTTAGGAAATTTCATGGTTAGTTTAATCAAAAGGTTCAAAGGAAGGTGTCCCAAAGACCAAAGGGCAAGTGCCCTTATAGAGGGCAATGAAACAAATGGAACAAAAAGATATCTTTCGAAGGGATTTTTTGCGGCGAGATTTTACAAGTAAAATCCTTCAGACATTTTGTTTGAAGGAATGATCAAAGGCCTGACAGAGAGCCTAAAGGACAAGCTTGCAATGGGAACTTAGGATCCAAAAGGACCTTTGTAACTTTTCTGAAAGGCAATTTTAGAGATCAAACAGCCCTTGTAGAGGGCAGGCGATGAGCAAAATGGACCATTACAAAAGGCCGAAAGGGTAAGGTTTTCTTCAAAAAAGTGAACAAGGCAAAAAAGTTAGAATTCCTTTGGATTTTTTCAAGGAAAAAGACAAGGAAAATTATTTTGGACAAAAAGTCTGAAGGAATTCCTTTGAACTTTTGTCTAAAGGAATTCGCCTGAATGAAAAAAGCCTTAGGGAATAAGCGGCAAAGGCAAGAAAAGGTTTCATTTAGACAAAATGTCTGAAGGAATTCCGTCAGACATTTTATCTGAAGGAATTAATACAAAGACCACCTGAAGACCTTTCTCAAGAACCCAAAGGGTAGGTACCCTTTGGAACAATTCAAAGACTAAGCTCGGTCAAAGGAAATTTAAAGGAAATAAAGCTGAAGGAATTTACCAAGGGGTGACAGGCCTACGAATATCAAAGTTGGGCACCATGAACTAGCCATTAGAATCTAGACATCTGGTGACATCCCCAAAGATGTCAAAGTTGGGCACCATGAATTAGCTATTGGAATCAAGACGTCTGGTGATGTCCCCAAAGTTGTCAAACTTAGGGTACTAAACTAGCCGTTAGCTTTCAAATGGTGATGGGTATGCAAACGTCATCTTTATGACAATGAAATAACCATTGATCTTTAAAGGCTTGAATGTGGACTCGAATGCATTCAAAGGCCTTAAGTCCAAAAGGAAGAACCACTGAAGAGGGAGCTGAAAGAGCCAGTAGAAAGGGAAAAGATAGCCCAAGAGCTCAAATTACAATAGGAAAGAGGGAAAGACTAGAAATATCTACGTAAGAGTTATTCTAGTAGGTGGAACAGTCCACTAAGTAGATATTTGACCTTGAAAACATTAAAAGTGTGGCCTATATTTCTCCCTTGGAGTAAAGGTGAAGTGGATAGCTACATAGATATTAGGTGACAAACCAGATGACCCAGGCCCAGGAGAAGATATTTGAGATGAATTGACATGCCACAGTTAAGGCAGCCACCCTGTTCCAGCATGGTCCCTTGACAAAATTGAAAATGCATTCAAGGCATTAAATGTAGCATGGGCCATTCCATAAAATAATGTGCCAGGCCTTTTTGGGTGGCTATATATTGTAAATATTTTATTTTCACAAGGCAGATCTCTCCGTTATAAAAGCAAAACCCTGCCCAAATTGAAAGGTGATTACTGAGACTTTGAGCTCAAATTGTTGATCATATTTATTTATTTGAATGAGAAAGCAGGTTACTTTCAGACTTTGTGTTGTTATAACTTGTGTCATTTTAGGAGATTATTCTTATGTCTGTCTCCTGAATACGTTCTTGTCTATTTTAATGAAATAAGCAGAACTAGTGGAAGTAATCAAGAAGGTTTCTTTGAAGCCAACTGTGGGAAGACTTTGTGCTACTACAATTGCCTTTAGTGTGTTTGTCTATTTTCTATTCCTATGTAAAGGGCCTTGGGATGAATTTGCTCCCTCATTGTCCTTCGTATTTCACTCTTAGGTAGTCGAGGTGGAGACTTTGTGATACATCTCAGTCTATTGGTTACTACGCCCCTTGTTACCAGTTACTTGTCACTACCTGAAAGAACTCTGATTGTTTTTTGTAAGACCACTTTTGAAAGAAGAGAAGTGCCTTCAGTTTTTCCACCTTGATTTCTCCTTTATTTTTGAACATCATCTCTAAAAAAAGAGAGATGGTGTTGTCTTACCCCTGAGTGTTATTTTTTGCATATATATATATATATAGCCCCTCATAGTTATAATGGAACCTCCCCTTGATGAGAGGAGATATTTGTCCCCTTTTGATGTGGTAAACCTGCACATCTGGTTGACCAATCTACCTATGCTATGGTTGAAGAGACCTATTTTGCTCATCAGTTAGCTAGTGACAAAATATTCACCCAATAGATCTCACACCATTGATCTAAATATATGAGCTCATGTGCATCATAGATCTCATTGGGCCCACTTTCATATTAGTCAATGCACACCATCAAATATTTGATACAATTGAGTGTTGATCATTGATCTTTCTCAAACCCACCTCTTGTGTTAGTTACTTCACATTGTTAGATCTTGGCTTGATGACCCTATACCTTTGGATCTTGTCCAACATACAGCTCTTTAATGGATTTAACCCATAGGCATTTTGACTCATTTGACTCTAGCATAGACCATTAGATCATATGTGTCTATATGCGAGCTCACACAAACCATTAGATCTTGATCAACTTTAAACTTGTTAAGGACCTTTTGAACTCAAATAGTTAATTTATGGATCTTAAACTTGACATCTATGTGAATGTCTCATTCTGCAAGCCTATCTTTAAATACTTAAATCTTGAAGTAGAGATCTCACATAGACATGAAATATACAAGGAATTTTCTTGGCACAAGAGACTTCATGACACTAAAACTATTTGGCTTGCAAGAGTTCCTGAGGTGTATTTATTAAATACACAAGTGAACTAGTCTATTCCCTTTCTTGATGACATCTTACTAATGGTCTAGTTATCTAAGTTTGCATATTCTATTTTTTGCTCAATCTTTCAAGGATATAATGATATTTTAAGGCTTGTGCACACTAGTTCATGCTCCTAAATGCTTAGATACCATGAAACCTACTTGGACCCTTCTATCTATAGTTATAGACCTATCCCTTAAAGATCAATTAGATCACACTTTAAGCTTGCTTAAAGTGTTTCAAAATATTTACAAAAGCTATATGATCTCCACTTGAGGTTTATCTATTCCTCATGACATTGGGTCACTTCTTCAATCAGGATCTTGTTCCTTCAACTCTTAGACTAGGAAATTTTTGGTATGTAGACCAAATTTGGTTAATAGTTATGAATAAGTGTCTCATATTCAACATATCTAGATCCTTAACAAGAAATGACATATAGCCACTCACGGAAAATATGGTCATGGCTCTATTAGGTCCAAAAATATGAGGATTTTATCCTCATAAGAAAGTCAAGTGGAAGATGGCACAAAGTCATTATGACATTAATGTATGAAGAGATCAAGGATTTGGTACAACTATCATCTTGAAGATTTATGACTTCTTTTCTATTATCCAATGCATGTTCCCCATCTCTCTCATCCCCTTCTGTTATAAATATAGGCTTTTAAGCCTTGATATGGATCCCCTCTCTTGGGCATGACTAGACTATACCAAAATTAAGATTTATAACCTCTTGAGATAAATAGATGATTGTTTTAGATTTCATTATTATGGTATAGTGTGTTAATATTAGTTTTATTTGCATAAATGGTATAAATCTCTCCCTTATCAAGTCTTGATCTTAGCTATCTACTAGTTTATCTTGTTACACAGGTCATGTTTAGTGTTCAATGACATGTGATTGAAGCGAGTAAGTGGATACATTAACTAGTTAGTTCTTTGAATCAAGCATCTCCATCACTTTCCTCAGGTTTTGATCACTTAATGAACCTCTGCATGAAATACTGATGCATAACAAACATATAGAGTTTTAGATTCAGTCTTTTGCTTGTTGTATTAGTATTTTTAGAAGTTCAAATAGAGTGGATGAGCAATCATTTTAGGTGCATCACCAACATTAGCTTAGATTTATCTTTCAGTTATCTTTCTCTCCATTTTCACACCAAAAACTAGTAGGTTTTAGTGGAAATGAGCTAAGTGATACATCAAAGAAGCTAGCTTTGTTAAAAATCTTAGAGATCTGACCCAAAATTAGGTAACCCATAGCCTAGGGTCATTCCCATGTTGGAATAGATTTGAGTAGAGGACCTAAACAATCCTTTGCTTAGCTAGGGTGAAATCTAAGTCTAAAATAACAAACATTGGGTCTATGCTAATAGTGGCTAGCAATGTCAAAGAGTATTAGTTTCTTATTGAGAACCTTCTTCAACTAGCTCATGTACAACCATATTCTAAGATGGTACGTGATATTACTAGTCCTGATATTCCTTGGTACCAGGACCTATAAACTTACTTCCATGACCAAATTATTCTTGTTTACCTATCATGAAGCCAACACAAAGCCTTGATTCATAAATTTACTAGATACACATTACTTAGTAATACACTCTATCTTAGAGGCTATGATGGAATACTACTTTATTTTTTAACTTCAAGAGAATCCAAATTAGTGTTGAAGGATGTACATGAAAAAAATTATGGGTTCCACACCAATGGCCTGATCTTTACCAAGAAAATCTTAGAACTAAGTATTATTAGCCAATAATGGATACAAATGTTTGTCAACATGTCAAGAAATGTGATGCTTATCAATGGCATAATGATTTGATCCATACTCCTTCCTTACCACTCCAACCAATCACTACACCATGGTCATTTTATACATAGGAACTTGATATTGTTGAGAAAATAAACCCCACTTCCTTAGATGGAAACAGTGGATAGAGGCCATTCCCCTCACTTATATAACTGATAAGTAGCTTTCCAAGTTCATTTACTATCACCTCATTTGTCACTATAAATTCCCTCCACTATTATATCTGATAATGGTGGCCTAATAAAAAATAAAGACATTAAATCCATATGTACCAAATTATATATCAAGCTTAAGGGTCCATGACCTTTTATCCACAAGGTAACGACCAAGCCAAGGCATCAAACAAATCATTATTAAGATTTTGAAAAACATTATCAATGATGCTAGCCATAATTAACATTTACAATTATTCCCAACCATGTGGGGTTATCGTACCAGTACCCACACACCTTAAAGAACCACACCATACTCCTTAGTCTTTGGATCTAAGGCCGTTATCTCAATCAAGATCAAAATTTCCCTCTTTGTGTATTTCTCTATATAATATCATGGATGAGGAATATAGAGTTACTATATTGCAAGAGCTAGACCTCTTGGATGAGAAATGAAAAGAAAAATTAGAAAATTTATGAGCCTATCAAAATGGCTATGCCAAATCTATTACCAATGTATTCTCCCTAGATAATTTGAAATTAGTGATTTGGGGCTGAAGGAAAATCAAAATAACACCAATGTTGAACGTAAGAAGAAATGCAAGTTTGAGGCCAACTAGGTTAGTCCCTTTGTTATTACCATAAATTATGATTATGAGACATACATGTTGTCTACACCAAATGGATAATATCTCAAGGAAACTATGAATATCATGCATCTCAAACATTTCTATGCTTAACTAATTTGAACCATTATCTAGGAGAGCCCTCACTTGGGGGAACCCATTTTGCCTTTATCCATTTCATATCCCCTTCTTTGAACTACTCGTATATTTTCTCCTATTTCCTATCACCATCATGATATTTATTATGACCAACACATATTACAATTAGATTCAATGACTATTTTCCCAAAGGCATTCCAAATTTATTAGTATCAGCAACTTCTTTGAAGACAAATGTATCAAGATATGTCAACAAGGGTGTTACATGCTTGATATTTCCTTGAGAATCCATATAATTGCTTATATTCATATTATTACCCCATCATGTGTCATTCATGTTCCTATCTTATCATTGCATGGTGTTCCCTAGTGTGTCAGGGTCTGTTGTTGGTTCATAGACATTATCATTGCAATCAGTTTAGTTGTTGTTTGAGCTGCTACCTAAGGTGATTTTGCATTGGCTAGATTGTTCTTTGTACATTTTTAAATGTTCCCCTACTTTCCTTATTATATAAAACCCCAAAACATTGAAAAAACTTTTAAAAACCCAAAAAATCATAAATATGAGAAAATTAGACTTACCATCTCCTTGAGGGATGTATAGTCATAAAATATTCTTGGTGGGAACCTATTACCAAGTCCAAATCATTTCTACTTCATATTACCATTTTGTTATTATATCCTCCCATTTCTAAGAGAACTACATCAACCTAAGGTCCACATGGACTATGTAGTAGTGCTTGGATGCATGGGGCATCTCAAGTTAGTTTAATCACTCTTTATTTCTATTTCTATATCCATTTTTATTAACTGTTATCTTACGCTCTTATCATTTTATGAACAACCATTGTGTTATGCTCGCACCATTTTATGAGTATACCTTTTATATTCTTTTAATATAATCAAATATCTACTGGTCATCACTTTTATTTTATCCCAAATCCTAGGAGAACTACATTTGTATCAAAGTCTATAGGACTATGCAGGCAACATCCACTTGCATGGCGAATTTGTAGTCAACTTGTCCACCCCTTCCTTCTTTTTCTATTCCCCCAATTTTTGTAACCTATCCATTGTCCCCTTAGCCTAGGAACACAAAATCCAAGCATAACACCTTATTAATCATGCATACACAATTGTTAATTACTTGGTTGAGTTTTTTTTTTGCATTTGGTTTTTGGGTGTGTTTGTTTGCCTATTCATTTATATGTGTTTTATTTTATTATTTATTTGTGTTTCATACAATTTTTTTACACTCAAGTCTTGATATTTTATATCTTGATTTTAAGTTGTTTACATTTTGTACTTAAATTGTTTTATTGCTTAGTTGTGTTTGATACATTTTATTACACTTTAAATCTTGATATTTCATATATTAAATTTTATGTTGTTAACACTTGTATTTAAAAAAAAACTGGTATGTCTTTTGTTCAAATGTGTTATGTTTTCAACTTAGGTTTTAATGTTCTATATCATTATCTTGAGTTGTCAATATGTGCATCTGAACTAGTCCACATGCAATTGACATATCATGTTATCATAGATTATTTATACTTATGATGTATATTCTCATTTTCAAAATTAAAAACAAAGTGCTCAAATATTATATATAAATGTTGCTCTGAAAGCATCTCTCCAAACATAACCCATCTATCTAAATACATGATCCAGATGACATAATTGCATCACATGTCAAACATTTCCAATAAAAATGACTATCTCTATGCTAACTAAGGATGTGCATCTCCTGATGTAGCATGTACCATCTAGTCATACCACATGATGCATCCATGATATCAACACAAAGTCTAAAATGACATAGCAAGGAAGATAACAGAATCATGGAAAATAAAGCCACATCAATATTCATAATTTGATCAATAAATCTACATCTAGCATCTCAAAATGGAACCATTAATATCATCATGTATAGAAAATAATATTAGATTATAAGTATAATAATAATAAACATAGTAAAATTTCATATATATCTCAAAATCATAGTTTATACATGTTGATAATATATACATCTCATATACATAAAAAATGTAGAATTGTAAATAAAATATCAACTCTATCTTTTCCTGTGCCTAGAGGAACTTTTATCAAAACTCTAACATGTACCTAGAGGTGGTAGACATGGTGGTGGGGATCTTGTCACTCTTTATTGTAGTGTCATCTAGGTCATTAATCACTCTGAAGTTGTAGTGTGTTGTGACTTCAAGGTTTGGCTAGTCCTCTGACTACATTTATACTCTTTGTATGTAGGATCCCTATCCTCTATTGGCACTACCAACTCATATGGTTTTTGATAGTATAAAATATCATCCTTTTCTTGTATGGCATCATAGTTGGTCTGGATCACATTAGATAGTGCCATAGACATCTACTAAGATAACATAATTTTTCATGCCTCATCGGACTCCCCATGTAGCCTCTAAACATCACCATATGCCATGTCCTACTTATATCATGCCCTATATCACTTGTTGATAGTTTTCACAAGATTGACATCTCATAAAGTAAGTTATCCTTAAAAACTTGTCAACTAGTTAACCTACCCTCTCAATGTTGTAATATCTACATCACAAATTGTAATGATACCCTACATCCTAATAGTCTCTTCATGCATCATAGTGATATCTACCTATAGACCTACTACATCTTGATTGAGGCTTTCAATATTTGGTACCCTTACATCAATCTCATGTTGTAACTTATCTAGAAGTGCCTAATGATCTAGTAGGACCTAAGGTCCTTAACTCAATTGTACACTATTTAGAGCCACCAATTACTCTCTCTATCATATTTATATCCATAGATTGGTCTCCTCCATACCCACCCCCATCCTATATATCCTCTACATCTAAGCCTAAGTATATCACCAAAGGTACAAACTATGCACCTAGGACCTACAAAACCTATTATGCAACATGCTACATGGGGACATGTAAACCTATTATATAAATTATTGAACTAAAAGTAGTACCACCTATTAAAGGGTAATTTGGGGTATAAATTATTGTGTTGGGACATGTCCCTATACCTATGTCTATCTATGTCCCTATCCATATCCTAGTATCTGAGCATACGATAGTCTCTATACCAAATTTATCCTCTATCAAACCCTCTTTTGGTGTTATCTTGGTTACTAAGGTTGGGGTTAGGTCAATTGTATAGGCATAAACACTACCTACCATGTTGCATAATCATTTATCACACCAACATCTACCATGCCACCAATATAGGCCCAAACTATTGGTTACACTTTTACATATCTCCCCATTGCCTCTGCTCTTAGCATAGGTTCTCATTGTGTAGCCTCTCAGTCACATTGGAAAAGAAGTATGGACCCTTAGGAATTTACTACTAGAACCCAAATTTCTAATTTACCCAATATGGATTATATTGTTATACTATGAAATCATGTTGGTCAATGATATAACATGGTGTCAACATATATCAGGTCGCATACCCATCCTCTAACTAGATAAACTAGACTATCATATAAAGACACTAGATAAAATCCATGTCCACCATCTTATCTATGGCCCTCAAATAGAAGTATAGATCACCTTTATGGCCTCATAGGATGACACCTTTTGGATACCAACCAAATACAAGCGTGCAACAACCCCACTAGATGCTAACTAGAAAAACATAATTTTTTTTATTAAACACATTCCACAAATAGATTTCATCATGATAATTTAATAAGTGATCATAGAAAATAATCCAAGAGTGATAACAGTAAATAAGCATGTGACATCTAACATTCACTAATCATTATCAATATAATAAAATGCATCATACTATAAATATAGAAAGTAATTACAAATAACCAGCCATTGTTGGAGCAATACACAACCATTGTTATCAATCCATAGTAAACAAGTAATTACAATTCATCATGATAATGTTTCCAATAATAATTAAAATATAATACAATGTAAAAAAATAAGATACAAGGCTCTCTAGAGCATGAGTTCCCCAATCTCTCTAGTATCTATGGCAATCTCAAGAGTCATTCCAAAAGTAGTATTGTTATGGGGAGGGAGAGCATCATTTGAGTGCTTTTCCACACCAACCATAGACCAATGATCCCTCATACTAATCCCATTAGGGAATAGTCCTCCCTTCATGGATGAGTAGATAGTGATAGCATGGGAATCTAGAGAAATAAGCAAGTACCCATGTGTTGTATGATTTCTAAAACTAAACATGCAGTGTATCATAGAAAACTCATTCTATTGCAAGATAACACAAAAAAATATAAATCATACTCATGAAATGATAATGTCTCAATAAATATAATTAATAGTGATCTATATATCAATCAAATTCATATGCACCACTTGATCAGATTGCCTTCATCTAGCATTGTGATGCTAGTAAGCCAATGAAGTCCATCCCACTCCTTACTCAATATCAACAAAGCAAGATTTGGTAACACAATTTAACCCCATGATTCATTCAATTTACATCCTACTAGAAATCATATCACATAAAATGATAAATATAGGAGTAATCAAAGCATACATTTATTTTGTCAAACATATGAATGAATCTTACATTATTATCTATCCCATACTAGAAATAATGAATATAGTTTATATCACCCAAGTAAAATACACATTTGACTATGGATTATAACTAACATAATTAGTTTCCAAATATACTACACCTTATGATTACCCATATTCTCATAGTCTAGTATTCTAAGACATAACTACTAATTTTCCATAATCAGTCATAATAAAGTAGTCGTAAATACATGAAAACATGAGATTTTATTCGAGTAATTAGATATAACAAAGCAAGTCATAGTTTACATAATATTATATCCTATAATTTGTTACACTCTCAAATGTCTTATACATGTATACTTAATGTCCTAATAACTATCACAAAACATGTTATTCATAGTATACACATACATTTATGTAGGTGTGGGTCTAGACATAACAATTATAGTATGTACCATCCATGTATAACATACTTTTATATTTTAGTACTCTATGACTTCCCATAATATCATAGATAATTATTCATGAGCACCTTACTCAATCATGAACAAAAAATATTACACTTATAAATAATAATCAAGCAAGTACAGGGTTATACCGCTTGGGTATACCTTAAATTATACGACAAATTAACAATCATAAAAAACATAATCTCTAAGCTCACATCATGATGCACTATTTTATAATATAAAATTCTAAACACTTATACATATTAACACTCTCATAATATGTACTGAACACAATTTTCAATCTATATGCATATATACTAACAGTCATTTATGATACAAGTCAAAGTTTTACAAGATTTTCACAATCATTACTTCCATGAACCTTTAAGATATAGCCTAAGGACTATAGTCATTTAGACCTCTCTAGAAATCAATATTCCATTCTTTTTATTTACTATTAATTCTCAACATATAAGAAAACAACCTCTAACTCAAAACCACCATATAAGGATTCACAAAGTTCTCTTTATGTGTTTATATTCTACATAGTCTATAGGTTCATGTGATTAATTCTACAAGGTAGTACAAACACATACTTTCATAAATAATTACTATACACACACTTATCCCATCAAATGTATGATTTAACCTCATTTATTTATTTATATTATAAATAATATCTATGAAAAGCAAGTTAATCTACCATATGGGTATTGTTAGGAATTGGAAAAAAAATTAAACTAGATTTAATATGACCATAAATCAGATATAAATTATGCAATAACATGCATCACAAAAACATTCCTCAAATCATATATATTATGAAATCATAAATGGAGAGAACAATAATTAATTACACATAACATAAATCTATCATGGTTCACCCAATGTGGGTTACATCCACCAAGAAAGTCCTCAAATAAAATTGTAATCTAAAAAACAAGATTACAATGAACTCTCACATAGATAAAATATATCCTATAGAAAATGATGCATAAAATAAATGTTGCACTTTCACCTACACCTACACAATATTGTATCTCACAAGTTGATATACCACACCTTGTACTAAACACCTACACTTTGCAAAAACATCTGCACTTTGACTCTGATCCTCAAAGCCACACCCTACAAATAAACCATTAACCTCTAAAGGCCACACCACACCTGTATGTATAGAAAATGAAGGAAAATACACAAAATTAGTATAAAATCACTATGATTATTTAAGATAAGAATCATACACTAAAGACACCTCAATTCCATCTCATCAAGCTCATCCAAAAACCCATCCAAAGAGGAACATGCCAAGTTTATCTCTCCACATTTAAAGGCATATTTTCCAACAACATGTGGTCATAACCAATTCCTTGAAACAAGAAAGGCATCCCATTTTCCAATGAATAATAAACTCTTTAAAATTAAGGAAGTCAACATGGAAAATAGGCATCTAGCAACTAACTCCATAAAATATGGAAACATAAAAATTAGATAAAACAAGGAATATTCCACTCACATGTGGAACAAGGTTCCACAAAAGGTAGAGTAAGGAAAACTACATTCCCCACATTTGTGGAGCTCTCTAGGCCCCAAAAATATACTCTTAAGGTCATGTGATATCCCTAAAGGGATCCACACTCAACAATATCCCACTTGGAGATTGTTTCTCTTGAATAGAATCTATCACTGCTCGATGACCACTAAGGCCAACCAAATCTAATCATAGCCTCAACTTGTCCAATGTGACCACCTTGGTCATCATATCTATAGGATTATGGATAGTATGAATCTTCTCTAGCTTCACCAAGTTATCCTCCAAAGTTGTCATGATGAAATGATAATGTAACTGAATATGTTTCATCCTCAAGAGGAAAGCAAAGTTCTTTGCCAAATGAATTGCACTCTGACTATTACTGTGTAGTCTCCCAACTTCCTGCTCATGCCCTAACTCTCAAAACAACTCCTATAACCAAATCATATCCTTACTAACCTCTGCAGTAGAAACATACTCTACCTCTATGGTTGACAAATCCATAACCCTTTATATCCTATAAATCCAACTAACCATTGTATCTCCAACAATAAATATATATCCTATTGTACTTCTCTTACTATCAATATCCCCTAGCATTTCTTAGTCCACATAACCATGCAAAGTGGTATCTAATTCACCATAACATAATGCAAAATCCATGGTTCTTCTCAAATATTAAAGAATCCATTTCATTGTTTATCAATGCTCATAACCTAGATCACTCATATACCTGCTCATAACTCCCACTATGTAGGCAATATCCAGCCTAGTATAAACCATGGCATTAATCAAGCTTCCAATTGCCAATGAGTAAGGTACCTTCGACATCTTAAGATTTTTAGCTTCCATCTTGGGACATTGCTCCTTTGATAATCTAAAGTGGCCTTTTAAAGGAGTGCCAATAGATTTAGCATCCAACATGATAAACCTTTCCAAGACTTTCTTCACATACTCTAATTGGGATAAGATCTTCTTTCTCTCCTTCCTGTCATGAGAAATCCTCATACCAAGGATTTTCTTTGCATCACCTAAATCCTTTATATAAAAGGAGTCACTAATTTATTTCTTGGGCATATGAATATGTTGTATTTTATTTCCTAAAACTAACATTTCATCGAGATATAAGCATAATATAATAAAGGAACCATCATCAAAAAATTTGATGTACATGTAATGGTCAGAATGACACCTTTGATATTCTTTTTCCAACATAAAACAATCAAATTTATTATACCATTATCATGGAGCTTGTTTCAATCCATATAAGCTCTTCTTTAGTTTGCACACATAAATCACCTTCCCTTTGACCTCATATCCCTATGGTTGCTTCATATACAACTCTTCATCCAAATCACCATTAAGAAAAGCAATTTTCACATCTAATTATTCTAAGTGCAAATCCTTAACTGCAACTAAACCAAGAATAATCCTAATATAAGTCATTTTTACAATAGGAGAGAAAATCTCATCAAAATCAATACCTAATTTTTGTACAAACCCCTTAACCACCATCCTAACCTTGTACCTTTTTCTCCCTTCATCCGCTTCTTTTATCCTAAATATCCACTTGTTTGAAAATGCACTCTTTCCCTTCGATAGCCTTACCAAATGCCATGTTTGGTTCTCTATGAGAGATATATGCTCTTCATCCATGGCTTGTTCCCATTTCATCCTGACAACTACCTGCATTTCTTCCTCATAACACTCTGGTTCTCCATTATCAGTGAGTAATAAATAATTCAAAGAAGGAAAAAAATGTTCAGGGGTTCTTCTTACCCTAGAAGACCTTCTTGCCATAAGAGTTTGGGTTCCTTGTGTAGAAGGTTCCTAAACTAAATCATTAGATACTTTTCCATCCATAATGTCATCCAATACTATGTACTCTTTTTGTTCTTATTCTTTTTCCTACAACTGATCTTTATACTTGACTTTTTCATTAAAGATTACATCTCTAGACTGAAATATTTTTTATCTTTAATGCTCCATAAACAAAAACCAAAGTCATCCTCACCATAACCAACAAATGTACATTTTTCTAATGTAGTATCTAACTTGGTCTTATCCTCTTTCTTAATGAGAGCAAAAGCCTCACATCCAAAGACTCTACGAAAAGAATAATCAACATTCTTACTAGACCAAGCTTGTTTAGGAATGCCTCCATCCAAAGTCATATAAGGTCCTTTATTAATCAGATATACTGTTGTGCTAACTATTTCTACCCAAAACTGTAAAAGCAACCATGCATGTAACCTCATGCTCTTAACACATTCCATTATTGTAAAGTTCATCCTTTTGGATATCCCATTCTACTGTGGAGTTCTTGGAACCATCCTTTACCTACTGATTCCATTATTATAACAATAATCAAAGAAAACATTACTACAATACTCACCTCCATTATCTGATCTAAGACATTTCAACTTGAGACCTATTTCATTCTTAACCAAGGCTTTCCACTTCTTAAAAGTGTCAAATACATCATATTTATTTTTAATTTAATAAACCAAAACTTTCCTAGTTTCATTATCAATAAAAGTAACATAATAATTGGATCCATAAATAAAAGATACCTGAGCTGGTCCCCATACATCTAAATGTAATAACTCTAACTTGTGCTCTTTTTTTATGGGTCTAACTTTCAGGAACTTGACCCGCTCTTGTTTCCTATACACACAATCCCCATATAAGTCTAGATCTATGTATCTTAATCTAGGCAACTTATCTTTTAAGATCTCCATGCCCTTATGGATCATATGACCAAGCCTGTAGTGCCACATAGTTACATCTCCATCTATAACAACTAAATCACAAGAATCAACACTACTAGTCAAATATAAAGTACCAACTTTCTTACCTCTAAAAATCACAAGAGCACTTTTGGTTACTTTCCAAGAATCTACAGTACACATTATTAAACATCCCCCACTACCCAATTGCCCCACTAAAAATAAATTTCATCTCAACATAGGCATGTGTCTAACATCCTTAACTAGCCATGTGTTCCCATTCTACATTTTAAAATGAACACAACCTTTCCCTACTATCTCACATGGTTCATCATCACCAAGATAAACATTTCCTAGATTATCTTAAACATAATCATTAAAATAATGCCTATGTGGGGTGGCATGAAAATAAGCCCCTGAATCTAATATCTAAGACTCAGAAAAACTATCCATAGAAAGAATTAAGGCATCTTGACATGATTTACTTGATGTCATATTTACCTCATTTTTTTCCTCCTTGTTGGCATTCTTATCCTAAAGTGACCAACAATCCTTCTTTGAGTGTCCACTCTTCCCACAATGCCAACATATCATCTTGGATCTAGATCTAGATTTAGATCTACCCTTTGACTTTCCATGATTGCCTTTGCTCTTCTCCTTTTGCCTCCCTCTAGTATTAATAGACAAAGCATTACTTGAAGATGATTCACTATTTTTTTTCCTTCACATTTTCTCACTAAGAATCACACCTACATCATCCTCAAAATTTAAGCTTCCCTTGGCAGGAACTACATTACTCACAGCCATAACCAAACTATCCCAACTATCAAGCAAAGAACATAAAACTAACAAAGTTCTAACTTCATCATCAAACTTAATTCCAACATAAGTGAACATACCTACAACCATATTAAAATCATTTATATGATTAGAAATAGAACCATTCTTAGACATTTTCATATTAAAATATCTTTTCATAAGAAAATTTTTATTAGAAGCAGAGGGTTTCTCATACAACTTTTCAAGTTTATCCATAAGATCTTTTGTGGTTTTCTCATCAAAAATATTAAATGTAACAGAAGATGCAAGGCATAACCGTATGACTCCCAATTCCTTCCTATTAAGAAATAACCAATCCACATCACTCATAATTATAGGTTAATCTACTTTCCCCTCCAAGGGGAGATGTAACTCTTTCTGATATAGGTAATATTTCATTTATATTTTTCACAAACCAAAATACTTACCATCAAACTTCTCAACCCTAAATCTAATCTCTTCTCCCATAGCTCCCACTCAAGTTAATATCCTTCCTATGATTTATCAGTTCAGCAAAACACAAATAATTACTTTGATACCAGTTGTTTCAAATTTTAAAAAAAAAATTAAACCAAATTTAATATGACCATAAATCAGATCTAAATTATACAATAACATGTATCATGAAAAAATTCCTCAAATCATAGATATTATGAAAGTATAAATAGAGAGAACAAGAATCAATCACAAATAACACAAATATATAGTGGTTTACCCAATATGGGCTACATATACCAAAAAAGTCCTCAAATAAAACTATAATCTAAAAAACAAGATTACAATGAACTCTCATAGAGATAGAATATCTCCTGTAGAAAATGTCATACAAAAGCAATGTTGCACTTTCACCTGCACCTACACAAAATTGTATGTCACAATCTACTATACCACACCCTATAATAAACACCTACACTTTGCAAAAACATCTGCACTTTGACTCTGATCCTCAAAGACACACCCTACAAATAAACCATCAACCTCTAAAGGCCATATCACACCTGTATATATATAAAATGAGGTAAAATCGACAAAAAGAGGAGAAACTCACCATGCTTATCCAAGATGAGCATCATCCACTAAAAGATACCTCAGTTCCACCTCATCAAGCTCATCCAAAAGCCCATCCAAAGAGGAACATGCCAAGTTTGTCTCTCTACCTTTAAAGGCACATTTTCCAACATGTGATCACAACCAACTCCTTAAAACAAGGAAGGAATCCCCTTTTCCAATGAACAACCAACTCCCTCAGATCAAGGAAGTCAACATGAAAAATAGGCATCTAAAAACCAACTCCATAAAACATGAAAACATTAAAATTAGATAAAACAAGGAATATTCCACTCACATGTGGAGCAAGATTCCACAAAAAGTAGAGTAGGTAAGACTATGCTCCCCACATTTGTGGAGCTCTCTAGGCCCCAAAAATATACTCCTAAGGTCATGTGATAGCCCCAAAGGGCTCCACACTCAACAGGTATTATGCCAACCATTTAAGGATTTCATTTGTTTAAACATTTGATAAACACATAATTAACATCTTTATAACATAAAGATTATTCTGCAATAAGTTTAGCCCTCATCATAGCCTAAAGAACTATAAGTAAGTCAAAGTAAGATTCTACCTAGAATATCAATAATTTACAAACACTTTGTTCACTCTTTACTAAGGTAAAGAAAAGTTTCCATTAAACAACCATATTTATTCTATTATACTAATAAGCTGAGCTTCCACAATACAAAGATCATAAAGCTTACATACTTTGACATACACATCTTGTATATATAAACATATGTTTATAGCTATCATTATATACATGTACCTCATATATATGATAATCTATATTTCTTGAATATATAAATAGATATATCATTATATATATGTATCTCATACATATATACATATACATATATATATATATATATATATATATATATGTATGTATACATATATATATATATATATATATATGTATATATATATATATATATATATGTATAGATATATATATATATATGTATAGATATATATATATGTATATATATACATATATATGTATATATATACATATATATGTATATATATACATATATATATACATATATATACATACATATATATATATATATATATATTCAACACATGGACTTAATTAGAATTATTTATATCTAAATCATACAGGTGTTCAACATTGTTGACATAAGTCCATAAATAGAAAATATTTAATATGTTAATTAGCTTATTGCATGCTCTTGACAATCTTATTATCTATTCCTTTTAATCACACTTATCTACAATATATATTCTTTTAAGAAATAACTCCTTGTCATTACATGTCTTATCCATTTCCATTACATATCTAAGCCTTCTGTAATACATATTCCATTTTTAATAACATCATTTCCATTGCATGCCTATCATTATTTCAATTCATGTTTTTGATTACTCCAAATTATTTTATAATCCATTCTTCATATCAATCAATTACAATTTGCTTGTGGCTATAAATTGGGCACCAGTCAAATTCATTCTTTCTCATAAAGATAGGGTTAATTATTTCATTTGAATTTGATATTTCTAATGTAATATGAAATGAACGATTGACCTCATAATGATATTGATTATACAAATTATGTTTGGCCTTTATTATACATTAGTAACTATATCATTATTTATATGATAATAAGGCTACCAAAACTTATGTTCTGAACAATATTATTTTTCATGTCCAAACAAGCAACATGGATAGCTAATGTTGTCTATGTTCTACAAGCAAGCACTAATTATTAGAAAACTCTGAGCTTTAAATCTTCATTATCAAACATATGCACGAATTTAACTAGCCTGTAGTGTTTACAGTCACTTGTTTACTACATTAGCTTTAGTTACATCTCTACCAAATGGGTATGTCACAAGTTAAGTCTTAAAAAAATAGCTAGAACCTAAAACTCCTTGGAAGTTTCAAAGTCTTGATGTGGAAAGTTTGATCAAATCCTTTCTTAATATATTTTGAAACTCAGATATTTTCTCCCCTCATAAATCAAAGGTCAAAACAAATACCAATCAAAATAATGTATTTACGGTAGCACCCTACAGTTTAATTTTCTTAGCTAAGGAAATACATCTAAGTTAATTGGAGCATTTTTTGAATGGATGAAAAATTCATAGGGATCTCTATTTCACCATCATAAATATCATGAACATACATATAGGAAGATAAAATCATCTCCAATTGAAACATAACATGCAAGAACATTAAAATATCACCAACATGGCAGTAGGACTTTCTTTTCATAGCCTTTCATTCTTAATTCTATAGTTTGCATCCTTTCCTCATTCATTATTTTCACCACCATCTATCCTCATTTGCTCTATCTCTGTCCTCCTCTCTCTTTGTCATACTCTCCTTTAATCCATCGCTATACCATGTCTTACTCCTCCCTTTACTTCATATAATCTCCTTTTAAAGATTATATATCCTGGCATTAATTTCCATTCTTTTTCATTTAGTTTTTAATTCCATAACATCGACTTCACTTTGATTTCCTTTTATTTTCTTTCATCATGCATAGATCACCACTTTATCCTTTTAATTTTAAAACTTACCCTACACTTATCTTGAGTTTCATTTAATATCTTAAATCATGCTTTTTATTATCTTTGTTTAAAGCCAAGTTAATTATCGACTTAGGTCCACTTAAGTCATCATAAAATGATTAATTTTAGACCCTTAATCCTTAATGCAATCCATGATTTTAGATCTTTAATTTATTATTTTAGGATATTGAATTTCTTTAATTAAAATGAAACTAAAGTAATTACCTTGAGTCCTCTTTAGATTAGGATTAACTTTTAATGAAACAACATTAGTTAAGGTGACCCATAGTATAACTTAGGATTTTAATACACCCAAAAAATAAAAAGGTACATGCTAATAATTATAAAGATAATGTCCCAAACCCTTTCATATTTATAAGTGTAGCATATCCCTATGTTGTCATAAAAATAATGTTTAGGCCACATCTCATAATACTAAGTTATTACCATAATGTTTGTCAATCTAATAAAAATTTATAAATTAACCATATTGTCTTCCAATACCCTAACAATGTTGTATTAAGTCCAACTAGAGGTACTAGGTTTTTGAATAAATCATGATTAGTTTATATCTAGCTACAAGCTAGCTAAAAGAATACAATATTGAATTGTTAAGCATCAACTCATCCAAACATAGTCAACACAATAATCATTAAAAAATCATCATAAAAATATAACTATAGGCTATATCATGATGCAATCACTTAATTAGATCAACCATAAACATATAAAAAAAACATAATCACTGTAAAAATGTACAAACACTCAAACACATACTAATTAGTTAAACTATTTTACTATGGTGTGTGTTGGGTTACTAGCATTTCCTTTATCACCCCCCAATCATCCCATCTATGCCATCATCTATGATGATGCTCTCCCTCCTTCATGTTTTGAGGGAAGAATCAATCCAAGACCCACCTTGAAACAAGTAGGTAGTTAGTCTAAGTCATCATATTTATCAAAAATGAATGATGCATAACTGACAAATATACATCTATAATGTACAAAAATAAGAAAGTATAGCTGTCACATAATTAATTCATTATGTAAACTAATCAGCATATCATTGTCCCATAACCAGTATATGTCATAAAGCTTAATAAAGCAATAACAACCCAATGATAACCATAATAATCCATGGATTCAAAGGTTATAAAATTAGGGTGAAATCAAGATGTAACAAATTGGGTATTGCACTCCTCACTAAATTTGTTCTCCAATAGGTCACTCTATTATAATATGATCTCAATCCCAAATCCATAGCAGTGTGTTGTGCCCAATGCTGCAACACTATAAAAAGATACCATGTGTGGGTCATGGTATAAATTTGATAATACCATGAGTCACCAAGCAAAACATGTGCTCAAATATATCATTTATCAAACTAATCCTATCATGTTGATCAAGAAGTATTATCTGCTCTCATCAAGCAGTAAGAGGCCACTGACAATCACCATCAATATGACCACCTCACTAGGAATTGATCCCTATACTAGTTTCATTCCATCACCCTATAATGGGAAGGATATGTAATCAATTGCATTAATAAATATGGACCCATGATATATCACACAATATATAATCCCAAGAAGGTCCTCAAGCATGGCTAGCCTTATCTACTCCATCCAATGAATCTATGGTCTCTAAATCAGGTGTCACAAAATTTACCACATGTCCTCAAGAGTCATTATCACCTCCCATGTCATTAAATGAAATGTCAAGGTCTCAAATTACCATTGTTCAACTATTACTAATAAGTAAGCCCTATCAACTCAAATCATAGGCATTTACGTCACATAAAGCAAACCTACTATCTCAAGAAACCCTAATAGGTCCTCAGTCATAATCTCAAGTAGGTGTAAAAAATGTGAGAATAATTCACATGCTATAATAACCTCTATTCACTCTTACAAATCATAAAACATATAATAAATCAATTCATTACATCTATTTGTTTTCTCCTAGTTAAGCCACTTTACCAATTTCTTCTATCTAGTATTTCTCTTCTTCTAGCCTACTCATCCTTTTTTCTTCAAAATTTGTCTAAGTCAACCTTTATGGAAATCTCATCATTTTCCTTGGAATTCTCACCATTTAAAATGGTGTTACCATTGTTATGAAGGATGTTCTTATTATTTTATCTAATGGTGCATCTTACCATTATTTTATAGGTCATTCTCATCAATTGGTAGGATGACCTCACCATTTTTATGAGTTTGTTATTTTTGTAAATGCCCTCTAAATGGGTGTTTTCACAATTTTGTTGACATTCTCACTGTTTACATGATTTTCTTCTAATTTTGTGATATTTTTGATAGGCCATGACCTCATCATTTTGCCAATGATATCACCATTTTTGTAGTCGATCTCACTATTTTTTTGGCAATCCCATTGTTATCTTGGGTGATTCCATTGTTTTAAATTTTTTTGAATGGCATATTCACCATTTTTAGTTTTTTATAGCTTAATAAATGTAATAAATGTAAAATTTTATGGATAAAAAAGGTACCTACTGATGCACATCTCCCTGTCAACCATTGATACTCTTGTACACACCAACCAAGGAGTATGTGATATGGGATATTGGCCATTTTCTTTGTCTCTCTTAAAAATAAAATGAAAGCTCTAGAATTAAATAGGGTGAGGGTGAAAATGAATCATTTTCACATCTAGGGGTTATTTTATAGTTAAAATTTTTAATTTTTCCCCTATCTCTATATGTGCCTCACTTGTCTTCTCAGTAGGCTTCTTTTTGCCTCAATTGGCCATTTGTCATCTCGTTTTATTCTAATTGCTCCATTTTTTAGCCTCTATTACTGAAGTATGTCTAGTTTATTCTATTCTAGGGACCATCCATTAAAAAAAAAAATTTCCCCACCCTTAAGGGGGAATACTAGGCTTTCTAAACATTGTTTTGGGTATTGTTGTGATCCCATTTTTCCATAGACCAATTAAAATCAATGAAAATGGGTGCAAGTTTATTTATTATAATTTTGATCTTTTTAAGTGACCTTTTAATTCTTTAAAAAAAATTACCTCACCTGAATGTATCACCATGCCTTTTCAAATAGGGAGAAAATATAGACATCCAAATCTCACCACTGTCATGTCAAAATTGCAAGTCAGAATGACTTCCTGTAATAACACACAAATTGGACCAAACACCATTGAAATGCTCTAATTTGTCCACACACATCACGTAAAACATTTGAAACATATCAATCCATCCCTAATTAGGGCTTGGTACTATAATCAATTTTTGACTTCATTCAATTTAACAGGAATCAAATGACCATTATGTAAGCAACATTTAGGGGAAATTAATTGAAACAAAATAATCAAATTTTAACATTGCATAAATCACCTAAATAATAATTAGGATTAAATAGATAAGTAAATCAAATCAATTGGATAAACTAAAAATCCATGAAAATGAGCTAATTATCTAGTTATGGCATATTCAAAGTTTAACAAACATTTGAATTATGACTTCATCATGACATCATTTGAAAGTTATCATGAACTAGGTATTTATGGAGATAAATATATGAATTAAATAAACCCATGCCTCATTAATTCACCCTATTTCCCAAATAATTAATTCATTTACCTAAAAAATTGAATCCATTTGTATCCACACATCTTGATCTAGATCCTAGGGTCATAATTAATCTAAAAAATATATAAATACCAAGGACATCACACACTTTCAACAAGATTTTTAGCACAAAGAAACCATGCATAAATCCATCTAAAAACTTCAGCAATTCTTCCAATTCATTCACAAACCAATTCAATAGATCTTGAGGATATGTTGGAGGCAATAGCTTAATGACATTTCTAAAGATTTTGAGTTCTACATCCAGGCAAAATCACACTTCTAGACTAGCTTTGATGATAAAGTCCATAGGGAAGGTATAGCTTGTCTTGTTTATGCTTTATTGTTTATTTATTTATCTTATATACCTTACCCAATTGATGGAGTAGACTTAGTATGTTATTTCTTATTGTTTTTTCTTGATTTTACTCACTAATGAATGGACTAACCTATTTTTCAATCTTGTTTCACAAATAGATAAGGGTTAAAAATTTGTACTATTTCATTTTTTAACCTACGTAGTATTTATGTAGAGGATCTTAATTACTCAATATGAATATTTGATGTTTTGATAACATTACACATAAAGTAATAGGATAAACTACACTACATATTAATGTGAGCCCCTAAACAACAATCATATCTTGTCAAGTCATGCCTAATAACCTTAATTATAATATTTTATCAGGGATACCATGGATTTATGAGATGATCTTAGTTCCTTATACCCTACATGCATGTTTAAAATTTAGTCATCAAGGATACACACACACACACACACACACATGCCCTTTGCATCAAGAACCATTCAAGTAATTTTCATTAACCCATCTAAATAATGTTACACTCCTCATATGTAACACTATTCTCAAGGATCCAAACCAATTGAGTCACTAATATATTCTTTAGCTCCATTTTCATTACCATCGACAAACCATAATCAATATGGTTTTGAACTTAAATATTTACAAAAAACTAATATATATGGGACAAGGATTAGGGAAACATGCATAAGACATTGTTAACTCCATACAAACATCTCATAATAAAGGATGAATGTCTTATTTAGACATAAAAACTATCAAATAAAAGTAAATTAACAAGCACATAGGCTACTATTTATACACACTTATTCAAAACAAAGCTAGAACCAACATGGGAAGTTCATAATACATCTACACTATAGTTGCTATATATTAAATTGATTGAAAACACAGTTTCCCCAAATATTTGGACATTGAAACTCTCATATAATACCTATGGGTGTATGAGGATTTGTGTTCCTTCTATCAAAAGAATATGATTCCTCACATAGTTGCCACCTAACCTACTTTAGAGAAAGTAAAGACACTAATGTTCATATCCAAGCAAACAATACAAATACCATCCCTATAGTACCATATATAGAAGATAGATCAACTCTAATTAATGAAGGTACATTATAATTTTGTTATGGAATAGATAAGGATCTTAAACCTATACTACTAGCACCTATGTTACAGAGATATGAGGGAAAGGAACTTTGACAAGTTCTTCATGACTACCTAAAAATATTCATATGATATTACTCAGATATGCCAGGAATGGATCCTAAAATTGCATTTCATAACATTTTACTTTATCTAGATTTCAAGCTAATACAACAAAATATTCATAAAATGCATCCAAAATTAACATTATTGGTCAAAGAAGAAATACAAATATTACTAGATGTAGCATTTTTTCTATCCATTGATTATCTTATATTGGTTTCTATTATAGTACTATTTACAAACCCTAATGGACAAATTCAATGTTATACAAATTATCAACACTTAAATAAATTTTATCCTAAATACAAATTTCCATTGCCAAATATTGATATGATTGTTGACCCTAAAACTAGTCAAGAGACATTATCATTTATGAATGGGTTCTCAGGATACAACCAAATTAAAATCAATTGGAAGATCAAGAGAAAAAACCATTTACTACACCATGGGGAAAATTTTGTTATGTGGTCATGCCCTTTGGATAGAAATTTTTTATGGCCAATTATTAGTGATCCATGACTTATATCTTTCATGATGACATACACAAAATAATGAAAGACTATGTGGACAAGATAATTATAAAATCAAGATAGGGATATGATCATTCTTTAGATTTTTGGAAATTTTAATGAATGGTTACAGAAATACAATGTGCACTTAAACCCAAAAAAGTATATTTTGGGTATCTTTAGGGAAATTATTAAGCTATGTCATATCTCAGTGAAGCATTGAGATAAATTCTAAAAATGACAAATTTATTTTAAACATGCCTCCACAAAAAGGCCTATCACAACTATGATCATTACAAGAAAAAATCCAAGCAATAAATTTTTTTATGGCCCAGTTAACTTATAAGACATAACCCTTCTCATGATTACTCAAGAAGGATATAAAATTTTGATGCAATGAAAAATGTCAATAGACTATTGATGCAATCAAATAATATCTATTCAATGCACTTACCCTCATGTTTCCAACACTAAACAAACTTTTGTTATTATACATCTCATTCATAGATCATGCCTTAGGTGATTTATTAGCATAATATGGTGATGATCTTAGAGATCATGTCATTTATTACATCATTCATACACTTGTTGACCATGAGAAAAATTAGCATGCTATAAAAAGGTATGCCTAACTCTTATTTTGATACACATAAATTACAAACTTCATGCTCAATAATGAGATATAGGTTATAATAAAGGTCAATATGCTCAAATTCCTTATGTCAAAGTCACAATTATTAGGATGCATCGTTAAATTGGTAATTTTACTCATGGAATTTGATTTAAAATTTGTATCTCAAAAATTGATAAAAGACAAGTTATTACAAACCAACTAGTTGTTGATCCATTAATAGATATACTACCAATCAATAATGATTTTTGAGACAAATTTACTTCATATCACATAGATGATGATATTTCAATTATGTAATTTGATGGATCTAAATGTGTTATAGGATTCAATGTTAAGACAACCTTCATTACACCTTAGGTCCATCCTATGACATTTACATATTATTTGGGATTTTCAAATAAAAATAATATAACATAATATGAGGCATTGATACTTGGGTTATTTATAACCCACACATTATATATAAAATCAATATGGGTGTATGGGGATTCTTAGCTGGTGGTTAATCAAATTTTATACATTTACCAAACAAAAGAAGAAAATTTAATCCATACAAAGAAATGGTATAGCGACTACAAACACAGTTTGTTTCTATTTTAATTTAAAGCATACCTCAAAAAGACAACTGTCATGTTGATGACATGGCTAGTAGAGCTTATTTGATTCCAATCAACATCAATGATAATCCCATATTTTTTACTATCTGATAGTTACAACACCCATTTGTCTCTAAAATAAAAGTAGAGGCTTTTGAGGTCCTAACGGTTACTCACAATGTAATGAATTCAAAATGATACAATGATATATATAGCTTTTATATAGAGTGTTTATCCTAGAAAATACTACAGATAATTATAAACACAAACTACAAAGAGAAGCCAAGTGTTATGTTTTAATTGGAGGATATTTATTCAAAATATATTCACAAGGACAAATACTTTGGTGCCTTAGTCGTGATGATGCTAAAATTGCCTTACTTGAAGTACATGATAGTGAATGTGGGGGTCATTTTAGTAGAAAAACAATAACTTATAAACTCTTGAGATAAAGGTATTTTGGTGTACAATGGAATAATGATTACAAGAAAATGTTAAGTTATGTCTATAATGTCATAAGCATAGTAATATAAATCATGTTCCATCACAAGAATTGCAACCTATTATTTCACTATAGTCATTCTTCCTTTTGGGGGTTTGACTTGATATGAAAGATAAATCTAAAATCATTAGAGGTCACAAATTAATTTTTAAAACTACATAATACTACACAAAATTTGGTTAATTTGTACCATTATTATCAACTATAAGTAAATATATATGTAAATTCTTAATGGTGAATATTGTCTCAAGATTGGATTGCCATCAACCATTGTCACAGATAATGGGTTTTCATTCAAGAATCAAATATTTAAAATATTATATGTCAGATATAAGATTCATCATATATTTTATACATAATACTATCCATAAGGTAATGAATAAGAAAAAACAACAAATAAAACACTTGCAAAGATATTAAGCAAAACAATCACCAAGAATGGTGTAGATTGGCACAATCAAATTATTCATGCACTTTGGGTCTATCACATAGTTTACACACACCCAGGCTACACTTACTCTCTTATTTATGGAATGGAATGAATATTACCTTTAGATATTAATATGTCTTCTTTGTGTGTTTCTTTTAAATACATCATCAAAGATAATGAATTCCATGAGAAGTGATTAGATGAATCAAAAACACTAGATGATATATGCATACAAGGTATTAAAAATATTAAAGTATACCAATATTTTATTAAGAGAGCATATGGATAGAAAATTTACAATAATGAATTTCAAATTGGAGACAAAGATAACAAAGGGAAATTTGAGCCAAATTGGTTGGGCCCATTTGTGGTTATGGAGAAGGTCGGTACATGAGCCTACTGATTACCTACACTACAAGGGAAGCATGTGAGGAACCCTATGAACATTGTGAATTTTCATTGATATTATATATAATTTCAAATATTCTAAAAATATAAAAAAATCAAATAATCAAAAAATTTAAACACTCAAATATTCAAAAAATCTAAAATCAAGACCTTAACATGACATGATTGCTATTTTACACATGTTATTTCATGTATGGTAGATGGCATATTATTTACATATAAGCATGTATTTCAGATGTATAAGTTATATATAGGACATACAAGTTACATGTGGACATACATATGTTGGTTTCCCCTCTACCTAATGGTTATTCTAATACTAAGGGTATCTTGTTCCACAGGTTTCACTATTATAGGTTATATCCTTTTATAGCTTTTGTACCATATTGAGTTACCTATATTTCTTACACATGCCTTGATAGTTACTCATGTCTTAAATAATGATATATTATCTATCATTATATTGTGATATGGCATTGATATATATACATGGTGTAGACCAGTTCCTTATAATATACTCTATTGATGTTAATATTTTACATGATAAGCCACTTTGTGTGTGGCCCTTAGCCTTGCTTTATATGACATACTTGATGTCCCTTGTTTTAAACATGTTATATGTCCTCTTGTATGTGGCCCTTGGCCTTGTTTGTTACTAAATTGTATGTCCCTTGTATGTGTCCCTTGGCCTTATGTGTGACACTAACATTTACACTTGTTGATCTTGCTAACATTGAGGGGTGTCATGATCTATATAATACATTATTATTATGTATTATTATTCAATTACATGTCTACTATGTGCTTCATTGATATATCTATCTATACATGACACTTGCATGGCATGCATTCCATGTGTTATATACATGCATTTAGTGACATATACATTACTACAATGACATATTCTCCATAGGATCAAATGATATTTCATGATTATATATTTGCACATGACATGATATAGTTAACTCTACTTTTGAGATGAGTGAATTACATGATACATCCCTCATCTCAATTAAGGGGCATTGCAGTGGTCTTGTCATGGAGATGTGATCTACCATGAGAATAAAAACATAGTAGAGTACTTAAAAAAATCAAAGAATTAGAATGGTTCATATACAATATTGGTTTGGATACATGATAGATATTGGCACATTGATATAGATTATAGGTGTCATGCATATGCATTCACTTTGTAGACACTTAACCCTATATCCATATACACTTGGATGCATATGCATGGGTATATACACAATAAATTTATAGGAATAAGATAATAGGTTTTCATATACATATACATTTGAGATATGGGATCTTAAATTCAACATATATATACTTACCATTCTATATCACTTGGTTCAGATTCAAAGGCGTGATACTAGTTCATGGACATACACAATTTCATAATATAGTTTAATAGAAAATGGTTATTATTCCACTTCACACTTATTAGATATGTGGTCATAATGGGAGGATGGACATGGTCCATTCTCTTTTGATCATGCATTTTATCCTACATTGAATGAAAATACATAATGAAACATGTGGTCATGGTGAGGGCATGAACATTTTTCACTCTCTTTTGATCATGCACATTTGTTTTTACATGGATTGAACTTGATTGAGCTAGAGTGAAACATTATAATTAAATCTATAAGCCATATATAGTGATTTATTCACTTTATTTGAGTGAACCTACCCTGATGGTTATCTCATTTATCCACATAGTGTTTTCATTAAGTGAACCTACCCTCATAGTTTCTCTTTTTCTTGCATAGTTATTTGGGTCAATACATTATGTACTTTTCAAAAATGTTCATGAGGGCTGAGGCATGTTGCCTTGCCAACTTAGGATCCTACATAGATACATAAGTTTGTGGTAAATCACACCAAATTATTCATGTGCTTAAACATGGAATCATAATTCTCAAATGCTTCAAAAAGGAAACATCATCTCCAATAAGTTACATGGAAACATAGTTTACTCACATAAAGGGGTCCTCCTTCCTTGTCCTTAAATATTTTTCAATTTTCAATTTTAGGTTTCACATATGAACATTGATTACTTCATTTTTATTTCAAGTTTTCATGGAGAAAAGTTGTACATTTGAATCCATATCCCAAAGACAAAGTGTGTTATACACACTTAGGAACATTTTATCCTTTTATTCTAGCAATTAAATTACTAGATTAAAAGGGGGAATTTGTAGATACTTAAATCTGGTCTTTGATACTTGATAATGATGAGCTTGACACACATTTACCACACATGACTTGAGAATTCAAACAAGATCATAATCCACCATCCTCTCACACTTGCATGTTATCTTATGATTCAACCCTTTCATTTGGATATTACACACCTATAATAATCTCACTATTTATTTCAAACTTGCTAAATATCCTACACATACATCTCCAAACTCTTAGTTCAGTCCACCTGTACACATGTTGGTTCTACCAAAACTCATTAGAATCATAATTCAATATTGACTGATTTAGTTAGAATTAACCCACTCTGAGTAATAACTATTTTATAAGATCAAAGCCATCCTCAGCGTCAACCCATTAGCATAACATGTTAGTGGTGTGAATAATTTTTAAATTGGATCTATATATAAATAAATCAAGGTCTCATTTAAAATGTATTGGGCACTCATATGATATACATATATATAGTGTTGCACACTTAGAAAATTTTCCCTATTCTACCCAATTTGCATACCTATCACTAGGATTAATCACAAGCCAAGTATGAATCATACCAAATCTTATCCAAAAAAATCATTATCAATTATCAAGACTAATCATTAGTTAAATTCACATAGAAAAGGATCACAATTGCATAATCAAACTAGGTGGGAAAACTACACATGGTTTTATTCCTCTCCTTAGAGAATTGGATACATAGGTAGTGGTCAATGATTAGATGGGGGTGATTGAAGCTAGCTCAACCCATTACAATTTCCCTCATTTTTTAAGGTTTATTTCCCTCATAAGAGCAAATAATTTTGGCTAATTTTTGAATTTGAGTGCATCATCAAGGTTTGGGATTGTAAACATAAAACAAACAAAGATAGTCATAGGTGAGTATAGTCATTGTGCCCTATTTCTACATAGGTCAGTATTTATCAACAATATTAACCCAATCATATATAATTAACTTAGTGAAAATGGTGAATCAATTCTACAATTAAACGAATCACATGCATGTTTATCCCTAATTTTCACTTTTAGAATATAGTCACCCATAAAAGCTAAGTATTTTAATCTTTTTAGTACTTTCCATATTTAGCACATGTCACTTGTCAAATCAAAAGAATTAATTTTAGTATTTTACATTTAAATGTATTCTTGAATGTCATCTCTATTAATTTGAATTATATTTCAAAATTATATCTTAATCAGATTAACCTTACCCATTATCAAAATTAGGGTAAAATAAATTAATTATTTTATTTAAATTTCTTACTTCAGAAAAAATAATTGTGGATGTGTCATTAACTTAGGAATAAGTGGATGCATGATTTTTAAATAAAATATAATCATTGGATACCAAAAAAAATATATACAATGTTTTACAAACTGCCTTTTATTTTTTGATAATATGCATATTTTATTATTTAAATTCAGTCTTCAACACCAAAGTAGAAGAAGAGTAAAAATAATAATATAACTATTGTTCTTTGTGTGTCATTATCTAACATATGCAATGCCAAAGTGAATATAAAGTGGAAATAAAACAAAAAAATTATTACAGTTGTTGATAAATAGACAAATCACCATTTTCAAAGTTGTTGGGTCATATGATCCAAAGTATTTATATGTTTTTGTTTAGTTGTCAATGTTAGTTTGTTAGTATGGGGCATATACACCCCTTTCATATTATTAGTATTGTTAATAGTGTTAGTGTTAATATTTTAGTGGGAAAAAATATTAGTAGTTGGTTAAATAGTTTTAATTGGTTAAACTTGTTCGTTGGTTGGGTCCTGTACCAACCAACTTCTAGTGAAAGCTTTTATCAGCTCTAGAAATTTATAATTAAATTAATGAAGATATTTACCTTTCAATAAAGCTTTGTTCAATTATATTATATTTCCCATTTGCCTATGTTTTATTGGTCCTAAAAGTGGTATTAGATCCAAGTTTGAAGGTTGAAATTGAAGGAAAGAGAAAGAAAAAACCATAAAGGGAAGGCAAGAGAATAAAATGTATGAAAATATGTGTTTCTTTTGAGTTTTTCTATCTCCAAAATTATTGTTTTTTCCAAGTATGACCCAAATTGGTTTTGGGTGTCATTTTAATCATTTTGAATGAGTTTCTATTAGTAAAACCTAATTTGAATGCATAAGTATGGATCCAAACCCTTGTTGAAACAATTATACATGATGGTTCAAAAAAATTTAAAAAATCACTTTGTATGTTTATAAGATTTTTTTATGGCATTTGAATCATTGTTTTGTTGTTGTATGACTTTAAAATCACTGTAGAAGGGTTTTTAAAGCAGTGATAGACTAGTATGGATTTTTGAAGTGACAAAACTAATTTAGAATGTGGTATTATGACCAATGGATGGAATAGAAGCTTAAACAATGTATTTTTAGTCTAATGTGTTCAAGTGGGTCCCACATGAAAGAGATAAAGTGAAATTTTCACTTTCACATGAATAGGTGGTGAATAATTTTACATACACACAAATATTTTTTTTATTTTGAAAAAATTAGAAACTTACAGGTTATATGGAATATCATCTCTTTATGTTTCAAAAATTCTTATAGAGGATTTGGTTATGTTTATTTTGTAAGACATGTGCAAAGAAGATATTCAAATTTCAAAACCTACTAGACTATTCTTTTGGTCAAACTTTCCTTTTGGTCAAAATCAGTTTGATAGGGTATCTTTTTTGGAATATTCTCTTTGTTATGTACTTTTTAAAGTGTTTACAAAAAGAATGATGTTGGAAACATAAGGGTGTAAGTGTATCTTTTTGCAACTTGTAAATTTTTCATGTATAATTCAACAAGTCCCAAGATCCAAATTATTGTATTACGAATTTACTAGAGGATAAAGATAAAACCCTGAGTAGCATTCCCTTTCTTTTGTCACAATATTTTATTTCTAATTATAGCTAAATTTGTAAACCTTAGATCTAAAAATGGGAGACTAACTCCTAAAAATTATAAATAATAGAGCCTAAATATGGAAAACACCATAATATTCAATGACTTATGAGAAATAATCAAAAAATAAATTACTCCACCCATAGATGCTGCCAAACATATTGAATTTCAAAAATGCCACAAGCATGCACTTACATTGATAAATTCTTCATGTTCAGCTGAAGTAATTATTCACATTGAAGCAATTACATGTGATGGTTAGAAAGCTTGGAAAACATTGAAAATTTTGTATGTTAAATAACTTTCATGTAAAAATATTGATCTCTACATGTAGTTGTTAAATAACAAGCTTAACATTGAAGAAGATGTTTATGAATTCATATCAAGAATGAAAACTTTGAATTAAGAGTATTTACTATAGGCATTAAAATAGATGATGATATACTCATTTCAATCACTTTGAATGGACTTAGTTCTAACTATATAAATTTTGTAGAAATGTTGTAGCTTAGTGATAAGCTCAATAATGCAACATTTGATTCTATTTGTGAATTGTTGACTTAGCATGAGTGAAAATTCATAAAAATAAGAGTCAACCTACTAAAGATGTATACTTCACAAAAGTATGGAAATATCAGAAAAAAAATGACATGAACAAAGGCATTGTTAGAAACATTATATTAAACACTCTCCAAGACATTCTCTAAATCATTCTCATTAGAATTCTCCAAAGTATTCAAAACATAAACATCAACATAAGCAGCCATAATTTCAATTCCAACAATCACAGGAAGGATCCAAGATGTCATAATTGTGGTGGTATTGGTCACTTTGTTGATGTATGTCATTCTATAAATCCACCATCTAAACATAGAAATGAGGCTAAATCAAATTATGTTTGTCATTCTAGTGGAGATTCTTTAGGTTACTCCAAATACTCTAGCTATTCTGACACTTCATCTAACTAGGAGGCATCTTACATGGCCAAGGTTTATGGTTGTAATGGACCTAATGACCTATTTTGAGTAAATAGAGATTCACCCATCTTGAGTGAGTTGCTAACTCAGAGATAGGGTTTTTTTAAACACTTTTGGCTTGGATTTTTTTGCTTTTAGTTTAGTTTTGATTTTCTTCAATTCATTGATATTCATGATGAGGAGTAGATATAGTTTTTTGAATTAGTCTTTTAACTTTATAGTTCTCACATCTCACCTAATAGGGGGAGGATATTTCATGGCCTTCACTCAGTCATCGATGGTTATACCAATGGGTTTATGGGATACCTTAAGTGGATTGATTTAGTTGAGCAGACAATGATCATGTACTATTAGAATTAAAATCACTGAGAGGGGGGGTGAATCAGTGAGCCCAAATATTTTAATTTCAATTATAATCCTTTAAAACTATTATATAATTAGCATATAGCAACTTAATCAAGCAACATTAATAAGAGAGCTTATTTTATTGAATGCATAAACAAGATCAAACACAAAACACATAGTTCTTATGGGAAACCCTCATGGGGAATAAAACCCACTCTCAAGCCTGAAACACATGGAATACTTATCCTATAATAAATTATAAACAAGATATTGGTCAACTCCTTTATACTAATAAACCTTGATCATATCCTCCTAACCAAAGGCCTTTAGTAAAACACATGTTTCATAAGGAGTAATTGCCCCTAAAGAATATCAACTATTTAGACCATAATTTGATCACCTAAACCTTATAACTAATGTATTCAACACTTGATGATGGATCTTTTATTATCTAACCTTGTACAAACTTCCTCTTTATCTCATATAGGCCTCTCACATAGGCATGCCATAATCTCTCTCCTTCACTCAAATTATCCTCATATACACACTCAAACCTCTTCATATATCCTCAAACTACAAGATCACTCTTTGGAAATTATAAATATGACCTATAGGTATACACATAGTTCTCAATCTTCTCTACACATTAACTCATCAACTGGGCACTCTACCTCTCTTTCGCTCCATAATTCTCACATGTACCTTACACTACTCTCACTCACTCATCTAGAAACCAACACATTTGGTTTCACTATATATAAATCATTCATGAATTATAAATTTCATAAATTTCTTATTTGGACACAATACATGTTTTCACCCTTAAGGCATCTTACATGGGTCACACTTAAGCACAACATACTTTCAAATAGGCCTAAGTCACCTTTTAGGTCCTAAGGAGACCCATTAAGCTCTTTGACACTTTTTAGAGAAAACTAAGAAACAAAAGAAAACTTTAAAAATTAATTAACCCATTTAAAATGATATTCCAAAAACCATCACAATACCCTTCTTCTTAAGCACAATTTGTTCAATCACCATTATGTGCTCAAAGTCACCAAGAATGAATACATAGTCAACTTCTAAACATTTGTTCATACTACATATGATTATTAAAACCTTCATAATGCACATATATAATACTTATGTATTATACAAGATGATCCAATATATAATTCAACATTAAACATTGAAACAACATCAAAATGAGCTCAATTACCATTCTCAGGTTACTTGTAGAACACAGTCAAACACACAATCAACTTTGGAGCTCAATATCTTTGTTTATACATACATTCAGACCTTCAAATTTATATTTATATATTTAAATTGGAGTCCTATACATATTATATTTTTACACCATGGTCAAATTATTAATAGATCAAAAGTTATGGCTCAAAAACTAGGCACTAGTCTTTCCTTTATTAAATTCAAATATTTGAATTCAAACGGTCAAAGTTAAACCTCGAATAGCATGCTATCATCTCAAGTCCTCATTGATCACATTAAACATGCACCATAAATATTATTTTACAAATATAAACCTTTAATATATATTTCACTAATGCCAAATTTTAAACCTTGAACATGTTGGCCTCATCTCGTGCACTCTTGCAATATTGACTCAATGCACAGTGTTGATCTTTATGGATCAGTTAGGTCTTTTTCTTATAACACTCACCATTTGATCTTTCTCAAAACCTTGTGATCATAAAATTTGGAATCCTTGCATGCATTTTGATTACTTATACTATTAAATATTATGCACTTCTTACCATCTCACTCAACATGCATTGTTACATCAAAACTATACGATCGCCTATGCACTGTTAGATCTTAGAAGAAACTCGATATTTATATATATTAACCAATGAACACTTTGAATTTTTTTGCACCATATTTATTCATTATATTATCACCCTCAAGCCATTATATCTTCATTTGGTCCTAATATTTAACATCGTGCAAAATAGACTAAGTATAGGGATCATTGCTATCTGCGTAGAAGGCCAACTTTGCACCTCCATATCTTTTTCTTCGCTCAAGTGCATGCTCTAAAATTTAGACCATATGATCTCCTCACATAAGATAATCTAACAACGTTTCAATCTAATCCTATAAATCTCACATGTATGATATATAATGACATTAAAATTCCACCTCATATTTATCTATTCATAGAGCCAACTATGCCTAAAACTATCTGGAAAGGCCAACTTTGCACATGCATAGCTTTTGATGTGCTTCATTGCTTGACCTAAAAATTAGAAAAAATCAAAAAGGTACAAAAATAAATTAACCCATATGATCACCTTCTCCTAAAATGTCTACATGTTTAAGATATGCTACCATCAAAATGCCTACTCAATTTTTCTTACCACATTGCAAATTTGGCTAAGTATGGGAAAACACTGTCAAAATGCCTAAGAGTCCAACTTTGCACTTGCATATATTTTGTCACACTTCATCACTATATTTGATAATTTTAACATTAAAAAATAGGTGAAAATTTGATCACAACCATATGACTAACTACCCCTGACTCATCCACACGTGGAAATGGTGATGTCAATAGACTACCTACTTAGATGTTTTGCCATTAGACCCAAAAGGTATAGATGAAAACAATGATCAACCAGATGAAATAAAATCATGTACACAAGTAATAAAATCATATAATACCCCTTACACATGTTCAATACTCCATAATCATATTTAAACATCTCTATCCATGTCAAAACTAAAGATCAACCAAGCCTCTTTCAAGCATACTAGAACAAGCACATTGCACACTGTGTCATTGTCACTTAAGCTAACAAGGTACTTCATCCACTCACTTGGACACCTACATGACATCACCATGAAATAATTGATAAATTTTCAACATGTAATACTATAATATGGTACAAAATGGTCAAAGTGCATGGGCATGCCAGTAATATGTTCATCATTCATGCCAAAACTTGCGTGGTAGTGGGCTTCATGGAAGCAACATCAGTTGCTTAGTACCATAGTGTACAGTACACTAATTTGTAGATGAAATAAATTATTATGATGACTTCATATTCATATCTCTATATCATCTTATTTTGTACCCCTTGAGATCAAGGGGATTTGTTGGGTCATACGATCCAAAGTGTCTATATATTTTTATTTAGTTGTTAGAGTTAGTTTGTTAGTATGAGGCACATACAACCCTTTCATATTATTAGTATTGTTAATAGTGTTTCTAGTGGAAATAAAATTTGTATTTGATTAAATCATTTTAACAGTTTGAACCCATTAATTGGTTAGATTTCATACATAACTAACTTCTTGTGAAATACTTTATAAGATCAAGAACTTTGTAATTAAAGTAACATATATATTTACCTTTCAATAAAGTTTTATCCAATTATATTGTATTTCTCATTTACCTATGTTCTATTAGTCCTAATAGTTTACAAGATGGAGAATAAAAGTGTCACACTCAGTCTATGATCTATTAAAGAGTCAAGAAGTAAGTTAGAGTTATAAATCAGACAAAACCAGAAAATTAAAACGCTATACAACTACAAAACAGTATCCTTGGGACTGGAAAACACCATCTCAAACTCCAAAGTGTCACTTTAAAATTGAGTATTCAATGCCATAGTGGAATAATAAATAGGGAAATATTAAAAATTTATCACAATTATTCAATATACAAGGCACCATTTTTAGGCTACCAAATGGAGGTGAATATTTAAAAAAGATAGTTTTTATTGTATCTATTTAAAATAATAAGTAAAACATCTACTAGAATAAAAATTGAAAATCCCTATAACTATTAAAATATCACCTTCAAGCCTCTTCCAAAGTGCTACTCTCCATTTAATTGCTCAACACCATTCTCAAAAAGTTCAAAAACCCATATTATTCCTACAACACCATTTTTGTACTATTGTACCTATTTCAAAGAGCCATTTAAGTATCAAAAATTCATCTTAGATACAAGGTACCATCTAAGTGGTTGTTAAGAAATCCAAATTGGTGTGTTTGGGAAAAAATAACATTTATCTAGAACCACTACCTATATCTCAACCTATATGTAATAAATGTCACATTGCTAAGCTATTAGAATAATTAATTTATCCTAGCCTATACGTAATAAATGTCGCATGGTGTAGTTACACCTTTGATTAACATGTAGCATAGGTTAGTTATGTGTGTTATTTATTATGTGTGATTATTTACATTGTAAGTCTTAATCCCCTATAAATTAGGAGATTTAATCTCACTTATTGATGTATAAATAAGCACCTCTTGTAGTGCTCTAGCTAATGCAATTTCTTTTCATCTTTCATTTGGTATCAGAGTAGGTTATCTTGATGAGGTTTAAAAGTGGTGGAGATAAGGTGGAGATAAAGAGATAAGTTTTTACTAGCCTTGATAGTAGCACACTTCTCAAATTTCTACCATCCCATGCTGAAAATATGGCAAATTACAGAAGGAAAAAGTTGTCATGTAGATCTGCCAATCTTAAATCCTAACTTATTGTATCATATCTAATCTTTTTTAGTGTCATATATATATATATATATATATATATATATATATATATATATATATAGAGAGAGAGAGAGAGAGAGAGAGAGAGAGAGAGAATTTGTGGAACTGATCCTATTTTTTTTTGAATTCTACTTAGAAAAATATTATTTTAAAAAAATCAAAATTTTTGGAGCTTCTAGTGATTTTTTATGATTTTTTTTAAGTTTCTATTTTGTAAGACAAGCGAGGAACAACAAAAAATGGTATTTTTTTTAGAATGTTTACATAATCATAAATAAAATATTATATCATCTAGATATTTCTAAAAAGTATTCATTTTATGAAAACAAAGCACCAAGGCATCCGTGGTGAAAGTTTGAAGGTAGAGGGCAATTTGGAAGTCTTTATTTGGTGTGGAGTCAATTTTTTGGGTGGAGCACCACCCAGATCTCCTACATCTAGAAGTAGCACCACCATAATGCCACCAAAAATTTTCAACCTTTTTTCATGTCATATGACCACCTGTTGGGCATTTTGAGCCTCTAAGTGCTTGTCCTTCACCACTATGAGCCATCTTTGAAGATCTTTTCTTCTGATGCTCATAACTTTTGATCTATGAAGCCTAGGAAGGTGGTTTTTTTTCAACTTACATAATTTTTTGATATATATGTAGTGGTAAGTCTATTTTTTACATTTTGATCACCCATATTTCTATATTTTTTAGTTTCTTGCTAGTTTAGCTTATTAGTTCATGTATTTTAGACCTTTTAAGGGCCATAACTTTTGAATGGTAACTCTGATTTACATGTTACCTTTTTTGAAAGTGCATGTTTTTATGTGATATTCATAGTTATAAGATATATTTATTTTGATTCTATATTATATTTTATACTTCTTGGATGCATTTTTAATTGAAACCGATGTCTAAATTCCTCGATTTTCCATTGTATTCTAGGACACATTTTTGACAAAGTTCAATGTCCTTTGTGTGTTTGTGTGTGCTTACATTTCATTATGTGTGTGAATTTTAACCTTCTATTTATGTATATTCTTTTTTCACTTAAAATTCACTTATATTTTCTTGTCATACGCAACTTACATTTCATGATGTCTGGTTTTGGACCTCATTTCATGCTCCTTGACACATAGTTTCTTCATGGTGACAACTAAATTTCTTGGAAAACTAAATTCCAAACACATTTAGAGTTTGAATATATTTGGTCAATTATAGAAGGCACATGGGTCTGACATGAAACATATGTTGATCAATAAAAAAATATGATAAAGCTAATAAAATGGCTAAGTTAATAATCATTTTTGGAGTTTTGGATGAGGTAAAAACTCATATCTATAGTGCTACAACTTCAAAAGATGCTTGAGATAAGCTTAAAATAATATGTGAAGCAAAGAATAAAAATAAAATCTTGCATCTTTAGAGCCAATTAAAACTCTTAAGCTCAAATTAGATCAAAAAATAGAAGCATTCCTTAGAAGGGTTACAAATTTGTGGGCTTTGGTTCAATCTTTGGGCAAACTAGTGACAGATGATTCTTTAGTCCCTATAGTCCTTAGAGCACTGTCCCCTACATATAGGATATTTGTGACCACTTTGAATGTCATGGGACAAAAACTAACACTTGAAGTGTTGTTAAATTTATCACAACAAGAGGAATATTTGCATAATTCAAAGGAAGCAGATGATGAACATGCACTCACATCAAATCAAAAAGGGAAGAAACCCATTAAGGGTACAAAACAATCTCTAAAGTAGAATAATAAACAAAACCAACAAGGGAACAAATCATGTTCTTATAGAGCATTTTAAATTTATGGACGATAAGGACATGACTTAAATAATTGTTGGTACAACACATTTTAAAAGGACTCATCAAGCAAGAAGCCCTCTTTCAACAATTTACCACAAACAGAAAAGAAGTAACCATAAAAACACAATAGATGGAAACAAAAAAATTCTAAATCTAAACAACATGGAAATGTTGTTGAATAATATGATTTTTCAAATGAGGAATATGGTTTAGCTACTCAAACATATGAGCCTACCAATCATCCAAGTGTAATTTGGTATGTTGATTCAGGAGCAACCAGACACATGATAGGGAGAAAAGAGTGGTTTTCTACATTGACCAAAATAGAATCAAATGGTGATGTATCACTTGGATATGATACCTCATATACATTAAAAGGTAGTGGTGACATCAAACTTCAACTTGGAAATAAGAATTACAACATTTTAAATGTTATCTATGTTCCAGGACTTAAAAAAAATTGTTATCTATTAATTAGCTACTTAACCACAGCCTCATGGTTTAATTTGATCACCAAAATGGTCAAAATGTTTGCCACATCAAATACAAATCTAGGAAATTAAAATTAATTTCCAAGGCTTCCAAAAATGGCAAAAATTTTTAGCTTCATTTCATTCAAAATGATCATTATGCCTTTGTGGTCAAAGATACAAAACTAGGCAATTTATGGCACAGAAGATATGGTCACTTCAGTTATGGTTATTTGGTTGAATTGGGAATATAGGATATGGTTCATGGTCTTCCCAAAATTGAGAAATATTCCTATATATGTACTATTTGCTTATCTATAAAATAAATAAGTGCTCCCTTTCAAAATATTGAATGTCAATCACTTGGTAAGTTAGACTTGGTGCACACCGATCTATATGGACATTTTACTCCTAGTCTCAGAGGGTATATATACTTTCATCTTTTTGTTGATGATTACTCATGAAAAATGAGGGTATATTTATTGAAGATTAAGGATCAATATTTTCAAGTCTTGAAAGAATTCAAGGCCATGACTAAAAATGAAACTAGTAGGAAAATAAATTCCCTTTGCTTAGATCATGGGGGAATACACCAGTAAAGAATTTTCAACCTATCTCAGTGTGAATGGAATCAATCCATAATTAATATCTCCATATTCACCTCAATATAATAGAGTTTTAGAATGACATAATATATGCATTATTTAAATGTTTAGTAGCATGGTTGAGGATTCAAAATTGCCTAATACATATTGGGTAGAAGCTTGTCACACTATAATGAACAGATCACCCACCAAAGCTCTTGATGGAATCACACCACATAAAGCTTAGATAGGGAATAAACCAAAGGTTACTCACCTTCAATTTTTTGTTTTTAAGGCATATATTCATGTTCCTGAGAATAAATGGAATAAGTTGGATAAGAAAACAAAAGAACGTATTTTTGTGTGATATAGTGCACAATCAAAGTCATACAGGCTCCTTGATCTAGAAACAAAGAAGGTACTAATCAGTAGAGATGTAGTGTTTGATAAAAAGAGTGGAATCAATCTACCTTCTACATAGGCAAATTATATAGGAAAAATTACTATAATATTTTTAGATGTGATGGTGAAGGTGAAAAGGAAGATAGTCAAACAGGACTTCCAACACCACCACCTATAGTTCAATGTATGCCCAAGTGGTATACAAGTGTTATATAAGATGATAACTTGAATGGAGTACCAGATACATCCACTTCAAGACTGAGGACTCAAATCATGACTTGATAAGAGGTTAATATGAATATTATGAGTATTGTTCAAGAAACTTATGAGCCCTCAATAGTAACAAAATCCCTACATTCAAAACCTTGGAAAGATGTCATAGATGTAGAATATTAGTCATTGATGAAGAATAAAAATTGGAAACTTATTGATCTTCTACCAGGGAAGAATCCTAAAGGATGAAAATGGGTCTTTAAGACCAAATACAAATTATATGTAAGTATTGATAAGCACAAGGCAAGGTTTGTTGTAAAATGGTATGCTCAAAAAGAAGGCATTGACTATGAGGAGACTTTTGTTCCTACAGCTAAGATAAATACTATCAGAATGGTTTTCTTATGGTTACATAGTTTGGAGGGAAATTCCATCAAATGGACTTTAAATTGACTTTCTCAATGGATATTTGCAAGAGGAGGTCTGCATGACTCAACCTAAAGGATTTGTCATACCTGATCAAGAACAGAAGGTGTGTAGGCTTATCAAGTCTTTTTATAGACTAAAATAGGCTCCCTAAGCCTAATACATCAAGATTGAATATCATATCATACAACATGGATTCAATAGGAGACCATATGAGCATAACCTATACCTCAAACAACATGGGTGGGGAGGTTGTTATAATGATTGTTTAAATAGATGATCTAGTCAACATTGGTAGCACAATAAATATGATCGATGCAACCAATAAGGAATTATTATGTCATTAATATATACCTTTGGAGAGAGTTCTTAAATATCCCTCTGACTAAGTTATAATAGTGGGGCAACCCCAGGCTGTGGGTAACCTATGATGGTGATGAACCTTTGGAGAAGATTGGCTTCCTTCTGATGAATCACCTAAACTAATATTATCACAAGTAAAATGGTTATAAAGTGGAAAATGGATCTTAAGAAGGCTAAAAGGTGATGCACCAAATAAAAATAGGAAACTCCCATAAGCTTGAACCCATACTAGATCTGCAGAAGGCAATCCTAGCTCACACAACTTCTTAGACTAGTTGATTATATAAGTATTCATGGACTAGGTTTAGGAAGAACACTAATTTAGACCTACAATATCTTGAAAACACCCTAAAGGAGGTCAAAAATGAGTATAATGTATGAGGAAGATTCTCCTTCACTATGCCATCATGCACAACTCACTCAACATAGATCAAAGGCAAGAGATAGGTAAATAAAGTCTATTATTGCATCAAGAGGTAATTCTTACAAATGCTTGGTAGGGTTTATCCTAATCAAGATGATCATATTTTGAAATATCTCAAAGAGTCCTCTACTCTTCAAAATCAAAGAGTCCTTATGGGAATATAAAACTAGATAGAAAGCTTACAAGTGGGAAATAATGAGATGATATAAGAGAAAGGGAGAGAAAAGAGGGGAACATGACATTTGAGATCATTAAATGAGCTATCACCATCTTTTGATCAAATTAGGACTAACCCTTCATCAACAAGTTAACTTGTATTTGTTCTTATTAGTCTTCAAGCTCTTTTCATTGGCTAAAAAATGCACTAGAAGATAAGAGTTTATTTTGTAGATGATGAGTCATGATCCTTTAAAGCAAGAAAAATCCTTAAGATATAAATAGAATTAAATTCTCCACTATACTCTCCAATCCCCAAATCCCCTTTCCTTGATCTTCTATGCCATCTCCCACTTGCTTTCATTTATGAAGATAAAATCCTCATATATTTAAAAATAATAGAGCCATGTTATATATGCTTTGAGTGGCCATAAGTACCTTTTTATCAAGGCTATAGCTATGTCTAAGGATGGGATGCCTCTCTACAATCACTTATCTACCCCTACTAAAAAATTTGAGCACATATCTTTACTATAGATTTAAAACCAATCCAATTTATTGGTTTTCATATAGTTATAATATCAATGAAAACATACAGGTTGCGTAGCATTGTTCCTAAACCATATTAGGTTTAAACAGACCTATTCTACCTCTAAAAATTATGGAATCCAAGGACTTATGTACATGATGTTTAAAACACTTTAAAACTTAGTATACATGTTCTGGATCCTCCAACAAAGGTCTTGACTAAGCTACAATGGTGTTCTTTGAAATATTTGCCCTGGTTTGACTTAGGTTGTATTTGACCTCCATTTGAAGTCCCTAGTTTTCAAATTTAAACAATGGTCATTGATCTTGATCTAGGCCTCTCAATTTATGCTATATGTCAGCTCCTCATTCGTTTTAAGGATCCACTATCAGTCCTAGCTAATTTTTTTGCTTGTGTCATATGGCATCTTCTCATTTATCTTGAGTTTAGTTGACCCCTTGACCTTACATGCATCATCGATCTTCCTTTACATGGATCAATTATGTAACATTGATTTACCCAATATTTATTTCAGTCATGACACTTGGAAACTATGCATTTGTCCTTAGGATTTGTTGATTTGTTAACCTCTACTCATTATTATTCTACTTTGGTATAATTAAATGTGCTTATTTGATCTATTTGGGCCCACTAGCCTTGTCAGTTGATGCATGCCATTGGATTTGATCTGAGATTCCATGATCTTGACACTTATCAATCATGCATTCATCTTTGGAACATTTAAATTCAAATGACTATTTTCCATAGCTTTAAATTGATGTCCCCACGCACATCCCACTTTGCTAGTTCAGCTTTGAATGCCTATATCTTGAGATACCAAGCTCATCAAGATACAAAATTTATAGAGAATGTTTAAGGCATGAATAAATTCATGTTTGTGTAATTATTTAGCTCTGAGAGTCCTTATAATCATACTTATAAAATGCACAATCAATATTACTAGTCTATTTCTTCATGATGTGTGATGACAGTCTGGTTCTTCTATGCTTGAGATTGAACATTCAAGGCTTCAAATGAGTTTTTAAGACATGTGAAACCTGCTTTATGTCCATTAAGATCATGATCACCATGAGGAACTCTACTCATCCTCTCTATCTAGACAAAATATTGGTATGTGGGCTAAATTTTTCCAACATCTTTGGTGACTCATAGGGAAACTTGTCTCTTATGCTTGAAAACCTAGACTAGTTGCCTAGTCTGATCCATTCAGTATGGAGTCACAAATCTTTGCTCTTAGCTTATTTGAATTGATACAAGGCTACCCCTCTAGATAACTCCTCTTGAAATAACAAAGACCAAAAAACAAAACAATAACTATGCCTAAGGCACTTATTGAAGGGAACACATAATAGAAAGGAAATATGCACAAGGTACTTAGAGGAAAGCATAAAATCTACCTACCATAAACTAACCAATCAAAATGGAACCTATACAAAACCATTGATTGGTTGTAAAAAATATCTACCCTTTCTTACTAATCTAATATGCTCTAAAGGTTTGAAGATAGCCAGCCAAAGATGGAAAAGGAGTGAATATTTAACATATTGGCGATACACTTCTCCAAGATTAAGAATAAAAACATACTTGCCTACCCAATTTGATTGATTGGACATACAAACATCTTAGAGTGGATATGCAAGTTGATCTAGCTCTTTTTGATGCTAAACTTTATGCTTTGTATCAATCACAACCTATGATGGCTCTTCCTTGTCATCTTCCAACTAAGATAAGTACCTAATAGGTCATCTTCTTGTTAATACAAACATTGAGCAATCAAATTTTACCTCACTCCTACACTTTGTTGTTCTATCATTATTCTCCTCAGGCACAATCAGATTATAGTCTCCTTGGAGTGGAACATATATTGCTCCCAAGTCTTCTAACTCCCTTTCACTTTATAATGTATGCAAGTTGATCTTGAGTTTATTAGAATCTTCTCTTTGAAGCACATGGTCAATTTGAAAGATTTTTTCACCCTCAAGGTCATCCTTTATCACAAAAAGTGGTATCTCATCAAATTTCATCTCCTGAGCACTCAAGATGTCTTATTCATCAACCTTACTCAAGATTTCATCTTTTTTGTCAACTACAAATGAAGGTTGATTTGACCAACCAAGGTCTAAAAAGACACATTCATCTTGATTAAGTTTTGATTTACCTTCCTCCTACTCTAATCCTTCAGGGCTATCTTCATTTGGCAACTCATCCTGAAGTGAACCAACCTCTGATTCTTGGTTCTAATCCTCTTTTTCATCTATGTAGAATGGACCTTTAGTAGTCCATTCAATGTTTGCTCTATTTTCAACTTGATGATTTTTCTCATCAAGATCTAGTTCATTAGTGTCAAAGACATTCCAAGAAGGTTGGTTTAAACCTAATTCTTCCCCTTCTAAATGACATGGGCTACCTATCATGATCTCCTCATCATATACACTTGCATTATCCTCTTCAAGTTCACCTATGATTGTAATCTCCTCCTCTATCCTTTGTATAGTAGGTTCTTTCTCTAAGAGGGAGATATTGGGAGAGTGAATAAGTTCACCTTGCTTTTAGTTTATGAGAGTATCCTTCTAGCTAGGGACTTTTAATGGTCTCTTTGGTGGCTCTTGAACTAGTTATTGGGTCGCTTCAACAAATACCTCTTCCTTCTAGAAACCTTTCTAAATTGACTTCCATGAGGGGAATGTGTAATAAATAGTTGCCTCTTCTTTATTTTGACTCTCTTCCTCTTTCCTCATCTTCAAATCTAACTCTTTGATTTTCCTATCTATATTCTTTTGGAATAACTTCTCTTGAAGTTGGTTAGGGGATTTATGAAGATAAGGAACACAAGAAGTCTGGTATGAGCTATAAGAGAATTCTTGAGTAATATAAGTGGAATATTGGGTCTCAATAATAGGTTACTCCATAATAGTCTCCTTCTTTCTTTGAAGGCTCTCTTATATTGAATTCCAAGAAGGCAAGGTTTGAGGAACACATGAAGAATTTGGAACACTTGAAGGGTCACTTGGAGTGGTATTTTGGGGAAGAATGGGTGGCATATATGAGAGCTAAGGTGGTGTATATTAAGACATATGAGGTTGATAGAGTTGGACCTACTATTTTTCAAGGCTTATTAGCTTATCCTCAATGCTTTTAATATAACCACTTACATCCATCATCTCACTTGACATATTTTTGTAATTTTCTCCCTCAAAAGATGTCTATTCTTCCTTCATTAGCTATAATGAATTTCTCATGTCATGAATGATATGATTAGAGATATCTTGACCATATCCCCTTTATGTATTAAGGTATATCATGTACCTTTGATAGCCTAAGAGTATTTGCTTCCAACTTGAAATGGATCAGTTTGGGAAATAACTAGGGAAATCTTGAGCCTGAGAAGGATGATGCATTGAATCTTGAGAACCACTTGGGGTGAAGTCATAAACATTTATAATCAGATATGAAGGATGCTAAGATAGAGAATAATTATATTGATCAAAATAGTGATGATACATACCGAATAATGATGACTAGGCACCTGGGCTACTTAAACCAATTGATGAATACTCAAAGTTTCCATTGATGTTTGAACACTTACTTCTAAAGGCTAATTGGATGAAAATAAAATCAAACATATTTACCAGTGAATAATGTATTAAGCCCCCCTAGGCATGTCAGAAACTATTATGGCATTAATCTACACCCTTGGAGATATTTCTTCAGGCTCTTTCCAACTAAGCTATAATATTGGGATAACCCTAGGTTATGGGTAACCTATGATAGGGCTGAACCTCCAGAGAAGGTTGGATTCCTTCTGATGAATCACCTAAATTAATTTTTTTATAAAAAAGTGGTTGGAAAGGGGAAAAGGTCTCCTAATAAGGATAAAAGGTGATGCACCAATAAAAATGGGAAACTCCCATAAGATTAAACCCACATTAGATCTACATAAGACAATCCTAGCTCACACAACCTCTTAGACTAGTTGATTACATAAGTATTTCATTGACTAGGTTTAGGAAGAACATTAATCTAGACTTTTAATAGCTTTAAAACACCCTAAAGGAGGTCAGAAAGGAGGATAATGGATGAGGAAGATTCTCCTTCACTATGCCATCATGCACAACTCACTCAACATAGATCCAAGGCAAGAGATAGGTAAATAAAGTATATTATTGCATCAAGAGGTAGTTATTACAAATGTTTGATAGAGTTTAGCCTAATAAAGATGAGCATATTTTATAATATCTTAGAAATTCCCTTGCTCTTCAAAATAAAGAGTCCTTGTGGTAATTTAAAATCAAAGAAAGAACTTACAAATGGGAAATAATAGGGTGATATATGAGAAAGTGAGAGAGAAGAGGGGTAGCACGCCATTCAAAATAATTAAATGAGCTACCACCATCTTTTGATCAAAGTAGGACTAACCCTTCATCAACAATTTAACCTAAATTTACTCCAATTAGTCTTCAAGCTCTTCTCATTGGTTGAAAAATGCACTAGAAGACAAGAGTTAGATGATGAGTCATGATCCTTTCAAGGAAGAAATATCCTTAAGATATAAATGGAATTGAATTCTTCACTATACTCTCCAATCCCCAAATCCCCTTGCCTTGATCTTCTACACCATCTCCCACTTGCTTTCATTTATGAATACAAAATCCTTATATCTTTAAATCTAACATAGCCATGTTATATCTACTTTGAGTAGTGATAAGTGCCTATTTGTCGAGGCTATAGCTATGTTGAAGGATGAGACACCTCTCCATAATCACATATCTTCCTCTAATATAAAATATGAGCATAGATATTTACTATAGATTGAAAACCAATCCAATTTATTGGTTTTCATAATGCTATAATATCAATGAAAACCTATAAGTTGTGTAGCATCATTCATAAAACATATTAGGTCTAAATAGAACTATTCTATATATAAAACTTTTGGAAGTTAAGGACTTATATATGGAATGTTAAAACATAATAGAATTGAGTTTACATGCTTTGGATCCTCCAATAGAGGTCTCAACTAAGCTTCTATGGCATCCTTTGAAATATTTGCCCTAGTTTGACCTCAAGTCACATTTAACCTCCATTTGAAGTCCCTAGATTTTGAATTTTAACAATAGCCATCGATCTTGATTTAGGCCTCTTAATTTTTGCCTAGTAGTTCCTCATTCATTATGGGGATATGTTTTCAACCCTGGCTAGTTCCTACACTTGCACCACATGGTGGCTTCATATTCGTCTTGAGTTTGGTTGACCCCTTGACCTTATGTACACCATAGATATTCTTTACACAACTTAAACATGTACCATTGATTTACTAGTATTTTCCATGATCATGACACTTGGAAACTATGCATTTGTCCTCAATATTCACTGACTTGTTGACTTTTGCTCATTATTTATCTACTTTGGTATAATTAAACATGATTTATTGATCTATTTGGGCCCATTAGCCTTATTAATTGGTGTGCATCATTAGATATGATTTGAGATTTTGTGATCTTAACACTTTTCAATTGCAAATTCATCCTTGGAACATTTGAATTCAAATAGTTATTTTCCATAGCTTTAACTTGGCATCCCCACGCATGTCCTACTCTGTTAGTTTAACTTTGAATGCCTATATCTTGAGATAGCAAGCTCATCAAGATATGAAATTTACAAATCACGTTCAAGGCATGAAGAAATTAATGTTCATGTAATTATTTATCTCTAATAGAGCTTTTAAACATACTTATAAAAATCATAATCGAGCTAACCAGTCCATTTCTTCATGACATGTGATGATGGTCTGGCTCTTTTATGCTTGAGCTTGAACTTTCAAGGCTCAAAATGAGTTTTGGAGACCTGAGAAACCTGATTTATGTCCATAAAGGTCATGATCACCATGAGGAACTCTACTCATCCTCTCTATCTAGGAAAAATCTTGGTATGTGGGCCAAATTTATCCAATAAGAACATTACATTTTTGTTTCACATATGAAGTATACCAAGACATTGTTCAAGAAATTCATGATGATGGACTGTAAGCTTATTTTAACACCTATGGAGATAAGACTTTATTTTTATCATACATATCCATCACCATAAGTAAATGCAACTCTCTATTGGTAGTTTATTGGGAGTCTCATTTACTTGACATATACTAGGCTAGATATTAGTTATATTGTCAGTTATATTTCTTGATTCATGCAGGAACCAAAGGTGAAACATTAGAAATCAACAAAGTGAGTATTGAGATAGATCATAGGTACATTTGAGTATGTCGTTGAATAGGATATAAGAAAGATAAGTTATTCTTGATAGAATACATAGATGCATATCATGCAACTTCTATTGATGTCAAAAAATCCACTTCTAGATTTGTGTTCTCTCTAGGATCTGGTCCAATTTCATGGGGAAGTAAGAAGAAGAATTATGTTTCTAGATCTTCCACAGAGGTAAAATATTGTGCTATAGTAGGATCTATCTATGAAGTGATATAGACATGTCACTTTCTTTTAGGACTTGGAGATCCACAGACTCAATCTATAGTTATGTATTATGACAATCAGGGTGTTCTACATATTGTTCACAATCTAGTGTTCTATGAAAGAACCAAGAACATAGAGGTTTAGATTCATTTCATATGTGAACATGTTTAAAAACATGACATATAGATCCAACATCACCCCACTCAAGAATAGTGTGAAAATCTCTTCACAAAGTCACTTGCACATGATAAGTTTGAGGCATTAAGAAATTCTCTCTTCTTTTCTTCTACCTATGATCAATTAAGGGGGGGAATGTTATAATAATTAATTTATCCTAACCTATATGTAATAAATTTTAGATATTGTAGTTACACCTTTGATTGACATGTAGAATAGGTTAGTTATGTGTTTTATTTCCTATGTGTGTTATTACATCTATTTAAAATAATAAGTAAAACATCTACTAGAATAAAAATTGAAAAGCCCTATAGTTGTTAAAATGTCACCTTCAAGCCTCTTCCAAAGTGACACTCTCCATTTAATTGCTCAACACCATTCTCAAAAATTTCAAAGATCCATATTATCCCTACAAAACCATTTTGTATACTATTGTACATATTTCAAAGAGCCATTTAAGTATAAAAAATTCATCTTAGATACAAGGCACCATCTAGGTGATTGTTAAGAAAGCCAAGTTGGTGTGTTTGGGAAAAAATAACATTTTTTTTAGAGTGTCATTATAGCCAAAGCACTATACAAGTTTTATAATAACCATTTAAATCATCCAAGTCATCATTACATACATATTTCAGCACCATTTTAGTTATCGTCCACATTCTATAACATTATTCAATGCAAAACTCAACTAATAACTAGTAATTCAATGCTAAGCAAAGTTGATAGGGTGTGAATAAAAAAAATAAGCTTTTGAATTATCATTAAAAACTATAGAACACCATTAATATTATTATTCAACACCATTTAAGCCTATGAAATGCCATCAATTTTGTGCATATGATTTTAGCTTGTCAAATATTGAATTAATATTGCTTATGAATTAATAACTAGCTAAGGATAATTTGTTGACGAGATCTCTTCATCAAGATTAATTATGATTTTTTTCTCATTTTTCTAATAAATTTTTCATATTGTCTTCATGATTTAATTTTATTACCTCTTGTAAACAATGTATTTGTATAAATATACTTGGTACATTGATTATTCTCTAATATTTTAATCTTCTCTCTCTGCATGTGTTCATCTATAACACAAAGATGAGGTACAAATTTTAAGGAGTCATGCCACCTTCTACCTTGGACTCAAATTATGATAATATCACTGACACAAACCTTAGCCACATCAACATGTAGCTTTTCATCAAATGTTCTAATCCTAAAGGAATAGCATTGTTTATAAGGTGGGATATGATAGTGGTTTAACTCAAGCAACAACTTTTCCTATTTTAGTGCATTACCTAGAACTCATAATAGCATGTTGCAAACACTATGACCCTAAAATTGGTGGAGTGTTCAATTAAGATAATGAACTTGTTCTCTTGCTAATTCCCAAGTATATTCAAGACATGCAAGGAATTATAGAGTAGGAATAAAATGTTGAAATCACTATCAAATATAATCAATGATTATGGATACGAATATTTCTAAATGCTTGAAATTCATGAATAATCATTAGATGGATAATAAGTGGTATAGCATGAATAATATTTCAAAGACTTTACAAATGAGTGATTTATGTAATAAGATGAATGACAGAATTACCATTCTCAACATAGTGTTCTAATTCCCCTCTTTTCGCTACTTTCAAAAATTAATGTATGATTTCATATGTGTCTTCCTCAAAGGGAATAAATTCATCGATTTATCATATTTCATAAGCCATGATATACACAATCAGCTTGTTGAGGTAAGAAAAATAGCTCATTTGTACATGACCTCATATTTTGTGTACATAGTGGCTAGAATAAGAATCTTCTTGAGCATGGAAACCATATGACCTATGCCTCCCAGTCAAAATAGAATATAGAGCTTCTACTCTCAACTAAAAATAAATGAAAATGATAAACACTCTAGGCACGTGAATTATGTTCATGTGATTAGGATGTTAGAGAATGATTTCAACAAAAGGTTATCAATTAAATAAATAAAATTAATTGTAGACTATGGAAACTAGTTTATTCAATTTCCTAACTTCTCTTATATTAGAGTATTCAACTTGAATGATGTCCCTTACAATCTGCCAAAGTATGTAGGTGATAAATGGACCTTAATCAAGTTGTGTTGGAAATTGGTTGAAGTACATGGATTCTTGGCTGAAAATTATAGTTGTAGAGTATGATTCCTAATTTAAAAAAGTAAATATAGATGTTATTCACTAAACAATGCTAGGGTAATGGATGCAAAAGTTACCAGAATGGCTCAGCACCCATTTGATAAAAGGTTAGAATTTGATAGTTGTAAAATCATTGGAAAAAATCTTGGCACCAAATATAAACATCATCCATGCATTGAATATTATTAGGTAGACAATGAGGATGAGAGTAATTTTCATTTTAGATATTATTCTAGAATGACACTAGAATAAATAATCACTTTTGGTTGGATCCACATGTCAAGAGGAGTCATGAATGATATGTAATGCTTGGTCAATCCTACCCATAATAAAATAGCTTCAATTCCCCTTCCTAAGATTGAATTTTCTAAAATTTAAATGATGTCACTTGATGATAGAACTAAAGCAATCATTGATTGTAACATTTGTTGGGTTTTATAAAATAGGATATCAAAATGAACTACAATTGAAGTCTATTCATTTAAGGATCACGAGCCATAAAGAATCACTCAAATAGATAGGAGCACAAGTCTATCACATTCTTATTCTTACCCCATAAAAGAGTCTTAAACAATAACAAAAATTGAAGATAGAATTGAAGATAATGAAGCTTTGAGTCAAATACAAGTGTCTAAGGATACTCATGGTTGCATAAAATTGTAACTCGATGGAAAGACAAGTCAATAATAGAGTGATAAATTTCTTGAATCACTACAAACTATTCATTATCCATTTCCTCTTATTAGTATTGATTCCCCAAGACTGACTGATAATACTACCTTACAGTTCATGGCTTCTAATCAAAATCAAGATCCCATTCTCAATGTTTGTAATTATCCAAGAATGACACCACCAAAAGAACATGTTCAACCTTTACCTAGTCTAGTTGTTACTCATTCACTCCCTTCACCTCAAACTCAAATTGAGGTTTATATAGAGACTCAAGGTGATAATTTTTCCATTGGAGCACAAACTTAGCTTAATGAAGTAGTTATTAAAATAAATAAAGTAGTCAAACCCCTTGCTATAAATTATGAAGAAATTACATCCATGTTAGCTCCTTTACCACCTAAAAAGCCTCATGTGATTTATAAAATTATTATTGATAAGAAATTATTCAAAAATATTGAAATAGGTACCCTCAATGGCAATAAAAAAAGGAATGCATGTTAGTTAATGATTATCAACTCTCTAAAGTAATGACGGGAAAGTCTAAAATGGAAACAAATAGAGAAAACATGCACGTGAATCATTGGATTCGATCATTAATTGTATGGATAAGTATAAATATAAATTAATATAGTATAAAGAAAATAATCATCAATTAGTGATGTAAATCCAACACATCATCAGTCTAATTGAAACTTTTTTAGTACCAATACCTCTAGACATTACATTACCTGATAATGATTATCTTCCAATATCTAGAGAAATAGGTAATATGGGCAGAGCCACTAGGCCAAATAACATATTGATGAAAGTATTGATACTTGATGTTTAAAATTGTTTTTACTTCTAACACTAACAATGGGAAGTTTTAAGAATGTGGGACTTGCGACTTGAAATAACCTCCAGATTTTTAAGAAGCTGATCTCTTCTTTATATTGAGCGTATACTGAGAAAAGGGATAGGAATTTAAATAGAAAACACAAATACAAAGAAATAAAATCTAACTATGGCGATGCACTTGAATGTAATTCGACCTTTAATTTTGAGTACAGTGAAACTATATGTAAGATTCAATTACATTAAAGAGAAAACAAGGCATGATCAATGTAAAAGATGAAAACAATAAAAATAGAGGCTCACAACTTAGACTACTTTTGCAATGACATAGAAAATATAAACAAAGGCATAGGACTTAGTCTTCTTATTAATTCTCTAGTCACATAAAAGGCAAAAAAATATGCACAGTTACATAAACTTTCCAACTCAAGAAAATAGAACAAAGGCAAATGATATTCCTAATCACAGCTCTAGAAAGTCTAAAAACTCTTGACAATAATTTCTCTCAAAAAATTCTCTCTATCTTATGATGATGATTCTCCTTTTCTGGTGATCTATGCACCCCTATTTATAACCTTAGATTAGCCCTAAATTGTCTGCACATTCCCAATCCAATAGCCTAACTAAATTCAAAATGAACTGGAAGTGTCTAACACAAGATATTTCTTAGATTTGAAACATTTTGTCTTCTTGTAATTTCATTGGCTGATATAGATACCCAGGATGCTTCCCACTTTTACATGGGAGAGGACACTTGGCTGATTCCTTCTCTATACTTGAAAACCCTCTTATTATTTAGGAGGCACCGTAAAATGACACTTGGCATGTTCCACAGCACTTACCAAAGGTACATGACACTTTTCGTGTAACTTATACTCTTTTTGTGTCTTTGGTCAAGAGTGTTTCACCTTTGACACCTATCACAATCCACTTCTTCAAAACTTTAACAACTTAATAGAAAATAAGACCCACAACATTTCTTTCCCTAGAAAATTTAAAAAAGGGAACAGGGACAGGTGGCACTTTCTATATTCAGCTATAGGAACAGGTGGCACTTTCCACATTATTTAACAAGGGACATGTGGCAATCTTCATTACTTTTAGCTACCTTTTGAGAAACCTACGAAAGGTGACATGTACTAGTTTTAGCATCGCTCTATTTATACTATAGAAACAATCGAGCCTCATTCCATATTTACATAGATGGTGACACTTGGTGGCTTTCGCTTGCCTCAAAAATAAAACTTGGGACCCACCATAGTATTTATTATATTGGTGAAACAAAATGAAGAAATTTTAGATGTTGACACGTGGTGGCTTCCATTCTCTTCAGCTGGGGATACGTGGCATCTTCTGTTTCTTTTTAGAAAAGCATATTGAAACCTTTCGCGATTGCCACCTGGCGCTTTCCGCTTGATCCTGAGAAAGCTTATTGAAAGCTTTCATGATTTCCACCCAGTGATTTCTACTTGATCTTGAGAAAGCTTATTGGAAAGAAGCCTTTGAAATGTATATGAGACATGGATGCTGACACTTGTTGCACTCCACTAAATTACTATGGGACACATTACATTCTGTAGTACTTACTGAAATTATGAAAAGTGCCTCAACCAATGACACTTGGTAGCTTCCACTTGATTTTGACACTTAGACAAAATTGAGGCAAATAAAATTGAGCCTATGTTCTAAGTCAAAACTCAACTGTCTCGAACCAAAATGTTCAGGGACAAAATTTGGATTGCACGACTAAAAATCAAAATGAAACATAGAGTATTTTTTACTCTATAGTTATTGGTGACCCCAAGGACTTTTAAGCCTACTCAAAAAGAATCTCCAACTCTCACTTGATTAAAATGACAAAAAATCACAGCTTCAGTAAAGCTATTTGATAGGCAGACCACTCATCATTAGATAACCCCTGCTTATTTTGCAATTTGTTGAAGGTTAAGTCAAGGTTGATAATATCCTTGTGTGAAAAATTATGAAAAATCTAAACCATAGCTTTCAATTTGAATTCAAGCTGGGAAATAGGAATCAAAATAGCTTCTACTTTAGGTACCGATGAATCATCCCTTAAATGCTGAAAAATTGTCTGATCATTCTGCCTGGCCAATAACAAAGGTTTAATTTCATCAATCATCAGCACAGTGTTGTCATCAAGAAATAGATAAGGAAGACCTAATTGCGCTAGGTCTTCAATGTGTTGTTTCATTTCACTAATTCCTTCTTTCATTACATCTAGAAGCTATCTATAATTGATTTTTGTGGCGTTGCAATTGAGAACCTCATTCACTCATTTAGCAGTAACCATTCTATCATTAATTTCATATTGATGACAATGTTCCATCAGTTGCATCATATAACTTTTACAGCAATGTTTTGGAGTCCAATACTCTCCCAAAAATAGTGGCCAGATTGCATCTTAAACTGAAGTCTCCACCTTTTTACACAATTTTTATGCATTTAGCAGAAAAGTCAAAGAAGGTCTGAGCTAAATAATCTCCACAGAGATTCTTTTCCATATTGATTCATATAGCTCCTTCACCAGATTTAACACCCCTACATTCTTTAGCCTATTGGCCAGCTCAAGTTTTAATTGTTTGGCCCTTTGTTTATCAACTTGAAATTGGGCTTGTATAGCTGTGGTATTATTTTGCTCATTCAGTAGCTTCTATTGAAATTGAGTAACCTATAGCAAGCTTTCCTTGCATTTTTCTTGTAATGCTACTTTTTCTTGCCTTAGGGTCATCACTGCATCTTTTACCTATATTATCCCTACTTTTAAGGAATCATTTTGGGCATGGATCACCTGGTGAGTTTGAATAAAAATAGTATCTTGAAAATATTTATTTAGATTCTCTATTTCATTATCCTTCATATTGATTTCTATGGTCAAACTGCTACAATTTTCCTTCTCTTTGGCTAGATCAGCCTCCATCTTCTGTAGCTTCCTTGATATTTTCAAGTAATCTTCAGCAACTATAGAAATAGATTCAGTTAGCATCTTGACCCTATCTTTTGGTCTAAATAGGGACATGTCTATGGCCACTACATTCATTGTGTAGTCTTCTAGCTGCATCTACTCACTTGGCTTGATTATATTTGGTGATAAATGAGTCACTGTCAGTTGCTGTTGAATGGGGTCAAATTGTGACCTCAGATGCGATGTAGCTAAGGCTCTATTATCCTTGATCCTCTTTTTCTCTCTTTGGGCTTCCCTCGCCTTCTTAGCAGCATCTACTTGAGTTTGGAAGGTGGAAGGAGAGGAAATGTGCCCACCCATAAAAGGATGACCTTGTGGCAAGCCATATGGAATAGCCAATTGTTGGCTATGGGCAATCTACAGGAGGTATTTTCTTAGGTACAGAGGGAGAAAATTGAGGCAATGATATAGCTTGAGTAGGGATAGATGGGGCGAAAGTGAGAAATAGGTTTAGCAGAGGTGGCAGGGGATTGTAATTTGTCCTAGATGGAATCATCACCCTAATTAGAGAAGAGAGAGAATGGAGAAGAAGAAGGAGAAACAATACTTACTTGAGGGGCCACCAAGGTAATTTTTAGTTGTTATTGTGAGGGTTTTTCCCTCTCCCTTGGCAGTTAAAACCTCAGCCTTTTATGCTTCCTTAGTGTTTCTTCTTCTGGCTGTGCTTCTTTTTCTCCAACATCTACCATTGTTGTTAGTGGTGCTTGTGAAAAATTGGTAACTTCAAGAAATGATGCTGATGGAGAAGATTTTGGTGGTGAAAATACCATACTCTTTTATTTTTCCATGACACTAAGAGATTGGGGCCAAACTGTTACAGTGACTGAAGCTACAGTTTGCCCTGGGGCCTGTGATTCTTGGCTAGATCCTACTCTAGCTTCCAACTCTACACCCTATGTCAGTAAATTGCTTGTGTCAGGGCTAGATACAGGGGATAGATGGTACTCATCCTAGAGTTCCTCCCACTTTTCATCTGAGTCCACATTCCCAAAATAGTGAGTTGTCTGACAAATTTCTTGCCTATATTTCCAATAGGCTTCTATTTTCTCAACATCCTAGTCTTTATTCTTTAGTGCCCTCCTTAAACCAGATGTCATTCTAATTTTAGGATTGAATTCCCTTTGTCTAACATAAAAAGTTTCCCATGGTCTATTTTGTTGAAGGGGTAAATCCGTCAATTCAACATGAAACTCAGGAATATCTTCCCTAGGATTTTTCCTATTTTCCTAAAAGGGGTAGCCCTCATGTGCAATTATGGAAGCAACCCTATTAGTCCTGATCCATGAAGCTATGAAACCATTTGGTCATATACCCATTTATCTTCGATTAGAAGGAAACCCAGGAAGGCTAGCTTTCTAAGCAGCACAATTTCAGCATCTCTGGCCTCTAGTGTCATGTTATTTGGCATCCATGGGAGATCATACATTTTCCTCTTCCTCTTCCTAGAGCCATATTCATTATCTACTATAGACACCTACTTGGTGACCTCTAAGAATTCTAACCTAAGAGTTAAAATCTTAGGTAGCAACACTGGTTCCCCACAAAAACCATGGACTCTAATAATTGTATGGTGAGATCCAAAAAAGAAATCATAAGAGATGGGGCAATTGGCCATAAGATTTGATATACTTGGAAACAGTCTATTTATAACTAGTTCTAGGCTCAAATGACAAAAATAAGGGGCAACAAAAAGTGCCTAGAATTCATATGGATCACTAGTTTTGGATAGAATATGTGTCCATGCAGACATAGGAGTGGTCCTTTGTAGACCGAAACTTGGGTCATACATATTAAGATGCATATGTTGGTAAAAAATGCCAGAGTTCTGATATAGCATAAGGTGAAATAAATAAGAAGAGTACCTAAAAACCCCTTTTGATTTGAACTAGGCAAGTTGTTCCACCATTGAGTATGCAATCTGCTCAGAGAAATCAAGTCGATACTCTTGAGTCTTGTTGATAGTTTTCAAAATCTGAAGAGGATAGCCATTTGTTCTCCATAGATGGTCATATCATCTTTCATTCTGAAAATGAAAGCCATCATCAGACAGTGCATCTTGGCTAACTTGTGCAAGTTGGGCTCTTATTATAGGTAGTATCAGCACAGTAGTATCATCATCACCTAATTGCAATTTAGATCTTAAGAACCTCAACTGAGTATTGATGTTTGCCCACATTTTCTACATCTTAGCAATGGTGGGAAATGTGGTTGTCTTATCATGATGTAGGGCCAACATTTATTTGATAGCCTTTGATGTAATCTGTATCATTAATGAACCCTATTGAATGGTGTTTTAAGGTGCATGTAACAATTCAGCACATCTTTTGACCAAGTCAAGGCATGGATGTACACCTGGGACAATGAATTATGCCAATTGTGAAGTCCATATCCTCATTGCAAAGGTCTCATATTGTCCCACTTTGGCCCTCTGAAGACACCATTGATGTGCCCCTTCTCTAAGAGTTTTGCTACTAATTCTTTGAAGAATTGGGTCCATGATCTCATCTATAAAATCTTTTACCTTCGCTGGGTCACTTGCTTGACCAACTTTAGGGACTTAGGTCTATGGGTAGGTCTTTAATGGTTGAGTAGGGGCTGAAGCATATGATTTGCTTGTAAGAAACTTGTCAATGGATTTGTAAATCTTAGCTCCTTGTTGTGAAGACTATGTTCCCTCCATATCTGTATCTATTCTTGAAAATAGTGGATTGTGGTAATAGGTATGAAGCTTTTGCAATAGAAAAGGCACTTTCACTTTAAACAAGCTTGTTATGAGCTGAAAATGCAAGTAGCAAGAAATTTTTCATAGACGCAGGAATATTTGAGGCTTGTAAGCTTTAAATATTGTTATGAAGTATTTATTGACCAATCAAGTCTCAGAATGGCATTAAACTTAGATAACCATTAGCAAATTCTTACTAAATCTTTATGGGACAGTGAGATAGACACGTTGTGCAAGTGGCTGCGCAAGGTACTTAGGGGAATTTAAGATTTGGGAGATATTTAAAGTGTCGAGAATTTTGAAAATTTTGAAAAAGGCTCTAAGTTGTGGCTACGTGTTCAAAGAACACTTATTTAAAATAAAAGCGGGAAAACAAATGGGAAAATAAAACAACACAGAAAGGGAAAGCATCTAACTATAATACATTATCCAAGTATCTTTGCCTCCCTCCTGGATCAAAAGAAGAATTTCTAAAGTCTCCTTCATGATGAGACAACTTATATTTCTAGACAAGTGGCTAAATTGGATGAAGTTCTGGTGACTTGCTCTCCTTGTATGTCATATTGATTGGCTTGCATTTGAGTGAGTCAGAGTCAAACATGCTTCCAACATATATATATAATCTTCTTGTTCTCAAAAGCTTGGCGAATGCCAATTCTCAATACTGGCATATTTTATCAAGAAATCAATGGTTATTTGCTCATCAATAGAATCCTTTTGATATATATATCATTTATTGGCTTATCTCCTTCTACCTCTAACTCAGGTTCTATTACATGATCATCCTCTTTAATGACTTCAAAATCACCAACCTCTTGAAAGGATAATTCTGAAAGTTTGCAGTAATTTTGCATATTTACCTGAGTCTCAATGTTGTCTTGTTTATCTACAACCAACTCACAGCTTCCTTGAAGAATAGTATAACCTAACCCAATGACTTCAAACAAGTCATTCAAATCATGATCAAGGAAATGTTCATGCTCCTCCACATCATCTTGCAAGGTAAGAAGAAAGTCAAAAATTATCTCTTCTTCATAAGAGATTAAGGCATAAGCTTGTGACTTCTCACTCAAAATATGGAATTCATGTTGAGAGACTTGAGGATTGATAGAAGAGGTATCTTTTAACTTTTCTTCATTTAAAACATTTAGGATTTTATGATCTTCATCAAATATGACATAAGTGCCTAGACCAATGGATTCATAACTTCCATATGGGTCACTTTGCATCATAGCTAACAAATGATCATTTTCCTCTTCTTGATCATGTTCAGTCCATTCACCTAAATCCTCAACAAAAACCCTTTCTTCTTTATTCAACATAGCATGAGCTGCCTCTAATTTTGTGGTTGGTTCATTGGTGATGTGATCCTTATATAGTTGTTCAGATAAAATTTTCATCTTTGAACCATATTTGGTTCTTAGGATGAGGTGAGACCAATCAAGGGACATATATCCTCCTATCTTGGTTATAAAGTCTCTGGATAAACATAGGCCAAATACAAGAGTATATCTATGACTACATCTTGATTTACAATTATATTGGGACAAGTATATAATTGTAATGGGAGTTGTTTAATTCTCCTTATTGTTTGTACTACTTTGCCATCTAGCTGCATACTCCTTTAGTGAGTGGTTCATACTTTATTTTTAAATAATCATCTATTTGCTTAGGCATTACTATAGTACTAGCCCCTGAATCAATCATTGCATTATGCAGCAGTTTCTTGCCAACTATCAAAGTTAAATAGAAGGGATCCAATTTGGATTTGCTTACCTCTGGTGCATTGTTCACTTTTTTAGTAGGTCCTTCTTTGATACCAGTATATTTGGGCACTGCTTGGCCTTAAAGAGCTTCTTGTATCAGTGTCTTCTATTCAGGGATAGCTAATATGTCCCATATTGATACTTGTGTTGGAGTCTTCTTCAATTGATCCACCACATTTATTGGTCCCAGAATTTGGGTTCTTGGAAAATAAGGATACCTTACTTTCTCTTGAACTTTCCCAAGAATCACTTGATTATGCACTGGCTGAAGTACTTCTTGTCTAGTCTCATTATTTGTGACTTCAGGCTGTTCCATCATTCTTCTCTTTGATCTAGTATAGTAGTCTGATTGCACCACTGGTTTCTTGGAAGTGGAAACTTCATTCAAGAATACGGATTCTTCATCTTCAACCCATGAGAACAAATCATGTTCAATGGATATTTCTTCTTCTTTTTGTAAAGACATACCTTGCATCTGAGCCATTAAGACTAAATTTTGCATACCGAAAGGTTGGTAGGTTTCATTGTCACTAGAACTTGCAAACTGTCCATCCATCCTTCTTTGCTCTACTACCTTTTGTTGTAGATTACCCATGGGATAATCTCTAGGTGTATGAGCATTATTGCAAGGGAAAAACTAGGCATTGGTGCCATCTGCATAATTATTCTACCCTAAAACAATTTCCCTATTTGTATTGGGGGAATAGTCTGTGAGGGTGTAAGGACTGCAACTAATTAGTTTGTTGGCTAAGGGTTATTTTGCCTTTGAGAACCCTGATACTAGTTTGGCTATGGTGGAAACCTATTTCCTTGATAGCCTTGATATTGGGGTTTAGGGTAAGGATTTTGTTGTCTCTTTATGTTAATCAACTCATTAGAAAATGTCCTTAAGATATTCTTGATATCATCCAGCTCAGATGACTGGGTATGGATAATTTCTTTAGCAGGTGGTTGAGGATATTTATACATAGACATAGGTGGGGCTATGGAATTAGAGGCCTCTTGAGGCAATGGTAAGGAAATCTCTGGAAACATGGGCATGGGAGGCCTTAGAGGTAACTTTCCAGCATCTATTAAATTATTTTCAGCTCTGACTGCATAGTCATAAGCCTCTAGCAAAGTCTAACCTCCAAGTGACTGAGTCATGACTGATATATCTGAATTCAAAGCCTTAAGATAAAACACTATAGCCATACCTCATAATGGTCTAGCTATAGCAGGAATCCTTTCCCAAGTCTTTTGAAATCTAGTGTAGACACTGAAATCGTGTCTATTCCTTGGTCATCCTCCCCCTTGGTCCCCTTGGTCCACTTCTAAACATTTCTATCCCATACACTTATTAATTTAAAATAAATTACCTATTTTAAATTAATAACACCTCCCTTGACACATCACCCATGACACCTCACCCCACCTTGGATACCTCTCCTTGGATACCTCCATCACCCCATGGCAAATCTTAATTACTTAAACCCCATTTCAACCCTCCCACTAACTTCTCGCACCCATTAAACCCACCTTCAAACCGTTTATCAATGGCAATTGACCCTCAAAAAATGGAGGAATGGGTAAAAGGCTAAAAATAGCCTTTTTCCCATCTTCTAGCTGCCGACATCGGTTACCCGTCGGCCAACACCGGTGGGATCGCTGACGTCGGTTGCTTAAAACCAACTCGCAGGCCAAAGGGAAGACTAATGACAGACCCAAATCACAAACCCAAAATCCAACTTCTCTCTCTCTCCCAGACGCACACCAAGCATCACAGGCTATAAGAACTCTGCATCAGTCACTCCACCTCTGATTGAAACATTACAAGAAGCCTTCTACATCAGCCGCATCAGCAACAAGTCTTTTACACCTCTAGATCTCCCCCAGGCAGAGCTAAGTATTCTTCCTCTGTTTCATTTCAATTATTTAGACTATATCAATAATCAATTTTCTATTCATTACTTCTAAATAATATTATCAACCAGACGCAACTATCAACCAAACTAGACCTGACCTTCTAGAGAGGCTAAAAATCCTTCTTCATACTCTTACCCCTTTTCTGACAACTTGTCTCCCTACCTTGTCCTTCCTAAGACTCTGTCCACTATCTTACCATCCTACACAGACCCAGACTCCTTTAAGACCCCTCTATCGACCAAAGACCTGTCCAAAACTCGTCCAAGGCCATTGCCCTGACTGACATTGACCATTGCCCTCACCGACGTCAGCAACATAACCAACGTTGGCAACTTGACCAACCGACGGCGACAGAAATACCGATGTCGGTGACTGTGGAAGACAGATTGTAAAATATAGGTATGCATTATCTTTATTTATTTTGTTTAGTCTTTCACCATTTCTCTCTCTAGCAACATTCTTTTATCAACTAGTGGACTGTCATCCCTCCAGGTAGTCTTTGCACTTCTGGGACCGAGCTTTGCTTGGTAGTCTACCATCTATCTATCTAACATTTTCCTTGTTTAGGCTTTTCTTATCTACAGGTGTCATCCTCCATAGCCAAAGAGGAGCTCCTTCAGTCATCTGGATATGATGCGCAAACTTCATCCAGGTACATACAAACCCCTAACCATTATCTTAGTTTCTTTCATCTTCTGAATGTGAAAAGCGAAAAATAGGTAGAAACATTCTAGCACGCCCAGTGGGACCCCTGGAATTTTCCTTGGGTTCATCATCCTTTTTCTTCTAAAACAAACTTTCATATAGGTGCATTAGGAAAATTTCTTTTCTTGCATCCTTCTTCTATCTCTTTATTTTGAAAAGACATCATAAGCAAGTAAAAAAAATCTCTTTCTTTTTCTTCTTGTCACCTTTCCTTTTTGCATCTTAGAGTAGTGAAGTTCATACTCTTAACCTTTTCTCAACTTATTTACATCTGAACACACATTTCAATTTGGGCTTAAAATCTATTGCATTTCATTTCTTCCTAAATGCATACTTAGCTCTCACATCTAGTAACTTAAAACCGCATTATGAATAAATCGTAGCACACTTATGTTACACGACTAGACCACTTTCACAACTAAACATCTAAACATACCTGAGACAAGGTCTGACTAGGATTTCATCACCTAGCGGATACCTTACCCTTCCTGGTAATCCTACTTGGACTTCACTACCAAGGGGAGAACCCACTCTGTTCTCTGGTAGAGTATAAACTCTAGGGGAAGTATATACTAGCTAAGTGACCCAGCTTATCTCTGGGCTTGTGAAGTGAGGGGAGCTTGCTCCTTAGCACTAGGTCACGTACGGAACCTAATACAAATCTTGAACACCAAAACTAACTCGAAACCAACCTTAGACTACTTTTAGGACCCATTCTAAAAGCCAACTTCCCACACACTCTTCTAAGGCATAAGACAATAAGACTCTAAAACTTATTCTTAGGAATTTAACGTTTAGAGTTTGCTTATCTTCATCTATTGTTCTGTCTCTATCTGGTTTTTTGAGCTAGTGAGGTCGCATTCTGAGCTCCAAGAACAACTCAGACTTTCTTCTTTCTTCCAAAAACTTTTAGTTTTCTAAAGTTTCTATAAATACACAATAATCGACATCGGTTTTTCCACCGATGTCAGCAACTTATCCTCACTGACATCAGTTATCTGACCGACATCGACAGCTTTCTTTATCGGCATTGGTTTTTACACCGGCGTCGATCACTGTCAAAATTTTCCTTTTCAAAATAGCAAGCTAAAAATCTAACCTTCTGATTGTTGAAAACACATTCTGGTTTTTTGAGGCTGAAACATATAGTTTTCAGAACTTAAACCCCCCTTTTGCCTTGAATGGTTTTGACACGTAGTCAAAACTAAGACTCTTGTTAACCACGCAAGGCAACAACCACTCCCACCTTCACCTTCTATATCAAGTCCTCTAATGGAGTATCATTCAGAGACTGAACAAACTCCTACCCAACCAACCCCAACTCAACCCCCTATCATTCTCGAAGGGGACCAAGACTTTGAAAGGTTCCTTGACCTCAATGTCAAGGCCCTTCAACACTATCTTGCGAGAAGTCAAATGCAAGACTCTTTAGGCAACCCAATTTATGGGATGTTGACCTCCTTAGTTGAGATGGCAGTCATATCAACTGCCTCCATAATTCAACCCATAAACACCCAAGTCATTGCCTCAGCCAACAACCCGACCATGACCAATCTTCAAAGTGTGGCCTCTCCTTCTATTTTTGGACCTACATCCATTGGGGTTTTGGTACCCCATCAATTGCAAACTATTCAACAAAGTTCTATGCCATTCCAAAACCTAGTTGTCTCCATCCCACCTACTCTTGCACCCATCAACACAAGAGTGACTACCTACCCTTCAACAAGTGTTGCCACCACTCAACCACCTTTGGCGGCACCTAGTCAATTCGTGCCCCCTAGCTTCATGACATAGCCACCCTTGGCTTCGACATCAGTCCCTATGACTAGTTATCAATATGTCGCACCTATACAAGCACAACTAACTACATCATATGCCCCTCCTAGCACCTTCCATGTGCCTTAAAACCTAGGGGATGCCCCACCTGCAAATCCGTCAACCGACCTAATCAAGATGTTGATGGACAAAATGTCTAATCTTGAGACATCCATTTCTGGTTCAAGCAATGTTCTTTCATATGAATAAATTTGCAATGAACCCATTCATACTTCAGTCCCAATCTGACCATATCCCAATCAGTGGGAACTTCCCAAGTTTACTCACTTCTAGAGTAAGGAAGACCCACAACAACATCTACAAGCATTTAGGCATGCTTGTTACCTTATAGCACATGATGATGCATTATTACTATGCACGTTTCCCATGTCACTTTCTGGCCCTACCCTCGATTGGTATAGTTCTATTACCAGTCACTCTCTTTTCACATTCACCCAGCTAGCTCAACTTTTCCTTGACCACTTTTCGATCAACATTACCAAAAAGGTCTCCATCATGGACCTATACTCTATCAGACAATTTGATGATGAATCAATAGTTGATTTTGTCACCCATTGGAGAGGCTTAATCAACCAACTCTCCTTTTCTTTACCTCAACTCGAGCTCATTGAGCTCTTTTCACAAGCGTGTGCCAAACATATTTCCTCTACCTTGTGGGTCCAAACATTCTGCACATTTGATGAAGCTTTCACCATGGCTAAGAAGCTTGAACTCTATGCAGTCGAAGAGGACAAAGTCAAATTGCATAGTAAAAATACTAACGCAAAATCAAATGACCCTTCTTCGTCCAAACCTTCTTCTTCATATTCCAAGTCCAAGGGATCGACAAATGTTGTGGTCCTTAGGCCATCATCTTCAACAACAACCAACCAATCTAAACCTTCCACATCTTAAAGCATCACAAGACAATTCCAACAATGATACATACAGCATCAATATACTCCAATAGGAGAGTCATACACGTCCGTGTTGGATAAACTTGTCAAATAGGGGGTCCTCAATCTCCCCCAAATTTGACCACCACCATAATTCAACCCCTCAAAAGCCATCCCTACATGGTATAGGGAAAATGACTTTTGTCATTATCACCGTGTCCAAGGCCATGACATAAACAACTACAAAACCTTCAAAAACATTGTCCAAGACATGATAAATAAAGGTGATCTTGTTTTGGATAACCCAAATGCACCACCTAACCAAAACATAGACATCTTTAGACAACTTTTTCCTAACCATCCCCCTAGCTAAAACAACGTGCAGACCATAGCCAATGACTCCCAAGAGCGTAATATACGCACAGTCAACATGGTCTCACCTCTTATGCCTAACCAACCTCTCTCATAGTCTGAAGAGGTTAGCCCACCCATTGGTCCTTCATAGGTAGAAGAGCCTTCTTCTCTTATTTTTCCTCCACAGGTGGAAGAACCTTCTACTCCTATTTATTCTCCATCAACCTCTCTTATATTGGAGGATGCTTTGACTATACCGATGCCACTAGCCCCACCTTCATCCTTCCTATCATCAATGGGGGATCATACTTTCCCCGTTCCTCAACCACACACTGAAGCCATCACCATCCCTACGCTCTGCCCTCTCGAAGAGCCACAATCTCCAATCCCTTCTTCACTGAAAGATAAAATTGCCACCTCACCTACTTCGATCGAAGAAGATCTGATGAGGGTAGACTTGAACCTTACCCCCCACAATAGTAGTCCTCGCACCCAACCAAAGAAGGCCAATAAACCACGTCAGAGAACTCCTCCTCCACCATCATCATTGCCCTCTATTTTGGGCCCACAGCCATCCACCTTAATAGGAGTGCTTCCTACTCCGACCCCTAACCAAAACAAGTTACCTCCATTACTACCAACACCTAATAAAAACATACCTCCTTCAAAACATCCAACGCCTCCTACCATGAAAGTGCCATCTACGCATCTAGCCACACCACCGAACAAAAATATGGTGTGAAACACTCCCTTAATAGCTTCTAAACAGAAGTTGCTAACTTTTACTGCAACAAAATGTGCAGACCCATTAGCAAGTTCTTATACCTTGCTATTACACCAATTGTTACAATCCTCTAACATCACTCTTCCACCTATCAAACCATTCCAACCTCTTAGACCAAAGCCATTATGGTTCGATGACACTAAAATTTGCCAATATCATCACACACATGGGCATGACATTGAAAATTGTTGTGCCCTCAAGGTTGTTATCTGCCAATTCATGGAAAAAGACACCCTTCTTATTGAAGATACTATCAATAAATCTCCAACACCGTCTCATGTCTCCCAACCCTTTTCACTGTCACACTCATCAACTCTCGGATCAAAACCATCTTGGTTCGATGACACTAAATTTTATACGTATCATCGCACACTTGGACATGACACTGATCGTTGTTGTGCTCTTAAGGCTGTCATTCATCAACACTTCAAAAAGGACACCTCTTCCATTAAGGATCCTTTTGACCACCCTTTCAACAAACCATCGACACCATCCCATGCCTCTCAAACCTCATCACCTAAATCAAGATCTCAACGCAAGACTGTGGTTCCTCTATCACCTTCAACCCCTTTGTTTGAAATCAACACCATCAATGTGGCCACTAGGTCACAAACTTTAAAGGATAAAGAGAAAGAGAAGGTTTCTCTCCCTCAAACATATCCATTCGTCAAGCCTCCTCAACCATCAAAACCCAAGATTTCGATTTTGGGCACATTTCGACCAACTTTTTCAAAACCAATTCATGACCCCATGGTGAAGCAACTTCACCCAACCCCCGTGAAGACATCTTTATATGACCTCATTCAAATCTCTCCACAACATCACCAATCTTTAATCAAAACTTTATAGACAATAGAGGTCCAACTTGAAGACCCCCAACCACTAGATTCTTTAATCCAAACATTACCAACCATTGCCTCCATCACCATCCCTAATTCTGAGATTCCAAACTCCAACCTAGAAGATCAAGATCTCGTCCTCTCAAACTAAAGCCTATCAGGCAAAAAGCTTTGTAGGATGCATCCTTGTGTCGCACTCCTTGTCTAAGAGGAGTTTCATCATCTTCTCTTCATCTCATTTATCCAACCCATTGATTATCTGCAATGGGTGCCAAACCTTGTCCCTATCAAAAATAACTGGGGGAATTTGACTCTACCCTAACTATCACGACCTCAAGCAAACATCAATCAACCCAACATCAAACCAAGCATCGACCAAATATCAACCAACCAAGCATCGACCAAACATCAACAAACCAAGCATCGACCAAACATCAATCATCATTAACACATGACCAATATGAAAAGAAGTAAACGAGGCAAGTTTTCTCCTAATTAGCTCAGACCTTATATCATCACGCACAAGTATGGATCAGGGACTCATCCTCTGTCTTCCCTTGAAGGCCAGCCAGAAACTGAGCCCCTTAATGCCTTACATATGCGACCATTCTACTATTAATCAAGTACCCATTCACTTGATATTTAACTTGAGCTCATCCCTTGAGCAATCCCTATCATTTTAATCCTTATTCCTTTCAACCCTATTCCCCTAATCAAACACTATGTAACCCTTTCATAAAGTATGGATGCTTTATCCTAATAAAAGGGAGCCCTTAAACCTCTATAGTCTTGTCCATGACTATAAATTCTGTCAAAAACAAATTGGGATGTCAAAATATCAAAAAGTCATAAAACTATAAATGCAAATTACTCCCTCAAAGGACAGCTATATCATCATTACTGTAGCTAATAGACTGCTCCCTCAAAGGACAGCTATTCAAAGCCCTCAAAAATATATAAAGCAAAATATAGACCACCCCTCGAAGGATGGTTATGCCTAAAAATCTTGCTACAAATAACACTCTCTTAAAAGCTTCTCACATCGATCAGCTTCACAAATGACCACAAAACAAAATGACATCCCCATGTAGACTTCCTGCATTGATCAGTTTACCCCAAAAAAAAAAAAGGGGGGGGGGGGGGGGGGGGGGGGGGGGGGGGGGGTCATGGACTTGACTTATAGTCATTCTCAGAGTCTCCTATAAAAAGGGGCAAAGTTATCCATACTAAAAAGGGTTTACCCTATCCTAACATATCACATCACCTACTCAAGGGATTTTGAGCTCATTTTAATGTCAAAGTGATTCGATTACTTCTCTAACACAACCAATGGTCAACGACGTAATGCATGAATGGGGCTTTTGTTTCTAAAAAACCCCTACCTATGCTATCATTATGGTCCTTGTCCATGAATGGGAAAAATGCCTTTCACTTCCTCCATACCTTTGTCACATTCAACCAAATCATCTTTTAAACCAAACCAAACCAAACCAAACCAAACATTTTCAGACCACCAACATGACATCGCCCATGCACACTAGTTTCTATGGAAACCAATGCACATGGAAACTATCGACCACATAATTTATACCAAGCATAAACCATTACTTGCTGAAGCATAAATCAACTCATTTCATTTTTATCATACATCCATCACTAATGTGGAAACTTGCTAGGGATGAAAAACCACTTAGCCGATGTTACAGAACACACCATCACATAATATGGAAAAGGCTGTAACATCATCATACCCTCATCATTTATAACCTGACCAAACCAAGCTATCAAATAGTCTAAACTACATTGGTCTGAGGCCCTTCAAATAGGGGCTATGTAGGCAATGCTCAGATTACATGATGTCTTCTGGGGTTAGCTCAGCCACATCTATTTATTCATCTACTTGATGGACAGACCATTTAACCTTTGACCATGACTTAACCTAGTCCAACCCACATCCATAATCGACCCTCTTCCTCCCTTTTAGGGAGAAATACATTGGCCTGAGGCCCTTCCAACAAGGGCTATGTAGGCAGCACTCAGTTGACATGGGGTCTTCTGAGGTTAACTCGGCCATTCCTTCATCTGTCCATCTAATAGACCAACTATCTATCCCAACCCAAACTCATGACCAAATAACCAGCCCTAACATCGTAGGAGTCACCTTCAACTTCTCATGAGGCACATTAGAGATCACATCCATCTCCCCAACACACAACTCTTGAGATCACTTATATCTCAACCTAACTCTCAACCAACAACCTTGGAGATCGCGACTATCTCCTCAGACCACGACCATTTTTGAGACAACTTTGCCTTAGTTGTTTTGATTGCATGTCTGCTACCTCATGAATAGCTAGAAAAATTGTCTACAACCCACATTATGACCCTCACAAGTATTGGATCACGAGCAAGTTGATCCCCACAACTTGTGACATTTTCATGTTTTCTAGGAGTACTTCTTGAGCCTGGGATACTTGGAACATGACGACCATTAGAGCTACAGCTTGGATCGTTTAACCTAATCAGCTACGACTAAATGTTGGGGACCAGTTATTTCAATTTTAGCACTCCTTGACCTTTGACTGTGAAAATTTGACCCACCTATCACGTGAAGTGGTATACATGCAATCTCAACTTTTGCAGCGTTCACACTCAACCTTCACCATATCCATCCACTATCTATCAAATTGACACCTGATATCAGGTTACCTTCTCTCGACTCCCACTTTGAGGGAGAATACCTCATCCGATACCTGGGGCAACTTACTCCTATTTTTGTCTTGCAGTTCGTCAGAACAACCAACAAGACAAAAAGGGGCAAATGTAGACACCAAAATCATGTCTATTCCTTGGTCATCCTCCCCCCCTTGGTCCCCTTGGTCCACTTCTAAACATTTCTAACCCATACACTTATTAATTTAAAATAAATTACCTATTTTAAATTAATAACACCTCCCTTGACACATCACCCATGACACCTCACCCCACCTTGGATACCTCCATCACCCCATGGCAAATCTTAATTACTTAAACCCCATTTCAACCCTCCCACTAACTTCTCACACCCATTAAACCCACCTTCAAACCATTTATCAACGACAATTAACCCTCGGCAGATGGAAGAATAGGTAAAAGGCTAAAAATAACCTTTTTACCCATCTTTTAGCCACTGACGTCGGTTACCTGTCAGCTGATGCCGATGGAATCACCGATGTCAGTTGCTTAAAACCAACTCACAGGCCAAACAAAAGACTAATGACAGACCCAAATCACAGACCCAGAATCTGACTTTTCTCTCTCTCTCAGATGCACACCAAGCATCATAGGCTACAGGAACTCTACATCAGTCACTCCACCCCTAATTGAAACATTACAGGAAGCCTTCTACATTAGCTGCATCAGCAACAAGTCTTCTACACCTCTGGATCTCCCCCAGGCAGAGCTAAGTATTCTTCCTCTATTTCATTTCAATTATTTAGACTATATCAGTAATCAATTTTCTATTCATTGCTTCTAAATAATATTATCAACCAGACGCAGCTATCAACCAAACTAGACCTGACCTTCTTATGGAGAGGCTGAAAAGCCTTCTTCATACTCTTACCCCTTTTCTGACACCATGTCTCCCTACCTTGTCCTTCCTAAGACTCTGTCCACTGTCTTACCATCCTACACAGACCTAGACTCCTTTCAGACCCCTATGTCGACCAGAGACTTGTCCAAAACTTGTCCAAGGCCATTGCCCTGACCAACATCGACCATTGCCCTCACCGATGTCGGCAACATAACCGATGTTGACAACTTGACCAACTGACGGTGGTAGAAATATCGATGTTGGTAACTGTGGAAGACAGATTGCAAAATATAGGTACGCATTATCTTTATTTATTTTGTTTATTCTTTCACCATTTCTCTTTCTAGCAACATTCTTTTATCAACTAGTGGACTGTCATCCCTCTAGGTAGTCTTTACACTTCTGGGACTGAGCTTTGCTTGGCAGTCCACCATCTATCTGTTTAACATTTTCCTTGTTTAGGCTTTTCTTATCTACAAGTGTCATCTTCCACAGCCAAAGAGGAGCTCCTTCAGTCATCTGGATACGGTGCACAAACTTCATCTGGGTACATACAAACCCCTGACCATTATCTTAGTTTCTTTCATCTTTTGAATGTGAAAAGTGAAAAATAGTTAGAAACATCTAGAATTGAAGTCAGTCATTGCTTCTTGTGGTACTCTTTGAATAGTAATCAATTGTTGCAACAAAGAAGACTTATCACCCTTTTCTTCAAATCTTTCAAAGAAAATATCTCCAAGCTGATCCTATGTAGATATTGTATTTGGAGTCAAGGATCAGTACCATTCCAGAGCCTTCTCTTTAAAATAAGCTACTAATAATCTTATGGCCACATTTTGTTGTGTGACTACATGTATAGCACAGACATTTAATATATCCTGCAGATATTCTTCAGGTGTTTTGAAATCTTTCCCACTGAATTTGGGTAGAGATTTTAGGGCACTCACTGGGATAGGGTCCTAAGTAGCAGGTGGTATTGGGAAAATCAAAGGACTACCAGTGTTCCAACTTACATTATTTCTTGGGGCTATAGGGGCTCCCATATTTTCTCTTGGTATTGGTATAAATTGATTGACTCTTTTTCTAGGATGAGTTACCAATGGTGGTAAAAGAATACCTAGATTTACAACAGATTGAGATCTGGTTATTGGTCCACAGCTCTAACTCCTTGTAGCTCTCTGGTTCATACGGTCTTGAAAGAAACTTCAAGATGGTGTCCCATCAAGCGTGCCAAAATTTTTTGATGTTTAAAATTGTGCTTGCTTCTAACACCAATAATGGGAAGTTTTAAGAATGTGGGACTTGCGACTTGAAACAACCTCCCAATTTTTAAGAATATGGTCTCTTATTTATATCAAGCATATACTGAGAAAAGGCTCAGGAATTTAAATAAAAAACACAAATTCAAAGAAATAAAATCTAACTATGATGATGCACCTAAATGTAATTTGACCTTTAATTCTGAGCACAGTGAAACTATATGTAAGATTTAATTACATTAAAGAGCAAACAAGGCATGATCAATGTAAAAGATGAAAACAATAGAAATAGAGGCTCACAGCTTAGACTACTTTTGTAGTGACACAGAAAATATCAACAAAGGCATAGGACTCAGTCTTCTTATTAATTATCCAATCACATAAAAGGCACATAAACATGCATAGTTACATAAACTTTTTAACTCAAGAAAATAGAACAAAAGCAAATGATATTCCTGATCACAACTCTAGAAAGTCTAAAAAATCTTGACAATAATTTCTCTCAAAAAATTCTCTCTATCTTATAATGATGATTCTCCTTTTTTGGTGATCTCTGCACCCCTATTTATGACCTTAGATTAGCCCTAGATTGTCTGCACATTCCCAATCCAATGGCCTAACTGAATTTAAATTGAACTAAAAGTGCTAACACAAGATATTTCCTAGATTTGAAATGTTCTATCTTCCTGCAATTTCATTGGTCAATATAGATACCCAGGATGCTTCCCACTTTTAAACAGGAGAGGACACTTGGTTGATTCCTTCTCTCTACTTGAAAACCCTCTTGTTATTTAGGAGGCACCAAAAAATGACACTTGGCATGTTTCACAGCACTTACTAAAGGCACACGACACTTTCCGCGTAACCTATACTCTTTTTGTGTCTTTGCTCATGAGTTTTCTGCCTTTGACACCTGTCACAATCCGCTTCTTCAAAACTTTAACAACTTAATAGAAAATAAGACCCATAGCATTTCTTGCCCTAGAAACTTCAAAAAATGGAATAGGGATAGGTGGCACTTTCTGCATTCAGCTATAGGAATAGATGGCACTTTCCACATTACTTAACAAAGGACATGTGGCGATCTCTGCTGCCTTTAGCTACCTTTTGAGAAACCTGCAGAAGGTGACACATGTTGGTTTCCACGTCACTCTATTTATACTATAGAAACAATCAGGCCTCATTTCATATTTACATAGATGGCAACACTTGGCAGCTTTTGCTTGCCTCAGAAACAGAACCTGGGACCCACCATAATCTTTATTATATTGGTGAAACAAAATGAAGAAACTTCAAATGTTGACATGTGGTGGATTTTGTTCTCTTTAGTTAGGGATACATGGCATTTTTCATTGCTTTTTAGAAAAGCATATTGAAACCCTCTGTGATTGCCACCTGGCACCTTCTGCTTGATCCTGAGAAAGCTTATTGAAACCTTTTATGATTGCCAACTGGCACCTTCCGCTTGATCTTGAGAAAGCTTATTGGAAAGAAACCTTCAAAATGTATATGAGATGCAGATGTCAACACTTGTTACACTCCACTAAGTTACTATGGGACACATGGCACGTTTCATAGTACTTAATAAAATTATGAAAAGTGCCACAGCTGATGACACTTGGCTGCTTTCGCTCGATTTTGACACTTAGACAAAATAAGGGCAAAAGAAAATTGAGCTCATGCTCTGAGTCAAAACTTCACTATCTTGAACCGAAATGTTTAGGGACAAAATTTGGATTGTGTGACTAAAAATCAAAATGAAACATAGAGTATTTTTTACTCTACAATACTCATTTATGAGGTCATGAATCTTTTTCCTAAAATTTAGATAGGGATGGAAGCACTAAAAGGTCAATTATGCCTAGTATTTATACCATACACTCATCTAACCCATCTTGGTTGGATAAGATGCTTACCATGTTTATCCTACCTTCTAAATATGTATGTATACATGTTAACTATAATAATCCCACACTCTTTAGATCAGACATTACCTTATTGACCCCAAACCACCATTAGGTCTTGGTGAGACCTAAAATAATTAGGCCTTCACATCCACATGTTACTCTTGTAACCTCTTGGACTACCTTCAGCTTCTACCAATGATTATAACATATAAAAAATATCTCCAATAGAACCTTTATCACTCCCTCATGGGTCCATGCCACCTGTAACACCAAATCAACAATTGAACTTATCAATTAGGTATCCTTGCTCTTCAGGTCTTCATACATAAAAAATATAGTCTCAAACTTATAAAGTAAACACTTAATTATTTCACATAGACATATGATTATATAATATGGGTGAACCCTTTAAGACCTTATATACACATCCATGTGCTTTAAACACTTAAAAATAGGCTCTAATAACTCAAATCAACTCTCTCAAAGTGACCACTTAGATTGGTCACACATAGTCAAAAGTATAGTCATACTATTTTGACTCTCCATATCTAATCAAGGGCATATAATGACATCCAATAATTTATCATAATAATTAAATACTTATAGAACATCTCCATACTTATTTTCTTCTTCAATATTCTTAGAATACCTTCAACTCACTCCTATAACATGGTCACTCAATATGCCAATGTATTCAATAAATAGTCAACTTCTAATCAATTATTCACAATGAAGATGGATTGGTAAAACCTCAAAAATCCACAAACATTGTCTTCATGGAGTCTATAACACTCTAAAATATATATTTCATCTTAAAACATGAAAATACTATCAATAACAACTCAAATATCCCTCTCAAGTCACTTGTAGAACATGGTCAAACACACAGTCAACTTCTAAGCTCACTATCTTTGACTGTATTAACATTCCAATATTATAATAAACTTCTCTGGATGTGCCTTAAATTCCTCTTAAACTTTTAATTTGACACCATAAAAAATTTCTAACATATGCTCAAGATATATATTACAAACCCATCACTAGTTTTCTTTCACAAATTTTAATATTTAAATTCCAATGGTCAATGTGTAAATGCTAAACATCAGACACTTTGTCATCATCTCATGCTAACTGGAAAAATTAAACAAATTATATCCATAAATATCCTTATAATTATCTTGGTATTTACCTTACATCACTCACCATTGATATTAAATCCATGCTTCTATGATTAAGACACATGACACCCTCGCATGCCTTCTATGCATATTGTTGTCAGTCACTAATGAACTTCTATCACTTGGTAGCCTCACATGTCTTCTGGGTAACCTTTGACATATTGACTAAATATACACCATTGGATAACTAATAAAAATATCACATGATCTTTTAGATCTTTATCTTGTCATATTAAATGATTATCATTATATCTGTGATCTGATTAAATGCTCACCATATATCTTTGATAACACAAATTTGGCTAAGTATGGGAACTTAGTGAACTCTACCTAAGAAGCCAACTTTGTGCCGTAATAAATTTTTATACACTCAACCTCATTACTTAAAATTTAAACCACAATATATCATTTCATATTGGAATCCATCCATGTATCAAACTAATCCTAAAACTTTCACATGCGTGAAATATGATGTCATCAAACTACTTATTCAACCTTGTCTATCAAGATGACTACTTGAACCTAGACACTCATATGACTGCTCTAATGAATTCCATTCACTTATATAAGCACTCCAAGAACTCATAACACCCCATAGGGTCTTTAAAACATGTCCATACCATCAATATCATCCTTCAATTACCTCACTAAGTCAAACATCAAAGAACCATGTAGGAACACTAAAGCTCATTGAAGCACACTTTGTCATTGTAATTCTAACACACATGACACCTCATCAACATCCTTGGTCACCTTGGAGACATTATTGAGAAACCTCCAACAAATTCACCATATCATTTCTAATATGAAAATGTTATACTTATCGAAGAAACTAATTAAATCAAATATGGTACCCCATCATGCCCTTAACCAATTACAATCTCTCATGAACTCACACCAACTAAACATGATAACTTTGGCTTATTATTCAATATATATTATGATAATTTTACCTAGTACTATGAGGACATTCATAGTATTGACCCTATCTTTGTGGTGCACAACATCGTCACATACCCTAATGCTAAACCCATGCACTAAAAGCAATGGAAATTTCCACCAAAAGTTTCAACTTTATGCCATAAGTAAATTATAAATCTTCTCAATGCTAATTTTATAAAGCCCATGAACTATTCATAATTGGTCTCTAACATTATCCCTATTTATAATAAATTCACCATGGTCATTTGCATTTGTATTTATTTCTATAATCTTGATCTTGCTTATCCCAAGGATAACTTTTGTCTACCTTCTATATATGCCATCATTGATTCCACCACTAGTTATGAAATGTTGTCCCTTATGGATGATTTCTTAGGTTCTAACCAAATTCACATTACCCCCAAAGACCAACATAAGACAACTTTCACCATGGAAAGGGACACTTATTTTTATGTAAAAATTCCCATTGGCCTAAAAAATGCTAGAGCTACTTATCAATTGGCAATGAGCCACATCTTTCATGATCTTATGAAAAAGATTTTAAAAACCTATGTGGATGACCTCATTAACAAATCCAAAAGTTTCAATACTCATTTATCTAATCTTGCAATCATCTTTTATCACCTCATTAAATTTAAAGTTAGATTAAATCCCTACAAGTATGTTTTTGGTGTCACATTTGGTAAACTATTAGGATTATTAGTCTCTCTATAGTATTGACATCGATCCTACAAAGTTTAAGTCTATTGTCAACATGCCCATCCCTCATTTCATTCTAGATATTTGCACTTACCTTAATAAACTTAGGTAAATTATATAGTTTGTGCCTAAAATGGCTTACTATATCTATTTTGTAAATTCTCTTCTCAATAAAGGTAATTACCTATAATGGACATATCCTTGTAAAAAAGCATTTGAAAATATGAAATAATCCTTCCTTTACCCACCTAATCTTCCTCCACATTCAAACAATCTTCCATTGATATTATATACCTCTTCCATACCCATATCATTTGGGGAAATTCTTGTCCAATACGATGATACTATGAGTTAATATACCATCTATTATATCAGCAAGGGCCTCATTGACTATGATAAATTTTATACAAAAATAGAATGTGATTACCTTGCCATATATTTTTCTATTGAAAATCTCTGACATTACATGTTTATATCAAACCACTTACATTATTGTTCATTCTGATCCACTTCATCACTTCTTCTCCAAATCCTTCCTTCCTGGTGAATGAATTGGAAATTGGATGGTCCTTATCATGGAATTTTATCTCTAAATAATTACACAAAAATTTATCAAAGGATAAATCATTGCTAATCAGCATGTCACAAATCCAATCCTAACTACCAACCACCTTCAAGATAGTATTCCCAATGATAATATTTTCTATATTTAAGGTCTCAATCAAGCCATATCTATTAATTATTACTTACATAATTTCTGTACTAATCTTTAATCAAGTAATATTGAAGATTCCTCTATCTTTCTCGACACTAAACTAAAAGTAGTTATCGAAGAACTTTCTATAATTACTATTGATTTACACAATGATAATTGGGCCCTTCATTTTAATAGTGTTAAATGTATTAAAGGAGCTAGGGTAGGTTGTATCCTTACTATTCCTCTTATTAAAATTATCCTTTTTTTCATTTTCCTCACATTTGATGTCACTAACAACATGGTGCAGTACAAAACTTTAATCTTAGGCATGAGAGTAGCCCTTGATCTAGATATCTCATATTTGCATGCTTTAGGTGACTCCCAACTCATTTTTTGCCAAGTCAATGGTGATTATCAATGCAAAATTCAAAATATCATTTATTATAATCAAATTACAAATATCATTTCCAAATAATTTGATTCTTTTACCATCAAGCCTATCCCTCAAGATCAAAATTCTATTTCCATTTCACTTGCTTCTTCTACATCTCTTTTTCATCGACACCAAATTATTACCGATCCTAATTTTCTTATCTAAATAAGAAAATCCACATCTTCTCTTCAACCACAAGATTCACTCATATGTCACATCGAGGCCATCACCATTTGATAAATCCTATGGTACAAATACATTATTCAATTTATTGAACACCAAACCTATCCTCAAAATATTGATTCTATTGAAAAACTCATATTTGTATGCAAGATTTAAAGTATGTCTTTAGATAAAACATCCTTTATTATCACAATGTTAGATATACCTTGTTATGAAAGAAGTTCCTCCTATTATTGAAGAATCACATGGGGGCATTTGTGGTGGCCACTCTAGTGGACATGTTATATCCTATAAATGCTTACATATGGGATACTTTTGGCCCACTCTTGAAAAGGATACCATCAAATTTGATAAAAAGTGTATTACTTGATAACTTCATGATGATCTAATTCATGCACCTTAAATTGAGATTCAAATCATGGAGTATCCCTAGCCATTTTACATGTGGGGATTATATCTCATAGGTAAATTACCTTGATCTAAAGATGGGCATGTCTTTATAATCACAGCCACAAAATATTTTATCAAGTGGGTCAAGGCTATGACCCTAGTTAATGTCACCAGTACTCCCATCTCCAAATTCATGCTTAATCAAATCATTTGACACTTTGGTGTCCCTAATACTATCATTTTAGATCATGGTGATAACTTCAAAAATAAAGATGTCAAACAGATCTATGTTAAGTTTAAAATTAATCACAAATTTTCCACACCCTACCATCCCCAATGCAATTTACAAGATGAAGCCACCAATAAAATTATCCAAAATATAATTCTTGAAACCCACATGGATTGGCATCTTCATTTGTATCTTACTATTTGGGCCCATCACATTAGCATACACACTGCCACTAGGGCCACACTATTTTCTCTAGTCTATAGTTCTGAATCAGTCCTCCCATTAGAATTTTAGCTTTCCTCTCTTCATATATCTCTTCATAATATCATAACTTATGAATAAATCCAATAATTTTTCCTTCATTCCCTTGATCTCCTTGATGAAAATCATCTTTTTGCTTTACAACATAATTGCCAATATAAAGCCTGCATTTCCAAACAACATAACAAAAGAGTTAAAGTTCACACTTTTAATGTTGGTTATCTTGTCCTTAAACTAGACTAAACTCATGACAAAGAAGGTAAATATTCCTAAAAATGGTGGGGCCCTTATTTATTCAAAGACATCCTTGGTATAAGCACCTACCGCTTTCAAACTAATGAAGGCAATATTTTCAAAGAGCCCACCAATACATAATTTTTTAAAAAGTATTTTACTTAAATATTACATTCTTATCATGTTTTATATATGTTATGCTTCTAAAAAAAATTACAGGATACTTACATGGGTCTCACCCTCTACCATAGTTATCACTTTTCACAAACCTTAGTCCTTCCTCTTGGTCTTTTGGTTTCCTATTTTATCATGAGTTACATTGTAAAACCATGGATAGGATCCTATCTTACTCATGATTTCACATTTTTTCCTATTTATTTTTTACTTTATAATACTTTTTGACAGCCCTCGGGTTTTGATTTTGTGAATTATAGTTTAAGACCATGGATAGGACCTGGCCTTCCTCACCAATATATTATTTTTCATTTACTTTTTCAATTCTTTATGCACCCTCATGGGTTTCTCTTTTATGAGTTGTAGTGTAGGACCATGGATAAGACCTAACCTTCCTCATAAAATCACCATCTTTCCTTTAGTATTCCTTGTCTCAAATGTGTTTTGAAATAGTTACAAGTTTTTGATCCTTTATTCTCAACTTTAGTTTTTGCTTCTTTTGTAGATAAAATTTTCACAACAGACTGTGTTAGCATATCTCCCTACACTTACCTCATTTTTATGATAAGGAATCATAATTCAATGTCATTGTATCCCTTTTTCACCCTTTGTCACATTTTTTTGATTTGAATTAATTCAAATTGTTTCATGTTTCATTCCTCTTGATTTCTTTTCCTTTCACTCTACATTGGATAAAACAAGGTTGAAGTCAGGATAACACTTTTTATTTTACCTGCATTAATGAAACTCTTAGACTCCATGCTCTATAAGTTCTCTCTCTTAGTAACCAAGCCCCAAGTATTCAAATGAAATTCATACTTAGCAGCCATGCTTGGTTTTCTAAATTTTCATGGAGGAGGAATAGAAAAATCCATCAAGAAAGTTAAAGCCAAATCATTTAGAATAAAATGAAATGATATACAAAAGGTAACATATACAATTCAAAAATCAAAATCACACCAAAATACATGAATACAAACACATTTCTTATCTCCAATCCAAGCTCAAAATCCATAGTTGGCCTCATGATGGATTTGAGGTCCATTATGGTGAAATAGACCAGTAGATTGGAATAGGAGAGTTCAACAAACTCTATGGTGTTATTTACTTTCTCGTGCAAGTAACCAATCTTCGTAGTAGACTAATGGCTCTATAAGGGATCCTAAGGAATAGGGAACACATTGTGAGAAGGTAGGTCCATTTAATTTTTCATGCATATAGCCTTAATGGGATGAGCTACATCCTTCATTTATTGACCTAATGTTTGTGTGGTTAGGATAAGTTATTTAGAGTCCTTATTGTCGAAAGTAATCTTATTTTGACAAACTTAATTTGAGTGTTTCAATTTTGATAAAGAGTTCCTCTGCCTTAGTTTTTTCTTCACCCCTCCACCCAATTCATTTCCCCTTGACATGACAGTGTGACTCTAATTTTTTTCCCTTCTTCTATATTCCTTCTTCTTCACATCTTAAAAACATGCTAACACTAATTTTTTTCACTTTTACCTATCTTTAGAACCAAATAATATGTTTGAGTGCTGATGGATTACTCCCTTTACACTATTGATTTACATCTCAACATCACTTTCCTTTTTTTTACCATTTTCCATTTTTGTAATACTTTTTTTTGTAGACAACTGAGTCCATTTCTACTTTCATGTACTTTTTTCATTGATGATTGAGTAAGGATTATTACTACTCACTCATCAATGTTCTTTTACCATTTTTTCTTGCCCATATTTATTTAAATAAGGATTGTTACTACTTTCACATTGACATATGATTACCACCATTTTTTGACATTTATCCTTGGTTTGACTTGGTGAGTTTGTCTTTCTTACTTAAGGTTTAGTTGTTTGATTTTTTCGTTCATTAGAATCCTTGGATTTTTAGTTACCCAATTTACTCTAAATTTTTTGACTTTGTCATTTTGTCTAACATAGCACTAATAACCCCTACTTGAAAAAATTCCAAGTACATCCTATCCACATCACATCAGTTATCTTGGATTTCTTGTGTTTGTTTATTTTTTATCTTTGTTTTTATATCCTTAGGTTTGTTGAAAGCAATCTTTATGTCCTCCATAATCAAAACTACAAAAATAGTAGATAACCATCTAGGTATAAAGGTAAGTCAAGGTATAAATATTTTACATTTAATTTTTTAGTTATTTCCCTTTTAGTCATTTAATTTTGGATATTTTTTCTTTAAAATAGTACAACTTGTTTTTTAGCCTTAACGTTATGTGTTGTTGTGTTATTTCTTGAAGCACCATCCCTTTTTTCACCTAAGTGAAACATTATGATCTTTGAGTGGGGTATATGTATCTATATAATATTTTAAAATTTTATCAATTACTGATGCTTATATCTTTTAAGAACCCATCAAATCTCAATCTCTTTGAGTTCATGCCTCAAGGGGTGCACTAGGAAAGGGGTGGGCAGACCATTAATACTTTGCATGATTTTTGTCCCTATAATACAATTTGTTATCAATCTAACCATCTCTTAAAAACATTCCCCTGAGCTTTGTTTCCTATTTTACACTCTCTTCTAGTTATTTTACACCTTCATTAGCCCATCCCTAGCCTAAAATCCTTTTTGATAGTTTACATTACACTTTTGGGCCCATTAACCCTTTAATCTAATTAATAAAACATATTTAGGGTCCAGGTCAGCCCCTGGATGACTTAGACTGAGACCTAATTTATTTTTTTCAATAATGATATAAAGTCAATTGGGTCGATTTTATTGGCCTAAATTTTTGAAAAGGACTAGGGTTAGATCCACCTATATAAACACATTCATTTCACCATTCTTAGAGAGAGAAAGAGTTAATTATTAATTTATGTTTCTCTACAATCTACTCTTTTGTCATTCTACTTGAGGAGTCTTAGCTTAGGTTTTTTACTTAGAGAAGAATCTTGTCTTACAAAAAAGTCTTAGATGTTTTGGCCTTTCTTAGTGATCCTTAAAAACCATAAAAAACTCTTTTGAAACACCTTTGGCCAAGGGAGAGATTGAGTCTCAATGGGTTAATCTTCAAGGTAAATATTTCTAACTTCTCTCACCTCTTTAGTAGATAGAAGTATCATAAGTAATGGATTTTGAATATATTTTTCTCTCCATGTATTAGGGTTTTATCTATACATGACTTAAATAGGATTCTCTTATACATTTTTATGTTTATTTTTACTATCCCTATTTCATGTAACAATCTTTGGTGAGCACTCTATTAAATTTTACTTTACTTGTTATTAATTTAGTGAATATGAAAACATAGGACCTAGTTAGGGTTATTGCATATTTTTACTTGACTGGAGGCTTTGGAACCCTCCCTAATGAATTTATTGTGGTAAGAGATCCCTTATTTAGGTCTAACAAATCCATCTTGGTCATGACTCTAAATATATATTGTATCCACAATCGGAAGTGTAAGTAAGATTTATCTTCTCTGAGCTAGGATTGATTTATATATTTTTTACATTTTCTATTGAATATAGGTTGCATCAATACACGTGTACTCCTAAACTTTGATCTCTTTCAATTTTAATTATTTTAATAATTTCAATTTCATATTATATACACTACTTATATACTCTAACATATTCTTGGTTCCAAATTAGTCACCATCAAAGCACTCAAGTTGGACTCAATCAAAGATAAGGTGTGTTATACACATGCAGGTATGCATTCCTTTCCTTTAAACTAGAAATTTTATTACTAGATTAAGGGGGGAATGTAGATGATTTTTATGAATGATATAACACCTCAGTCTTTTACACTTGGAAAAACTTGGACCTTGGTTTTTCTTCTTAGTTTTAGACATTTCTTGATTCCACAAGTATCACATCTACTCTCTCTTATGCCCCTTGGCCTATCTCTTAGTCTGACTAGTTTTATGTTGATAACTTAGGCCTTCTATCTTGCTTAGAATGCTTAAAACCTACTTATATTATACCTCTAAAAATTTTGGACTTGTACCTACTTTTATGTTTCTTGAACACTCGTGTCTTATTGAAACACCTACGTTGACACAAGTTTCCTTACCCAAAATAAGTGTCCAGTTCCCTAAATTCATCTAATTTGTAAATAAAACATATCCTAATGGTTAGCCTAAGTGATATTATGTAGGATATTATCTAAATGATTGGTATAAATATAAGATCAACCCTCATTCATTCATATTTAAACACAAACCAAGGTAACTTATCAAAATCATTATATCAATCATTCAAACAAGCAAAGTTTTTCTATTTTCTCATAATTCCATATCAATCATAGGGATAACATATTTTCAAGTCTAAAATATTGAATGAGTATCCCATGAACTACAGTTTCCAAGTTACAAGTTAGGTCATTATTGTACTTGCATAATTCACACACAAGCCAACATGTAGGGGATAACTACATAATTTTGAGGCCCTATTCAAAGTATTGGTTATGTAAGTAGTGCTCATTGATAGAGGGGTCTTTGGGGAAACTCAACACCATGTGCCCACTAACCCATTTTTCTCATAACTACTATAAAGATGAAGAAATATGGTTTTGATAATTTGATAAGGAGTGAAAAACCATGACCTAAATTTAAATGCATTAAATTGAAGACAATGACAAACCCATAAGCATCTAGGTTGGCAGGTGGTCATATTTTATTTTAGAATTTATTCCATAATAGACACCTATGTATATATAGACTCTAGTATTGATGTAACCATCCCACATTTAGTGAAGTGTATATGGCTATAGAGGCACTTAATCCAAAATTTAATCATTATTCTAGAATATTCTTCTAGTCTACTTCTTTTTTGGTCAAGATCCAAACCTATATTAGCATTAGAACCAACTAAGTATCTTGTTTTCATTATCATTGGAACTAGCCAAGTATATTATTTTCATGTTTTAATTATCATTAAAAACAACTAAGTATCTTATTTTCATTATCATTACAATATCTAGCATATCTAAAAATTTATATTTTTAGCATATCTCAACATAATAAATTTAGTATATGTTATATCTAAGTTTTGTAATTAATTGGCCTACTATAGATTTGTTTATCACCCTTATGCTTATTAATTTCTATATTATTAACCATATCTACCCATAGAAGGATCCATATACAATTTAGAGTTAAACATAATAGTTTAATATTTAAAAAAATTATTTAAAAACTACATTTTTCTCTCTATAAATCTGTATATATATTTTTTAAAATTAATAAAATATGCTTGAATATTCAAAATCATGAGGGAAAACCTATTTGTAGTTTTTAACCTATATATTTTGATCTAGAATGATTTTTATAATGTAGTAAAAATAAAAGTTATAAATTAATTTAAGATGAATATAAGGACACTTGTTATAACATTTGAATGTTTTGACAAGAAAATTTATTGAGATCTAAAGTTGACTATGTGTTTGACCATGTTCTGCAAGTGACCTAAGAAGGATAATTGAGTTATTCTTGACAGTATTTTGATATTTCAAGACAAAATAACTATTGGAGAGTGTTTTATGCTATATGAAGACTATCCATGTGGAATTTTTAGGTTTTACCAATCTATATTTAGTATCAATAAAGGTTGGAAGTTGATTATGTTTACTAAATTTAATGACAATTTGAGCGACCTTGTTGTAAAAGTGAGTTAAAGGTGTTATGTATAGAATTGAAGAATAAAATGAGCATGGAGATGTTATATAATTATATAAGGATTGTAAAAATTCATTGGTTATCATGATATGCCCCTAATCAGATATGGAGAGTCAAAATAATTTGACTATATTTTGACTATATATGACCATTCTGAGTGGTCATTTTAAGTGAGTTGATTTGAGTGCCTAGAACCTATGTTGATGTGTCTAAAGAATATGGAGGTGTATATAAGGTATTTAAGGGTTCACCCATTTTATATAATCATATGGATATGTAAAATAATTAAGTTTTTGCTTCAAAATTTTGAGATTGTGTTTTCTGTAAATGAAGACCTAAAGAAGCAAGGAGACCTGATTAGTAGGTTTAGGTGTTGAGTTGGTGTTCTAGGATACATAGAACCATAATGAAATGATAAAGGGGATATTTAAGATAGGTTTGATGTGTTTTAATCATTTTTAAATGATTAATGTGGTCTAATTAGTCTCACATATAATGTGGGGATGTGAAGGCCTAATTGTTTTAGGTCTCACCAATATCTAATGGTGGTTTAGGGTCAATAAGATAATGTCTGACCTAATTAGTGTGGGGTTATTAAATGTAACATGTATGAAGACCTATTTCAAAGGTATAATAATTATGGTAAGTATCTTGACTAACCAAGATGGGTTAGATGAGTGTATGGTATAAATATTAGGTATAATTGGCCTATTTTTGATATAATGTTGAGACTTGAGGAAGTAGAGTTGAGAAGTTGTGCAAGCAAGGATCCAAATGAAAGAGATAACCTTTAAAATATAAGGTATAGGTAATTAAGGACCAATAGAGTGTAAATAAGACTAGTCATGCTTATATAGATTAAGGTGATGAAGGTGGACACATAAGCCATTAGACCTAATATCCCTATAAGAGACAAGTTGAGTGAATAAACCCTAGAGACTGATTGAGTGAGTGTGCTTAGTAGATGTATTGTAGAGAAGATAATATTTAGTATTATGTACATAACCTATATTTCATGTTTATGATGTTGTGATAGAGTTGTTGTAGGTTTTTTGATTGTGTATGTGCTAAGAAGTGAAGAGTGATCCAAAAGGGTGTTTTGGATGCATTGCTTATGTGTGTAAGTTTGTGAGAGTGTAAAGAGGAAAGAGAGCAACTAAAATTAGTCCATCATCAGGTGTAGAAGACATCAAATAAGAGGTAGATATTATATCAAGGTAGCTAGGTTGGTGTTTGGTTTCCTATGAGGTTTGTTCCTCTTTGTGGGATGGGTGTCTCACTAAACTAAGGGATGAGTGTTCTTTGATTAGTTGATGATGGTCTAAATCTTGGATCTTTTTTATAGGACTGTATTCCATCTTTTAGGGTTAAATGGGATTTATCCCCTAAGAGGGTTTCCCATATATATGATGTGTTCATGTGATGTATGCTCTTATATATGATTTGGATGTATGTGTTTTCATGTTTATGTTGCTTGATCAAGTTGATGTATGCTGAATAGTTAAGAATTGGGAATTGAATTAAATTATCTTGCATCACTAATTCACCCCCCTCTCAATGATTATACATATAACATGTGTCACTATTATGAGTCTATTTATCATTTGATAAAGTGGTATTACTCTTAAACTCTATGGGGTCACCCCAAAGTAGTGTGAATCTGAGACCTTAATTTTATACATGCATTGTTGTGGGTACATGTTCAATAATTCATTATGATTTCCACCTAGAAGTTTGCCATGATAATACTAATTATCCATAATACTATTGGGAATGGGATACTTGGTTTTTTTAAGGCAATTAGAAAATACCACCATAACCAATCTCCTTTAAAACTAGTGGCCTAATCCTAATTTGGTGATGTGTCCTTTACAAACATGAGTGGCTATTATAAGTTTAGATCAAACTTATTTTTATCAATAATTTTGGGCTTACTAGGGATATGTTTTATCCTTCCATATTATTTTAGGTATTTGAGAAATTTATCAACATGGAAATCATCTTGAATGCGATATGTGGCTATGTTGACTTCTTTAATGATAAAGTGAGTAGAAATGGATTCAGGAAGTGTATTAGAGAAAGTAGACACAAGGTCACTAGGGTAAATATAATTAGAATTTGTATATTCATGAACTTTTAATTTATTTTTTTACCTACATACTTAGTACTATGTCAATAATTATATTTCTCAAACTCAACTTCTAGGTTTTCACAATATAAGTATGGATGTAAATCACCAAGAATAGTAACCTCTAATCTTGAATGAGGGAATTTAAGGAATTGGTGTAAGGTGGAAGGGAATAATAATACTTAATGGATATAAGGATGACCAATAAATAGATTATATGGTATATTTATTTCAATGACATGACATAGGGTGTCATGGGTGATAGGCCTAATAATGATTGGCAAATAAATTGTGCCTGAAGATCCTCTCTTACCATTATTATAAGATTTGATTGTAATAGTATATAGATACATTTATATTGTTGTGTATTCCAAAGTTAAGATCATATTCAATGAATTAATTTTTAAACCTATACCATTGTCTATAAGAACCCACTTGACTATGTGGCAAGAAATGATGGCTTTGATGTATAAAGGATTACTCTATAAGGGACCAAGGGATGACAAATCACTTTGGTCAAATGTGAGTTGTTTATCGAGGTCCAAATGTCCCACTCGTGTTTGTAAATGGGTTGGATAAATTTCATTACATACCTTGGACTATTGGATAAAGTCATTTAATATTGTATGATGAATTTTTTATGTATGCAAGAGATCTAGGATAGAAATCTGTGTAGGTATATTGCCTAGTTATTCACCAATATTATATGACTTTTCTATAAAAAGGTGAGGTGATTTAGATTTTGGCATGGTAGTGTATAATTAGAATTGGTATTGGAATTATAAGGTGGTAAAGGGCCTTAAAGGGTGACTCTTGGACATCTAGTTATGACTACACAATCTCGATTCAGGAAATAGTTTCCTAAATTATAGGATTTATGTAGTGGCCTATGAATAATAATTATCAATGGTCTATGTGAAATTGAATTTATCTAACCTATGTTGGAATTACCTATAATTAATGGAGGTGGTCTTAAGATAGAAAGGCTAACACTCTGGTGAGTACATCTAATGAAGCATATCACATGTATTTTGAGATTTTTTGGCATCTTCTATGAGTGACAGTTAGTCAAAATTTTATAAGCCACTTATTATTTTATCTTGTCAATTCTAAATCAAGTGGTTACAATGTTTATTATCCCATTTAAATTCACATTATTATGTTTCTTTTCATTATTTTTATTATTGAGTTATGCTCTTTCAAGTGCTAGTTTGTGCCAAAAAAGAGGATTTTGAAGAGGTTTCTCAAGATATTATAGTATCTGATATAGATGAAGTACAAAAAAATATTTCTTTAGAAGGCATCCATGAAGAACACTCACATAGAGCCATTGCTGAGATGGAAAATAGTCTTGAAGAAGATGAGAAAAGTGTAGTAGATCAAGAATATTCATTTAACTCCATATAAAAGGTATAAATGTGTGATAAACATGTTTCAACGGTAATATTTCAAATGTATTTTATGTTCTTTTAGTTGATCATGATGAAAAAAATTCTCTTCATTTTGTACCTATGTCTAGTGAGTGTGTTTAGATGTTAATATTTATGCTACATTTTGTGTATGTCCTTTTTTCCTACTCTTCACTTTGAAACCCTACGGGTCTTTGTGAGGGACATAAACATACAAAAAGATAGATGGGGGAGTAATGGGTTGAGATGACCTTAGTGAACCCATTTATGATTTAATGCTACCACACATCCAAATACTTATAAGAGATAATTCATACCACACATATTTCACCCACTAAGACTAATGTTTCAATTATATTCCTTCAAAATATGTATGCATGTATAAATATGGATTTGATACTTGAAAATGATACCTTTTTACTTTGTTTGATATAATTTATATTTGGGTTGTGGCTAGTAATTGTGAATGGTCTTAAATTTGAAATGACCTTGATAATAGTAAGGTAGTTATTGGTAACAAATCCTATAACATCAGCATAATTGTATGGTACAATTTGATAGCCAACTTGGTTAGTTTAGATATCATGATCCTGATTATGATTGGTCTAGTTTTGATTTTTGCCTTATCCTTGCTATTGATTATGGCCCTATCTTTGGTTCTAATTGTTTCATTACTACTAATTGTTGTGCTTGGGAAAGAGTTCTTGTATATTCCCATTTCTTGATTGGTGTTGGGTGCTCTTTTTTCTAAATTGATTTCCCCATTTTCAAGTAATATTTAATTATATCTCTTAATTTAATGCACTTATAATGGAATGATCGACCACACGATGGTAATAATAGTACTCATTATTATGATACCATGCAAGTTTGGGTTGATCCTCTAGAAAGGGTTTTGGATTAGGCTAAATAAACATATTAGCTGAGACCAAATTTTTTAATACTAACTCAATGGGCTCCTCGAGGTCACTAAAAAATATGTCTTTGTAATATACTCATTGTGGGGGAGTTATTTGAATTGTGTGTTGAGGGTTAGGTGGAGTGTTTTGGATAGGTGGTGGTTGTACTATATGTACATGTCTCACTTTTTTGAATCCATTGTTGACCATGTTTAAATTTTTAATGAAGTCCTTCAAATTTTTAGATGTGTTGGATTGATTTGGTGCTTGATTATAGTTTAACACTTAGATTTGATTTGGAACTTGGGAGTGAGAGTAGATCTTTACCAGACCATTATCTACTAATGATATTTCAATTTGCACTCTTTTATCAATATTTATTCAAATGTGTTTGCATAATGAAGCCTCAGATTATGTGCAACCTTAACATTTAGGATTTATGTGAAAATACCTACTAACTAATTATCTAGAAAATTATGTGAAAAATGTCTATCTAGGGCCTCCACCTATGTAAATATATTGAGAATATTTCTCCTCCTCACTACTTGTCATTGCAAAAATATACTACTATTAGTTCATGTTCTATGTTTTAGGAGAAGTGGTTAACAAATTTTTATTATAAATCATCAAAAGTTGTTACCAAATCTTTTGGTAGTTTGAGAATCCACTCAAAATATTGTACACCCAAACTATGTTGAAATAATTGAAGTAAATATATACTATTATAAACTACTTCCTGGCATGTGACAAAGAATTCATGAAAATGTTCTCTTGGGTCATCTTTCCCTTTATAAATTTTGAAAGTTCTCTTGGGTCATTAGACATGTGATTTTATTTATCCTAATAAAATAATGGAGGGTATTGGATGTCAAGGTTTTTGGTAGGGATAGTGATGTCAATGAAAGGGTTGGTAGTAGTAAGATTGTAATTGAAAAGATTTTTTGTCATTAAAAAGATTGGTGGAAGTAATATCTCCATAGATTCTATGCAGTGAACCTATTTAAATATTTAAAGGAGGTTCTTTAATAATCATGGAAGTGTCCTTAATATTATCTTATTGATTATCATGTGGTTTTGATGTCTAAAGAGAGAAATTTATCTTTTAAGAATTGATTTAAATATTTCCAACTCCCTTCTTGATTTTAACTCTTCTTCACACTTTTTATGTCTCACTTTTATGCCCCCCTCTCTCTTCTAGTCTCATTTTCTCTATAAATTGAGCCTAGATAGGCTTTGTATGGATCCTTTTGTTGAGTATGGAGAAGCCCTACTCAAATGAACACTTTTAATATGCCTTGAATTAATGAATGAATCTTATTTTTACCTCCTCACATTATTGAAACTAGTGTACCAGTATGATGGTTGATGAATGTTGGTAGTAGTCATTGTACTCTCTCTCCCCCTACATTCTTTTTCACTCATATGCAAAACCCCCATGACTAGAATTTTTGACTATATTTATTGTATATATTTTTTCCATGCATTTTATTGTTTTCAATAAAGGTATACTCCATTTATAATAAAGGAGGGACTTTAACCCCTTCACTATTATCAAATTACCTATTTTTCTTATGTGCAAAATAACCCTCCAACACAACTATAACAAAAAAAATAATAGTAAACCACTAGGACTAAGACACCACTAGGCCATAATTATTATTGCAAACCTTATTTTCATATGTACTATTGTATTTCCATTTATTTTATAACTTTTCTATCCAAATACTACTAAAAACTAATGTGATTTGATCACCACTTATGTTCTCGATGGAAGTAGGTATGCTTTAAAGATTGTCATAGTCTCAACAAAATATCTTGAATGTTGTAGTTTGGTCCTATAACCATGTTCTACATGTTTGATAGGTTGTGAATAGTGATGATTGACCTCACCATTATTAAACAATGGATTTGATCTAAACCTATTACAACCATATTTGACAATCTTCTCAAGGAAATTAAGACTTCTCCTCTCAACATGAATAGTAAGAAGTTATTTATCTAGAAATTCTTGGATTTTTATAAATTAGAGATCGATTGGTTATCCACATCACTAAAAACATATTTATTTATAGGAACATAATCATCATTGTCATCGACAATGTCAACAAAACTTTTATTGGCATCATCCTAAACAAGCCACAAATGGATGTTTGTCAATAACCCTATGAGAATCATTTAAGAAATAAAAAATGGGGAAAGGTAAAAATAAATACCCATAATATTTGCATGGGTAGCAACATTACCTATTGAATAAAATGGAACATTACTTATTGAATAAATTTCTTTAAACATGTGCTTGCACCCATGGCGTTAGGTTGACCATATGCATTCACACATTAAAAAATAGCTACTCATCATTATAACCTTGTAAAATGTGTCTTCCTTACTTTGATTCCTAACCCATGCCACATCAAGGTAAAATTCATTGAACATCATCTCAACAACAAGGATGCATTTTGATTTCATTCATGACTTATTCTCTAAATGTTCTAGTTTGAAGTTATTATAAAATCAAATCATGTTGTACATTTGGATCCACCAAAAATTAAAAAATACAATATTCATCAACATCTTCAATAACCAATCCACTATTTGATGGGAAGAAACTCATATTTCATTTATAAATAAATGAGAGTGATATGGTTATATGTTAAGTTTCTCTCTTGGCTCACATAGGGAATTATATGCAAACATCTTTCCTGCATGCCAATATAGTGGGACTATCGATCTTTTCAATAGTCTAATAATGATTATTTGGCTACATATTATTCATGAAAAGGTTTGCATCATAAACCACTGCATCTCAATAGGATACTTGTGAATTATTTCACCTAGACTTTTAAACATTGTCTGGCTTGTTTTAGCATCCTTCACCTTTGCAATCACTTTTTTTATCCATGTTCTCCTCACATACCAATTTTAAAGGCTACTTTGAGTTGAAACACTTCCCTATACTCACAATTCTAATGTAAAAGTAATAAAATTTCCCAGTAAAACATTTTTTTCAACGATAATAATCAATTTTTATAACATACATGGGCTTCACTTACCTAGTATAAACAATTTCCACATGAGCATTGTCCACCATGAAAGCATTTGGTTTCCATTCAAACATGAATTAATGCACGCTAACCACTAGCCTATGCATCCACAATTTTAGGTCTATAAGAGTATCCTTTGACATCAAAACTCATGCAATAATAATTCCATTCTATATACTATCAAATATAAAAAGTGTGTACAACATAAACTACATAAAATAAGACAAACATATGTTTTATAAAATAAAAACTATGAAGTTTAAAATTTAGATATACACAAGTACCTTCATCATGTTTATCCCATATGTGGAGTACATTTAAAGTATACTATTGTGTGTATACTTAAATACCCATTCATATTGGTGAGGAAGCTATAGGCCTAAGATGAAGGGTTGCTTATTCGTTCCTATTTTTTCAAATTCTTCATACACAAATAAATTTTCAATATTTTTGGTGACAAATGTTCTGACACTATCCACATCATTGATCTCAAATTGTATTTTGATTCTTTCATCTTTCCCTCAGTATTGCATGTATAATCTTTATTTAATAAATCATCCCTCTTAATATGACCATCAAATAACATGAGTTTCTCATGGACCATTTTACAATGCTTTTTGTGAACAAGTTCATAGGTCGAGCCCAACACCAATAATCTCTACACCCAATTCTTCAATGCACCACTTATGTGTGGAGCCAAAGGATAATGACTACCCTTGAAGTCATCAATATATTTCCCATGGTAAATCATGCCCCACAAGTCCTTATGGTCCATCTTGTTATATGTAATCAAAACTTGTTTTTACTTATTCATAAGCATAGATATGTAAAAATGACATTAGGATCCAAAATGCAAATGCCTACAGCTAAGTTAGCTACCAATACCAAACTTTGAAACCTTATAAATGTAATAATGCCCCTTATCTTGAGCCTTATCATCTTTTGGGCCATATGTATACCAATAGCTGTATTAAACATACATAAATTAGGCTATCAAAAAATATTCTAATCTTTATTTTAATAAGTATATATTACACTTAACATCATACTCGCAGTGTGTATTGGAGGGATCTATCAATCATAACTTTTTGGAGGTTAGATGGCACATGTTTGAATGTATTATCATTAATATGAAAATTGGTGGGTATTTTGGTATGTTACATTCACCACAATAAAAATCATCTATATTATCTCTTTGTATCCAAGCAATAATATATTTCTCATCACCAAAATGTACTTCACCTCACTTCAGTCCAACTCATTGTAATAGAACCCAATAATAGGGGATTTTTTTACTATAAAAGATTACAAATATGGATTTAATATATGAAGTGAGTAAGTAAAAAAAAAGTAACACATATTAGTTTAGAAACTCATTGACTTTACATTCAAAATAATGCACCTTCTTTTAGTTTTATTTTATAACTTTATCTGTAACAAAAAATAATTTTTTTTACAATGTTTTGCACCCAAATATTAACTTACAAGGAAAATAATACATTCTATTTTCATATATTCTATTTCATATTTGAATTCATCAACATAATTTAAAGAAATCAATATCTTCCATTACATTAAAATCCATTGAAATATTCATAATTGTTCATAATTTCATATTCAAACTTTTAAAAAAGCATAACAAAAGTTTTGTTCATTTATGATACCAATTATATCTAGACATAGTAAATATTATCTAATAAGAGATATCCATAAATTCATTAATTGTACATACATTATTTTGCTCCTTGCTAGTCTTCATGGAATACCCCAAGAATATGCACATAATTCATATTATGATAATACCACAAAAAAATATAAATATTTGCAATATGCTAACACTAACACCTTCCCAAGTCACCCTAAACTATATAATAGAATTACATCCTAAGCATTTCACATAATTTAATCGACCATCATAGATAAAATGACATACTTCCATTACCAATTATGTTGAAATTATATGGTGCTACTAATTTGTATTCACTTTTGACTCACTAGATAATAAAATAGGCTTAGCAACATTGTGAGCAACACAACCACCCATTGGTTTACCTGGTACCAATGACATTGTTATTGATATGGATTTAGTTCTAACTCACTAGGTAGCAAAATTGGGCCAGTAAAATTAGTAATAACACAACCACTTATTAGTTTATCCCACTTTTTTATCACTTTCACATCAATAACATCTTCTACATAATTGATCTACACATTATAAAATAACTGCACAAGTGACTTTATCATCTTATGAATTGAAATACTAGACTTTTGGTCACTCACTAATAACAAATTGGTTTCAACCATAAAAATTTCTATATTACGATCCAAAAGAGTGAAAATACCATTGATAAGAGATACATAATATGAGTCATTCAATTTTCTTCCATGAGATTCTGGAGTAGAATTAAAGTTATTGCTTATTTTATCATACCATATATTATTGACCAAATTTTACTTTTAGTCAAATTGGGTCAACCCCTACATATTTAAACTTTTCCAATGTTTATATATGTCTAATAGGGTCTCATGTCAATCTAAATATCTTACCTATCCTTCCTCTAGCCTTGGTCTAACCCCATCTCCCTTGTACTTGTCTAGTCAGCCAAAGTCAACTCTAGTCAACCCATGTCAAATATGGTCAAAGGATAAAGTTATGTTGAAATTTTCCTAATATGGTCATTTAGATGTTATAAGGTGTCTTAAATTCATTAATTTATCCTTTACCATGTTTCATATGTCAAATATGCCTTTTGGCCACATTTTTAGCATAATAAATGACTTGTACGGATGGGTTGAGTAAGTAAATTTATCACCAAGATCGATTTCAATGTGAAAGAGGTTATAAGATGTTAATATCATTCATATTTTAGTCCAAGAAGTATTTATATGTAGAAGAAGTTAGTTTTCCGTTGTACAGACTTGGGAAGTCTACTTTCAGCTAAAAACATGGGAAGTTCATTATTTGCTTCTATTTCTTCCTTCTTCTCCTTGTAAGCCAAGAAAGGTCAATTTAGAATGCTTAGTGTGAGTCGTATAGGTGGAGTTGGGAGGAATGATCTTGGGGGTTGAAAGAGGTCTGAGTTTAATTAAAATCCATGGAAATAAGTTTGGATTTAATTTATTATCCTTTATAAATCATCACTTAGACTCCAGGCATCTTTTTATGCACTTTCATCTAAGAGGTTTCACTGTTTGAGCTAGTTTCTAAATAATTTGCTTTGGTTTGATGGATTTGATTATTCCATATGTTTTATAAGGTCCCTCTATAGTTTTTACATGGTTATATTTATTTTTTAAGTCTCAACAATCCAAAAAGCCTCTTCTAGGCTTGTTCTTGGTCTATTTTCAGCTTCACTACCCTATTCTCAAAATGTGCACCTATAAGTGCCTTGAATGGAGGTTTTCCATGTTAATATCAGGCATGAAATGTGTCTCAAAGGTTTTTAATTTATAAAGGTTCACTTGATGACCAAATCAGGAATCATGAAACCCAAATCATGCACCTTGTCCACTTTTCTCTTTCACTGTCTGCATAATTCAAAAGGGGTGCACTTGTAGAGGTCTCCATGATGATATCATTGCTTTGACAATAACCTTGGTAATGTTTTCAACTTCTTAGAGATATTAGGAGTGAATTTTATGATTTAATTTTATTCACATTTTATGGAGGTGATCATATTAATGTTCCATGCCTTTCTTGTATTCACTACCCATTACATCTCATTACCACCTACAGGTGGTACCACAGAGATTGGAGAACCTTGTGTGAAGGATTCAAGTCTTAAGGAAGCCACCCTCAAATTTTATGAATTGAATTTAATCTTGGATACCTAGTTCCAATTTCATAAGAATTTTAATAATCAAACCATGATCAAAATAATGTGACTGTGATTTCAAGCCTACTATCCCAAAAGGGCCAAAATATTGTTCCTCAAGGTTTTTTGGAGTTTTCATAGTGAAGGCATAAGAGCTTATGATGCATGATGATTGCTTGATATTATATACCTATCATTATAAAATAACTTTACCGATTAAGAAGGATAGTTGACAAAAGGAGAGAGGTTTCCTAAGGGTCCAAAGGTGTCATGAAAAACATTGAATCCATTCAGTGTTATCTACAAGATTCTAAGCTTAAGAGACCTCTAAAACCTAAATAATAACTACAAAGGTATAAAATTGCATTAGAGTACCCTTGTGAGAATATAACCTATAATTAATCCAATAAAAAATACAATGGATCATTAAAAGTGGTTTTTACTCTCTGACCAATCTCACTCCCTATCTATACATGGTGCAAGATCTACCTATAGTAGGCAGGGTACACCAACAATTGAATTAGCATGAGACCTTGATGAGTTATTCTAAGTCTTATCAAATGAATAAATATATTTAACATGTTTATTAATTCATGGGATTAAATTTCATCCTAACCATGTCATTATAAACTTGAGAGGAGGCTTAACAGTTACTTACAAGCAAAGTTCATAGTCAGCCGAATGCAACTAGCCTGGGGAGTTTTTCAAATCCAAGGTGTGGATCCAATAGGCACATAGATGAGTGTAGGTGAGGTTTTTTTTGTATGAAATAATAAGGTGTCACAATTATATAATTTACATCATGATAAATTGGATAAAGATACATGTATTCACCTACAAGAAGGGCTATGGGTAGAGCATCCTAATTCAAGCAGTGGCATGAGAAATTATGCAAAATAGTGCCTTATAATTTCATAAGGACGATTAATATGTGAAAGGAAATAATGTGAGTTTCAAGGTGAACTAAAATGGTTTCCAAAAATTCTAATAAATTTTCTATAGAGTAACGTGATGACCTACAACAAGCACTATGAGTGTCTCATCCCTATAGACAGAGACCCAGTCTTAGTTGTTTCAAAGTACATTGGTGTAGTGAATGGGAGTTTGAACTTAGTGTAATAATGAATGACCAATTAAAATATAATTTTAATGATGTCATAAAACAATTTAAAATGCAAATTCAAGTATACACAAGATCCTAAAACCCTTGTATACACCTACAGTAGTGTCCTAAATGGGAAAATTATCTCAGTCAAGCAAGGTCCTAGTTTCAAGGTGTGTAAGGAGCTTGTGGGAGCTTGGAGTGTGAATGGAAGTTAATAAATCTTAACACAAGATATAAAAACTTATTAACACCTTCATGAGGTATAAATAATCAAATGAGGGCCCCCAATTTCAACAAACATAGTCTTGACCTAATACCCTGTAAGCAGCCTACCTTCAAAAGTTAGTTTTGGAATTTGAGAGAGATGGAAGGTCTATATTTGGATTTATATGATGAAAATTGGTATGGAGAATCCATATGACCTATATAACACCATAAAATTATTTTTATTTGGATACCAATAGGATAATATTCCTCTATTATGTCTCAGAGGTAGGGTAGTTTTCACCTTACAAATACCCTATAATTTTTAGAAAAGGGGGTAGAAACATAGACCAGAGGTCAAAAAAAGATCACAATAAGGTTTTTAAATTTGTATCACACATAATTCCACATCTTCAAATAATTAAGAGAGTTGTAAGATAGGTAGGATGCCATGGGAAATAAGGGTTACAGTCAAACCCAATAGGCAGAATTGAGGCCAAGGGGCTAAATAAGAGGTCATTTCCATTTCTAGTCCTTGGAAATCATTTAAATGATTTGATTAATGATTTAAAATGTAAAATAGATGTGTAAAAGCTACATATGTGTAAGGAAAAAATTAAAATATCATCCTAATCCTAAGGTTATAGGTAGACCCTTTGGATAAGGTCTAGGCCTAGTTCCTAAAGGATGGTCATTCTTATTTATAGCTCTTGATGAGTTATTCCAATGATTGGAGAATGTGTATGGGACATATACAGAGGTGTCTAGACCCTTATTTTTTAGTACAAACTCATCAATAAGTTATTTTGACTTGGAATAAACTCAGACCTTGTGGAATGCATGAAAAGAGCTCTAATAGTAAACTTAATATGCTTGTATCTTATATGAGCCTTTGCATGGGACCCTAAGGTTATTGGGTATGTTATTAAAGGTCCTTAAGAATCCCTTAGTGGAATTTTCTTAGAGTTCCAATGTATGTTCTTTATGAACAAATGTTAAGACTTGAAACCACTCCAAAACCCTTATAAACCCTCACTACAAACTCAATTGGATAAATTTTGCAGTTGAAGCATCAAAATGCAATGTAACTTCCATGAAACCAACTTGAAGATTTATAGGACTCCCAAAGGACCTTACACATGTGATTGGGGTGTACAACACTTGTATAAATAGTGAAAAATAGGGCTTTCTTTGACATTTTTATGTGTTTTCAGGTGTGAGAAGGATTCAAAAGATAAAATCACCTTTTGGAGGTAGATCAATACCATTTATAAGTATATATGGTCATTTTATGAAGTATATAAGTTTCTAATTCTATCTGCTACCTCTCTCATTTTAGCCAGTCTAGTGGGCAAATAGTAACACTTAAGAAAAAAGGATGAAACTTTATTTAGGAAGACTTTTAAGGCCTATTTGATGAAAATAATGATATGGACTCTCTTGAAAATTTAAATACCTCCTATTTCATGGATCATATTGTATAATTGGAAAGGTTTTGGGTGCCAAGTGTGAGAGGTGCATGGAAAGAAGTCATTTTGGGACTGTCATGGATGATTGTGCATGGCCAAAAGAATAGGAATGATTAGGGACTAATCCAATGTATGTGAGGGATTTTTTTTAACCCCTCTTACTTAGATCCATTATCATACCTGACCCTATGTAGTGGTGAAGTATTTTTGTGAAGGCAAATCATAAAGGCAATTTTCTATGCAAGGAAAAGAGTTTTTAGGCCACTTTGTAAGAGTTTGATGATTTGAGATGACACTATAGCTCCTGATATTATATGTCTCACCCCATATCTATCTTAAATTCATCAATAATTGATATTTTTATTTTTAAAAGTGTCTCTATGACTCTTAAGCTTCTCTTTCTCTCTCTCCTCTCACAATTTATATAAATTCTAGCTTTTTTGGCTATTGTACAAATCTCTCCACCTTGGTATGGAAAATCCCTACCAAAAGTTTTATTCAAGTTAATAAATATATTTTTTTACCTCATTAAATATTTTAATAAGTGTACATAATGGTTTTTGGTCTTGTGCAAGTATATTTTGGTTTACCTTCACATGTTACTCTTCATAGTGCCTTATGTGTTTTTGAATCTCTCTTTTGTAGGTCAAAAAGAAGTGTCTAATTGTATTTTCAATATAGTGATTATTATATTCGATAGTGTTTCTTATAATTCCTATTGTCTAAGTCCTCCTAACCTAGGCTCTCCTTAAGACCGCATGCTTGAAACATTGATGTGAAAGGGAAGATTGTCATTAGATGAAGTGTATGTACAAACTTATTCTTGGTTATAAGTGCATGTTATATGGTGTGATTAGACAACTTATTTGGTGTATAACCTCCCATATAGTATATTTTCTTTCAACTATTATTATCCCTTTTCATCCCACTATGTGTTAGTAGTAGGATTGATTAAAGTGGTACATCAAGGAGAACTAGCCCCTAATCTAGAGATCCACATCACATTTGGGTCACCCACAACCCTGAGGTGGTTCCATTTTTCCACTTTAATGAGTAAATATTTGTCATATCCTCATTGGGTGTAATTTCAAGTGACAACAACACTTGTTATTGCTTATTTTATCATACTATATATAATATATGAATATTTGAAGCACTCATTGTTTGTATCATAAGATGAATTTATACATAAGACATATGTTTATTCCATAATCCTATGAAAATAAAAAACAAAATAAAATATATTCATTGATAAATGATGTTCTTCCTCTTGACCTTCCTCACAATACTGCTCACACCTGCATTCACCCATTCAAAGACAATGTCAGAAATAAAAATAAGAGACCACAAGGTCCCCATGAGTACCTCCTTCATGGCCACTCTAATTTTTCCAAGTTCTCATCTTGGCACTTCACCTTCTATTTTATCTTTTTCCTTGTCCTCCCTAATGATAATCTTCTTGACATCCTCATTATCTTGTTGCTCACTTGGCAACATGCTTCCTCTTCTCATGGTAATCTTCCCTTGCCTCCTTCTCCTCTTCACTAGGAGATCAATTAGACACCTCACTCTCTTTTTCATTGGCCATACCCATGTTTTATTTTTTATCTACACCCAAAACTTAATCATCCCTTCAAATTTAACTAAATCTTTCCACAAACTAGTAATCTCTCTATCAAAGTCAACATTATCCATACCTCTTTATTTTGGGGCACTTATCCTTTTGGGATTCTCATATACCTTACTACCATTATTTTTCTTCAACAAAATATCCATCCTATCAAGCCTAAATTTTACCTCACAATTGAGCTCCAACTTGCTCACACACTTCTTCACAAAATTGCTATGATACCAAAAATTGATGACAAACTACAATTTTCATTCAAAAGTTGTCATCCACACTTCAAGATCATAAGAACATTAGTACCAATGATCATTTTAAATTTTTCATTCAAAATTATAAGCCATAATTCTATTCACTCCACTAATTTTACTTTGAATTTGTAATTCATTGAACTAGGGACAATACTGATTTCATTATCAAAAACATGAATTTTGTCTTATTGTCCTTTTAAATACCTTAAATATTAAAAAACCTTTAAATCATCTTATATATATTTGGTATAATATATATCAAATTGTTATCATTTATTATCATAGGGATGATATTATTTATGTGCACAATTTTCATGATATTACTATGTTCCACACCATCTACATTTACTTATCGTTATCCCATAAAGAAAAAAAACAATTTCATATAGTAAATTGCCCCATGTAATATTCTAATTTAAATATTCTTTGAACCATGATGCTATAATTGATATTAAATATGAATTATTTGTATATATTTCAATGACCCCTCTTTAGTTTCTTAAATTCAAACCAGTCTTAGTCCTTTTATCAAAAGTGGAATATCCAACACAAGTGATTTCACTTAACACACAATGATAATAATGCACCACAACTTCTATGAAAAAAGATGACCATAATCTATCAGTCTAATCATCAATTCCAAGAATGACTTCATTTATTTATTCAAACATCTAAATCTAATTAGATTCCTTAAAATCTATAAAGATATTGTAAATATCAGAACTATTGATTTAAATTTTGTAGTTGAATTATAAAAATAACAACCTTAACTAGCCTACCTATAGTTGTTTTACACTTTGATACATATCTTATCATTTTAGGTAGTCACAAAACTAATCAATCCTTCTTTACCCAAATACCACTATTGGAAAATTTATGACATAGCCAATTCTACTTAGAATTGCTTGTCTTATTCAAGACTAGTTTTGAATGACAAATTAGTGTTGAATGACTTTCACCATTATATGGCACATTACATCATTAGTCAGTTCTTATGACTAATTTGATGGCACTCAATATCTTCTCACTATCGATAAATCCTTATTTATATCATTCTTCAAAATTAATTTTGTTTAAGGTTGTAAGTACCTTAAAAACATATACTTCTTTCTACATTATTTGCTAACATTGCATCTCCAGGATTAATACAAGCTTGTATATTCATTTGTAATCTCCATAAAATAAAATGGCAGACTTAAATCTCATAAAATACCAAAAACAAAAATAAATAGTTATATTTGGAGAAGTAAATTTGACCCAATAAATCAAATGGGACCAATTTCACACTGTAATTTAATACTAAATTGATTATTTGAAAAGTTGATATCAAAAATAAATAAAATATCCTCTGAACCACAATAATACTTTATATAGTTCTCTAAATATCAATTTAAAATTTAAATTCTTCTACAAGTCCTCCTTTGATCATTTAATGATAGAAATATGTACCATTTTTTTCTTTTGACAAGACTTTAAATATCCAAATTTTTATATCTTCCATATACAAATCTAAAAACTATGCATATACATGCCTAATGGCCTTATTTATTATGCTCATGTTTTTTCTAAGACTACTTCAATCGACCTTATACTTTTTTATTGACTATATTTAACCCCCAACTACATGGTATATGACTTATATAAGTACATATTTGGTTTGGTCTGAGAATAGACCAAGATTTTCTCAACTAGTCTTTATCCCTTTTCCAACATAACATAGGTGTCTAGAGAGTTCTTAGGATAGAATTACATTAACTAAGAGGTAAAACATATATATAATAAGGTGATAAATGTTTAGGTTGCTTCCTAAAGTGTACATGCCTTTTATAAGAGGGATTATTTGAATAAAATTGACCCTTATATACAAAATTTACATAGATGAGTTGATGCTCCTACATCAGAACCCACCATAAGTTTTCTTTTAAACATTAATAAATATTAGATTCTTATAAGTCTTAACACTAACAATGTTCATAAGATCAAATCATAAAGGTCTACATAACTCAAGATTTGATTTCCCTCTTTTAAATTTTAAATGAGGAAGGCTAACTAATCCTATCACATGTCATATTATGATTTATCTAATCTTACAATTTTCAGTACTTAGAAGAAAATTATTCATTAACTTAATTATTAATGAAAGTCTTATTTTATATATTTTAAACCTTATATATTCTTCAATAAACAAATAAAAATACATGTTAAGCTAGGGCTATTTGCATATAATGTGGTTTTATTCCCTAATTTTAAGTTGGAATAAAATAGAAAAGTATTCTCATTTTCCTTCCTTAATATGCACGCATTTTCACATGAGAATCCACTTAAAAAATGATAAAATTTTATACTTGCTTTTTTTAATTATTATCCAAAAAAATTTAAATCATTTTGGCACTACTTATAAAGCAAATTAAATCTTGAAACTCTTCAAATTTAAAATCAAATGGTCAAAAGATTCCTTTTGCATGTATGTAAAGATAATGAATTAATGCTCTTATTTAGATTAAAATTAATTAAATAATATATGATGATCACAAACCACCTAAAATACATAAAATTTAACCTAAAAGTTATCTTAAATACACTAAAAACAAATATTGTTCCTTAGGCATTATGAGAGGTGGAAGGGAGAGATTCAAAAACCTTATTTTAGTAACAAACCAATTAGAATTGAACACAATAAATTTTTTGAATGATATATAAAAATAACAACTTGGTATTTTTTTTACATTTAAAATGGTTTTTTACGTACTAAAAAATAGCACTCTACGCTTTTGATGCTTCTGATGCTATGGTTTGACTAGTTTCTAAGGAGATGGTGGCAGTGTGCAACCCATGACAAGTGTGGAGGATAAAGGAGATGTAAATAAGATATGTTTAATATAGGTAATATGGTTTAAAATATTCAAAATGGAAGGATGAAATAATGTTTTTGGTTAGGTCTTTGTCTAAGTTGACTAGGACATAGGATACAATCGAGATAGTAAACAAGGCCCTTGCTAAAGGAAGGCAAGGAGATGAGTAAAGGCTGGCAATGACTCTCCAAGAAGAAGAAAAGGTTGATTATTTCTCTTGGAGGTTTGATTGGGAACTTTTCCCCTTCTAGGGAGGCCTTGAGTGTGACAAACTTGGGTAAGGGTGGAGATGAGGAGCATGGACGTAAATCCTTTGTTGAAGTTATTTCCAGGGTGGAGGAGGTAGATAAACCACTGATTGTTAAGATTTTGGGAGTATAAAACTCATTACTTCTATGTCTTTTTGGGATGAGGCTATAATTTACATGTTTTAAAATGAGGATTAGTTCATGACAAGATCCATTATCTATAAATTTTATCACTTTTGACCAAGCCTACCTACCCTAGATAAATGGGGATCTGATCCTTGGCAACCCTTAATGAAAGACTTGATGGAAATTTACCCCTATTATAGGGGATTTTTATTATGGTTTTTAATAGTGTGTAGGATATAAAAAAGGTTTTTTAAGCTAAATTATGGAAATGAGACCTGCACCTTTTTTTTTTGAAGCCCTGGTATCCCTTGTTTAATCCCATTACTAAAACACTTACCACTATACCCATTTGGATGTAGATGTTGTACCTTCCTTTGAAATTTTGAGTGGATACTTATCTTACAACCATTAAGGGTGCTTTGGGGGATTTTTTTAAGGTGGATGCATCCACTCTAAATTTTTATCACACCACTTTCAAGTGCATTTTGGTGTGTATAGATGTGTTTTAGGACATAGAAGCATCTATGGAACTAAAGTTCAAGGATCATAGTTATATTTAGACTCTTGACTTTGAGGGAATTCCCTTTAGATTCCATAGGTGTTTTAAATTCATCTATTTAGACACCACTTACCATAAATCTAAGTGTAAAGTATATTCTTCTTGTTGGAAGGATGCCCTTATTACACATCTTACATTTTTTATGGATAGTTCCCCAAATTCGCTAGGAAGAGCATTAACATGATCTACATTGGTGACAAATTATAATGACACTACGACTCATGATGTGATCATTATTCCATACTTGACTCTTTTTTAGGTAAATCACACAAATTTTGTTGGGGCCAAGGTGGTTTCTGAAGTAATGTTATCTAAATAGGAAAGTAGTGATGTTCATCCACCAATAGAAGCTTCTACTCCATCTAAGGAAGAGAGCTTTTGTGAAGAAAGGGAATATATGGTAGTGATGAAGAAGAAGAAAAAACAAAACATCCCAGAATAATTTGTTATGACTCCTCACTCTCCTAATGGATATGGAGAGGAAGGGTTGTAAGGGCCTACTGGTATTATGACACCCTGAACATTGGGCTTAGTTTTGTGGCCTAGTTTGGTTGTTATCTTGACAAATAACTTTTGTTTGTTATGTTTGGTATTCTTTAGTGGTTGGGACTTATCTCTTTTTTGCTTTTCACGGTACACTATAAACTTGGTCATGTTTTCTTAGTTGTAATTTGTTTTTTTTATTAATAAAATAGGTGAGGGACTTGTCAATCCTCAATCATCTATCAAAATAATAATAATAATAATAATAACGACATGGTACAGTTAATAATGCAAGGATAAGGATATAATATAAAGTGAGAAACCATTATCAATTTCAATAATAAAATGACCTAACAACATAATGAAACATAACATAATCACATGGATAAAAATATGTAAATAAACTAAGGCTTGGGTAGATAATTGTATACATTATGTGTTGTTAGGATTTCCACTTGTTTCATAGCAATTATATATGAGATTGAATAGTTTATTCCTAATCTGTAATAAATAATTTTATTTTACACAAATTGAATATGAGATTGAATATCCATGATATAAAAAACACGTTTCATTTTAGGGTAACCAACCTATAAACATAGCAATGGCTTCCTTTTTTATGTTCTATGATGTAAGCGTAGGCACAAGTCAAAGTCATCAAAGTGGGCATTGAAATAACATAGTTTACAATTTACGATTTGAATAGGGGTGGTTCTTGAAGGTTTATAGTTTGAATAGGGGAATGTCTTTTTTTGTTATTTTTTCATTATCTGTGTAAAATGGTGAATTTTCATTCAATTTAAATTCCTTGATCAACATGATCTAAAATGACAAAAATGGAAAGGGTGACTAAACTATTTAGTTAATTATCCAAACATAGTTAATAAAATCACTTTGATTCAATTTATGGGACCCATAGACCACATCACCACAAATTCAAACACACTGGCTAGATAAGGCACTCCATTAAAAATTATGCCCCCTCTAATTGATTCTTATTTTCATAATTTAATTTGTTATTCTCAAAAAATGATAAACCAAAAATTTGAGTAATAATAATTTTTTTACAAACTTAAAGTAAAAGGAATTCTTTTATTTTTTCTAGTCAATACATTATGTTCTTCAAATCATAACAAAGTATTACCTCCAGGATAATGAAATTTGAACTAGTTATTAATATGCTAGCAAGACATTATAATGATATGTATTTTGCACTTGGGTATATCTATAATTGGCCCTCCTCAAGATGTAGTGTCTAAACTCTAAATAACTCATCCAAACACCCAATAATATCATTGCATGCTAAGAAAGACCAAAATGATCTTAACAAAATACAAATGTTTAAAAAAAACATAAGAAACCTCACTTTTTCCCAGATGATATAACTAGGACAATCATTAAATTTGATTTTTATATTCTATTTGATAAGCATTCACTTTTTCTCTCTCTTTCATCAATATTTTGCATCTATTTTCCTTACTTTGATGATGTTCCATCTCTAATCCAAGGGTAGTTTATCCTACAAAAAACTCATCACAACATAAGAGTAGTTAACAATATCAAAGTATCAAATCAACATGTTAAAATATAGTAGTGATAAACATGTCATTCCCAATGAAAATAATATATTCCAATTGGAGTTAAATAAGTAAAATTAAGTAATGAAAACTTATAATTTAGTCATCCATATTGTTCAACAATAATCCATAAATTCATAAAATCAAATATAGGTGGCACAAGTTCCAATTACTAAAATTAAAAGTAATTAATGTTTGTAATTATAAAATGGGTTATGACACTAGTTCACAAACATCAAGCCATATCAAGAGTTATACACATTTGTCCAAAGAATCTGCACATGGAACCTAAATTACACCAAATCAATCCAAGTTTTGTGAGATCACATCTTGTACCAAAAAATTATATTGGAGTATTTAATTTCATTTAATTATCTAGGGATAGGAGGTGAATAAATTTCTTTCATTTAGATTGGATTCACTCACAATCACTAAAACTACCCATAGCCCTGACTCCAACTATACAAGGTATGTAGCTATAAATCCTTGAGATATTTCTTGGACCAATTATTTTCACTCTTTTACACATAATTATTGAGGATTAGGTTAAAATCATAATAAAATATACCAAGTCATTTTTTTCATTAATTAAGTGAAGTGAAACTATAAAGACCATTATTAATTTGTATAATGGTCTATAAAGTTACAGAACCCATAATGATGTGCACCACGAGGCCCAAGACCAAGTGTGTAGGTAATAACCAATTTTTTGTTGTAAAAAGTGAATGGGTAGAGATAATTTACAAATAAATAACTAAACACATTAAATGGAGTGGAATTCTTACTTGTAGGAAATACAACTTCTATTAATTAACAAAGAATAGGGAAAATTGGTACAATATGCTAGAGTGCATATTTTATAGAGTATATATGTGGAGTATGTTATCTGTGTTATGACTATGTGGAGCATTGACCTTAGGCTATATGTGTATGTTACATACTTATATAATTATAATATAAGAGTGGTTACAACCATTATTAATTACCAATAAGATAGTTGTTTTAGATCATCTTACAAGTTAGATGAGGTTGGTGAACCCCTTAAATCACATGGTCAAGGTGAGTCAACATGTGGATGTGTTGTGGATTCTAATAAATTATCTAAGCACATTGAACTATGAGCTATGGTTCAGGACTTTGAGTCACATGGTGCTACAAGTTATAGAGTGTGTAGGAGTCAATGAGTTGGCATGGGAATTTATGTGATGTGTGGATATTGTGAGCTACAATGTGGAACTACTAGGTGCATTATATTGCAGGTATGAGGGTCATAAAATTTAGTGAGCTTAGTGTAGGACTTATTTGGTGCACATAACTATGAGTTACAAAGTACATAATAATGAGTGTATAGGGGTTAGTGTGTATAAGTCTATGATATGTCATGGGACTTATGAATATGACTTTAATCAAACTTTGAGTAAGGAATGCATAATATTAGGTGAGATGTGTGCACTCTACATAGCAGAGTTAATGAGGATTAAGATTGGTTTTATGGTAACTACACACAAATAATTTCCCCTTTCTTTAAGAGCAATGGCATCCATCACATTAGTGTGTAGTTGCATAAATTGCACTTGAATTTTTTGTGAAGTGAACTACTTTGCTTGATCAGCATATTGCCCAACCTTGACAACTCATAAAAGTGAATGTGTGTTATGAAAAGTGTGTGTCTCTATGAATTCTATGATAAATTCCTTCACTATGAGATGAAAGTGTTTAGGATCCAAAGTAGAAGGATGTTATGTCATTACTAGATCAAGAAGTAGTGGATTGTAAGGCTTGAGAAGTTCCACATTCAAGACTGGGTGCATGCCTAAGTATTCAGATAGTGTTGGAAGCATAATCATTAAGGGGGTTTGAATCAGTGTCTTAAAAAATTTCTTTCAATTCCTCCTTAGAATACATGAACCATCACATCAACATATAAATCAAGCAATGCATAAGTAAACAACTATACAAGCATGAAACAATATTACATAAGAAAACACATAATATATGTAGGAACCCCTAAAAATTAAGAAAACCCATTGATCCCTATAAATTTACTATTCAAAATATCATAATTTAGTAAATCACCAACTCTACAAGGAGCACCAACCCCAACTAGCTAAGCACCAACCCAACAAGGCTTTCGCAAGCACCAACTTGAAAGGAGGCACCAAACCCATAGATAACTCAACACCAACTCATCCAATTGATTTCTTTGATCACATTCATAACACCTTGTTTCTCAACAAATGTATGATGACCACCTCTTTAGCTCTTCACACTCTTGTCCTTCTCAAACTGCCTTATAGGGCTCTTCACTCAATTAGGTGTCTTCAAGACAAATTAGGTCATATGACCTTGATATTGATATGTAGACACACTATCAGATCTTCATTACTGATCCCTTACACTCATTTTATCTTCTAAAATACCTCCTTATTCTCAATAATTTTCTATTTCATTCACTTACACTCAGCATACATAAATAGGCCTTAAACTACCTTGTATATATACCATTCTTTGTTCATATATTTCTTAGTCAACTATTCACCCTTGACCTCTTAGGCTTTAAATTTAATATGTCTTATTACATCTCATAAACATGATAAAAATTAATATTGAGTCCCTTTTGGTCTATCATAACTCTATTAGACCTCATTTCACATTTAGGTCTCATGGAGACATAATCCCATTAGGTCTAATTTAGGACACATTACATTATGCCTCCTTTGGAATACTTTAAAAATACACACATGGTAATAAAATATAATATAATAATAAAATATACCTTTACTAGGCTCATCTATTCTCCATAACATTTTTTATATCCAATCACCACTTGAAGTACACCATTTGTAATGTTCACAATTAGGCCTTCTCATTCACAAAAAGTCTATCTTGAACCACTGAAGATTAAACACAAATTAAAAAAAAAAACCATATAAATAAATAATATATAGAGAGAATATATGACCTCAGGGTCATCACCATATTCTTTATACTTCACAACTCATGGCAAAAGGCCTCAAACACTTCTCTACAAATAGCCCACCTATAACTGCTAAAACAGTCCAAAAAATAGTCATGAACAACTTGATCTTAAACACACAAAAAAACACTTAAAATGAATAATTAAACTTTAAAAATATAATTTTACATCTCTATACAATTATAAAATATAAAAATAACAAGGTCTAATGTCAAATATTGGTCTTGCAGACCAATCTTTTGACCTCGCTACACAGTCAAACCAAAACTAGATAGGCCATTTTGGCTTCAACATTTCAACCACTTTCACTAACTATAAAGAATTATAAAAAACATGGATAGGAAATTAAATTCACAAAAAACAACACTATATTCATTATATACTTCAACTCAAGGCATAAAGCCTCAAAGATAGCTCTACAACTCACTCACTCAAAACTACTAGTTTTCCTCAAAGACCAGTCATGGTGACTCAGACTTCTAACACATGTATAAACATCTTGAATGACTTATGATAAATTTAGATGATTATATTATATAATTATACCATTCTCATATATAATTATAATATGATAAAATGGAAATTTTGGTCTTTCAGACCAATCTCATGACCTTATATCTCATTGTCTTATCTGAACCAAACAAGTCAACTTGTGAGCAACTTTTTCACTATAATCACTAACCTCAAAAAATTATACCAAAAATTAACATTAATTAAAATTCTTTAAAAACATCTCCATGCACTTGGTTTCATCATTATATCATCATATCACATTCCTAATCATCTTCTCAATATTGCCTGGGTTTTTCACTATTTCCATCATTAGGCTTGTTAGCGACTGACTAACTTGTATGACTAGTTTATCACACTTGAGGGATTGAAATTTTATATAAACATTAATTTAAATGAAACATAAATCTCAATATTAATCCTCCATGCATTTTCTTTTCTTGACCAATTCAAATTTTGACTTCTATGGGAAATTCTTCATAAATAAGCCTGTATCTATGCATTTTCTCTCTCATCTAACTAACCACCACCACCTAGAGGTACCTAGGAGAGTTGAATAAATTATATAATAGTTTTTATAGTAATTTTAGATCATTATAGGCTGTTTTTAACAATATATTTCACATTGGGTCCTTATTAGGGTTTTAAAGAGGTTTAACACAATTTTTGGTGTTAACGATTATTCATAAAGGATTGCCCCTTAAATCCAAAACCAAAGCCTATAGTTATTATATACGATCCTTACCCATATATCCTTCATATATCAAGTTATCATGTATAGGTTACACATGCCAATGAACACTTGAAAGTCCTTCTTGGGTTTGCATGCCTTCATTCTATGTACTCAAAAGACCTCAAAACCACTTTTCATGTTTTTTATTACAAACCATGAACTAAAATTTTTTGAACATGCTTAAAAAAACATATCATAAATTTATCCATGCTTGCATATGCAAACTTGTCTTTAAAATTGATCTTCATGCCTCATTAGGCCAAGTAGGATCTAGGAGTGGTCTAGGTGCAGAATTGATTTGGAGGTCCTACCCCTATAGGCTCACCCTATGACTCTAAAGGATGATTATACACATTATTCACATGATAAAACAACCTAATAAAACCTCTCATGCCTCTGTTCATTCATATCACCAAGCTACCATGCTCATACCTTCTTACAAGGTCTTGACTAGGCTTTTTAAGACACCTTGTACTCAAGAACTAATACTTAAACATGATTACCTCAATGATAACAAATAAGAAAACTCTTCAGACAACACTCTCAAATCACTACAACATGTTAGGTTGTGGAGCTAAAAGCTTCAACCCTTTGCAAACTGAGGAACAGATGGTTGCTGAGTTCTACAGGAACTGGCGTCGGCAGCAGGACCGACGTCGGCAGAGACCAGTGCAGAAGGCCACCGGCGACGGCAGGATGTCAGCCAACGTCGGCAGAATCAGACAAGCAGGGACCGACGTCGGTCACCTGTGTGTTCCAGAAGTGTTCGTTTTACGAACAGTTAGTTAAGTGAACGATGAGTTTGCATGTTAAGACCAGCCAGAGTCTTGGGATGCAAGGATAATTGTCTAAATTAAGAGTCTAAGTTATTGTTTGAGTTAGGGATCTATTTATAGACCCATTGGCATGTATTGTTTAAGGCATGAGATAGAAAGGAAGAGTTCCTTCTAGTTTTAAGATCTGTGAGTTGCAGGTTGTTGCAAGCTCATTGGGGATCTACATGTAAGTTTGGTCTTTGAATTGCAGGTTGCAGGTTCATGAGAGATCAGCTTGAAGTGCTATAGAGTGCTTGGTGTACCGGCAGGGTTATTACTGACTGGTTGGTGAGGTGAACACCAATTCTGTGTGTGAGTTGGTTGTTGGGACCGTTTTTGTGTAAGAGAGTGTGTGTGAGAAGAATTACTGTACACTTGAGGTGTGGTGAATCTCTGTAAGGTGAAAGAGTGTGGCGGCTCTTTGATGTATTCTTTTCTGTATAGTGTTAATACAAGATAGTGTATTGTCTCTCATATTCTGTGTTATTGGTGAATTCTAGTTACTTGTGTTTCTGGTTATTTTCGCATATTCAATTGCTTATATTTGGTAATCATATTGTGATCTTTCTGAGGATCAAGATCCTAACGGGTGGAATTAGAACAGGTGTGTTTGTTCTTGGATTTACCTCCACCCCCTCTCCCCCAACAAGCGGTATCAGAGCAAGGTTGTTGGCTCATAGCTTGATACCACCAGCAAGTGGTATCAGAGCTTTTGGTTGGGATACTAACAGATTGGTGTAGATCTGGTTAGTGTGTTTTGATTACAGGTACTCACAGGGTTTCTGTTTGAGTGGGAGTTGAGCAATGGCAGAAAGCAGTCAACTACGAATGGAAAAGTTTAATGGCAAGAACTACCAATTATGGAGGATGCAGATTGAGGACTATCTGTATCAGAAAGATTTGTACTTACCGTTGGGTGGGGTTGCTAGCAAACCCTTGGATATTAAAGATGAAGAATGGGAGGTTCTTGATCGGAAGGCTCTGGGATCTATTAGATTGAGTCTTGATTCATCTGTGATTTCTAGCTTATCACAGTGTAAGACAACGGTGGAGTTGATGAAATCTTTGGCAAATTTGTATGAAAAACCCTCGACTTCAAACAAGGTATTTCTTATGAAGCGTTTATTTAATTTGCAAATGTTGGAAGGTGGATCTGTTCATAGCCATCTTAGTGATTTCCATGGTTTGGTAAACCAGTTAAGTTCAGTGAATATTGTATTTGATGATGAAATTAGAGCTCTCTTAATCTTGTGTTCATTACCTGAAAGTTGGGAAGGTTTGGTAATGGCAGTTTCTAATACTGTGTCTCCTTCAAAAGTCTTAAAAGTGGATGATGTTGTGAGTGTGATCTTGAATGAAGAGATACACAGGAAAAGCACAGGTGAATCATCTGGAGATGCTTTGAGTGTTGAAGGAAGAGGAAGGCCAAGAGAGAAGACAGAGCGTGGGAGATCAAGGTCGAAGATGGGCAAAAGATCCAAGTCCAAGTATGGCAGAATAACCTGCTGGAAATGTGGAAAGCAAGGGCACTTAAAGAGAGATTGCAGATCGGGTGAAGATCAGCATGAAGGACATGGAGAAGAAGCAGATGTTGCGGGTTACGTTGCACAGGATGCTCTGGTATGTTCTTTGGATAAAGTAGAATCTTGGGTATTAGATTCTGGTGCCTCTTTTCATGCATCCCCACATAGGGAATTTTTTCATGAGTATGTCCAGGGAGACTTTGGAGAAATTTGTGTAGGGGATGGTAAGCCTTGTCAGATTGTTGGCAAAGGCAAAGTGAAGCTGAAATTGCAGATAGGTGACACATGGGTGTTAAAGGAGGTCATGCATGTCCCAGCTTTGAAGCGGAATTTGATTTCTGTTAGAAGTTTGGGTGAAGAGGGTTGCACAGTAACTCTCACAGCGGACTCTTGGAAGGTTACCAAGGGTACACTTGTTGTAGCTAGAGGTAAGAAAGTAGGTACGCTTTATCTATCTACTTGTTTTACTGATTCTCTTTCTGGGTTATCTACTTCAGCTGTAGATTCGGAGATGTAGCTTAATAGGCTTGGTCACATAGATAAGAAGGAGATGCTGGTTCTTGAGTCAAAGAGTATGCTTTCAGATTTGGAAGGCATGGATCATGGTTTCTGTATGCAGAAGAAGATGGTAAGGTTTCTTGAGGAATCCGATGTTAGTGACAAGAACAGGAAAGCCTTGGTTTTCAAGGAGAAAGTGACAGACAGAGTTCAGCACAAGGTGCAGAGGAATTCTGAACAGAGCAAGAGTGATTTGGACAAGGGTTTGATCCAAAAAGAGCTCACAGAAAAAAGTCAGGTCTCACAAGAAAAACACAGAGACCGACATCGGCAAGAAAACCGACGTCGGTGTCCAGACAGGGATTGACATCGGCTATGTGCAGCCTGACGTCGGTGACTCAGGGCAAATAGAGACCGGCGTCGGCCAGGGGAAATCGACGTCGACATGGAGGCAGTCGCAGGGAACCGACATCGGTCGGATGTAGACTGAGATGTGACCGGCATCGGTTACTGAGATGAATTTTGGGTGGACAGCGAGTTGTCATGGAGTCTCAAGCGCCCATATGGAGGACTGAAGGTGTAAGTAAGTTCTTAAATTTGTCATTTCCCTTCTCTACACTACTTGTTGCTCACTTATGGTATAGAACCAGGAAGTTGTTGAAGAATCAGAACAGGTAGATCCAGGAAACAGTGGGAGCTAGGCATGGATGAGGATGTGATTCCTTGGAGGAGAACCAAATAGGTGTTTTGGGTAGTGTTGCCAGCTGGAAGTAAGCACTAAGAGATGAATGGATGTTGAGGATGAAGAAGAGCGAAAATGGATACGTGAGATGGAAGATCAGGGTACATGATCTTGTATTAGCTGCAAGGCAATGGAGGTTTGATCATTGTGTTTCTCTTTACCAGGTTGGATAATATTAGCTACATTATCCTATTTTCTGTATGATGTGCTTGTTGCAGGGTTACATATACAGGTATTGCTGAACTAAAGGTAAAGCTAGTTCAGGGGTTTGTCATGGAGAATCTGGGAGTAGCAAGATTCTTTGGCATGAGTGTGTTCTAGAGACATGGAGGTCTTGTTGACTTTATTTCAGGATGATTGTGTGAAGCCGGTTAGCACGCCGATGGTTAGACAGTTCATAGAACAGGTGTCTTGATTCACATAATGAGGTTGAGTGCACGGTATGTACTAAACCTGAGTTTTCCCAAGTAGTGGGAGTTGTCACAAGTTTGGAGTCAATCCGGGAGAGTAATACTGAAGGGCAGTTCAGTGGGACCAGCAGCAGGTGCACATGTTATGCAGGGTCAAGTTCTTTTTCTACATGGTTGTAGATGCGAATGTGGCAGGTAATTTGGATGACAGTTTTTGCACCATGGATTTTGTGGTGGTTGGTCTTCAAGAGTGATCTTGAGGAGGGATACAAAGCCAAGGAAACAAACTAGACGGTGTACAGGTACAGGTATAGGTTACAGCTGTTTATCTCCAAGTGGGAGATTGTTAGGTTGTGGAGCTAAAAGCTTTAACCCTTTGCAAAATGAGGAACAGATGGTTGCTGAGTTCTACAGGAACCGGCGTCGGCAGCAGGACCGACGTCGGTAGAGACCAGTGCAGAAGGCCACCGGTGACGGCAGGATGTCGGCCGACGTCGGCAGAACCAGACAAGCAGGGACCGACGTCGGTCGCCTGTGTGTTCCAGAAGTGTTCATTTCATGAACAGTTAGTTAAGTGAACAATGAGTTTGCATGTTAAGACCAGCCAGAGTCTTGGGCTGCGAGGATAATTTTCTAAATTAAGAGTCTAAGTTATTGTTTGAGTTAGGGATCTATTTATAGACCCATTGGCATGTATTGTTTAAGGCATGAGATAGAAAGGAAGAGTTCCTTCTAGTTGTAAGATCTTTGAGTTGCAGGTTGTTGCAAGCTCATTGGGGATCTACATGTAAGTTTGGTCTTTGAATTGCAGGTTGCAGGTTCATGAGAGATCAGCTTGAAGTGCTATAGAGTGCTTGGTGTATCGGTAGGGTTATTACTGACTGGTTGGTGAGGTGAACACCAATTCTGTGTGTGAGTTGGTTGTTGGGACCATTTTTGTGTAGGAGAGTGTGTGTGAGAAGAATTACTGTACACTTGAGGTGTGGCGAATCTCTGTAAGGTGAAAGAGTGTGGCGGCTCTTTGATGTATTCTTTTCTATATAGTGTTAATACAAGATAGTGTATTGTCTCTCATATTCTGTGCTATTGGTGAATTCTAGTTACTTGTGTTTCTGGTTATTTCCGCATATTCAATTGCTTATATTTGGTAATCATACTGTGCTCTTTCTGAGGAGCAAGATCCTAACGGGTGGAATTAGAACAGGTGTGTTTGTTCTTGGATTTACCTCCACCCCCTCTCCCCCAACACAACAATCTCTTTTTAATCAAAATTCTCTCATGTCCTTATACAAACCTAGATCCTCATAACCATGCTTCAATGCTCACTTTGACCATTATACCTCTATGACAACATTGACAATTTTAAACTAACCTGAACTATGGCATCAACTAATAGAAGAGACATTAGGTTTACTTAAAATTATCTCTTGCCTTAAAATACTCTCTTATCACATGGTTTACTTTTCACATCAAGCACACAAGCTCATACCTTAAAGACCACTCACCGTGCATCTTTATCTGATGCACCTTGACATCAATAACATCAACCTTGACATCGATGACAACACTTCTCAACAAAATCCCCCTTTGTTATTGATAGAAAACATAATAAAACCTGATTATTCTTATTTCCCCTAATCTATTCAATCTCCCTTCTTAAACATTCTCTCCCTTTGACATTAATGACAAAGGGTCATACACATTGCAACTTCTAGAACCACTCATTCTCCCTCTTTGGAAACTATTCTCAGAAACTTGCAAAAGAACTTAGATCTACCAAGTTCCCCCTTTGTCTTTACAACTTGAGCTCACCAAATGAATCAACATAATTATCAAACCATCTAAAACACAAGTCATTCTCAAATACCAACTTCTAGAAACATATAATTGATTTGCTTACCTCTTATGTACTTGATAATAACTATATTTGGAGCTTATGAATAATCTGAATATATCCTCCTTAAACCAAGCATCCAAAATGATTCTGCTAATTTAATAATGTCTCCATGAAGCCTAATGAAATCACCCCTTTCCATAGAGCATTAATACAAAAAAAATTAGGAGATTCCCAAATCTCCATGCTCTCACAAGATTTAATATCCTTCAGGATCCTTTTAGGATTGATTGGTCTCTTTAGATTGAGCTCTTCATCATCTATGTGATCAAACATATGAGATAATAATGAACATTTACTGACTTGATTTCACATCTGAAGTATGTTCTATCATATAAAATGGTCCACTTAGGATTATAGGTGGATCATGACTCACCTTTATTGTCTTTGGTATCCACACATTCATTTTCCTTCTCTCTTGTACCCTAAGGGCTTCAAACCTCTTGTTTTGACTTGGTGGCCTTTTAACTCTATTAGGATATAATCTTACACTATGTCCCATATTATGACAACTATATCAAACAACCTCATTCATACCTCTTGACAAATGATTCCTTTCATAATCCTATTCATATTCATTTTTAGAGGGTCTTCTCTACTATCTTGATCTATGACTAAATTGATTGCATACAAAATAATAACCATTGAATGAATTAGCATACCTCATAGAATTAGGTTTTTTAATTATTCTCTTAATGTTAAACTTTTATCTTCATTAGCCTTCTCCTTGACTTGAGCAACCTCCTTTTGGTCTTCTTTGAAACCAAGACCTATCTTATCACTTGTAGACTTCTGACTACTCAAGATGTTATGTAGATCATCAATACTCTTTCAAACTTCATAAAGGTCTTAAACTTTCTAGATGCTTGATTTAACTCAATTTTCAATAATTCCATTTTAGTTCCATACCTGGTACATTCTTCCTCTTTATATTTTAAGCTAGTAGTGACTATCTTCATATATGCTTCAATCTGATTGATGATCTCATCATACTCCATGTATGTGTTACTCAATCTCTCTTCAAACAAACCAATCTATTATTCATATTCCTTAATTAATGATCTTAGTTTGTGATTTTTCCTTCTTTGGAACTTCAAATCCTCTAAATCACTTACCAATTTTGCCTCAAGGTTTAGCTCAGCCTCTTCTTCATATGATTTTTCATCATCCATAAGTCCTTTCCCTTTTGAGCAACCCTCATTGTATATTTATATAACCATGAATAAGGTTTCATTATTTTCATGTTCATGTTCATTATTGTCATCATCACTAACAAATGTACTTGTGTCACTTATATAAGATGAGTCATTATCTTCTTTGGTATAAAAACTTCTCTTGTTATTGAATGACCCTTTCCTTCCTTCATACTTCCTAAGATATTTCTTGAATTTTTTAGGATTATAGACCTTATAATCACCATGATGTTCATCATGCTTAGTCTTATCCTTATTAGGACACTTAGATGCAAAGTGACCAATCTTATCACAATTGAAACATTTGAAAGGAAACTTACCCTTGTACTTACCAGATATAAACCTCAATTTCCAAGCAAACATGGCTATCAATTAATCATCATCAACATATTAACATACCTCATCCTTGACTTTCTTGGCTTTTGACATATTCTTAGCTTTGAATGTTGTTTCCTTCTTGGGAGGCCTTACTTCATTTGTTCTCATCTCATAGGTAGTCAAGATGCCATGAATCCCATCCATCTCCATCTTGTCTAAATCTTACATCTCTTCTATTACAAACACCTTAAAATTAAACTTAGGATTTAGTGATCTCAAAACCATTTAAACAACTATAAAATATTTAAATTCTTCTCCTAATCCTGTAATGACATTAACCACTTCATCAACCCATAATAGGTAGGATGCCATGGTTTCATTTTTGGACTTTCAAACTATCTCTAGTAGATCTACAACTTGGCCATCTTCACCTTGGTGTCTCATTAATATATAGTATTCAATTTGTCCCATATCCCTTTGTCTAACCCATAGTGCATCACCTTTACAAACTCTACCTCTGATAGGCCACAAAGAATGGCATTCATTTCCTTGGAGTTGCTCCCACTTTTCTTCTTTCTTATTGCATCAGTTGGTGGTATAAGAGGTGGAGTGTATCCATACATAAATAAATGCCATATGTCATGGCCCATTGACATGATATATGTCCTCATTTTTATGTTCCAAAATGCATAATTAGTCCCATTGAAGAATGGAGACTTACTAGTAGAGAAATCACCTTGAGTTTGTTGACTAACCATCCTTGTTTCTAGGATCTCCTTTAGGATATTAGGCCTACTTCAAAGTACGTGATTTGATACCAAATTTTGGAATAAAATAACTAATGGGGGTTGACTCAGTTTCTTAAAAACTTTCTTTCAATTCCTCCTTAGTATACATGAACCATCACATTAACATATAGATCAAGCAATGCATAAGCAATCAACTATATAAGCATGAAACAAGATTACACAAGACAACACATCATATATGTGGGCAACCCTCAAGGAGAATAAAACCCACTAATCCCTAAAAATTTAATCTATTTCTACAATTCAAAATGTCACAATTTAGTGAAGCAACAACTCCACATGGCACACCAACCCCAACTAGCTAAACACCAACCCAACTAAGATTTAACAAGCACCAACTTGAAAGGAAGCACCAACCCCCTAGAAGAATCAGAACCAACTTATCCACTTAAATTATTTTATCATATTTATAACACCATTTTTATCAACTAACTAATGTTTACCACCTCTTCAATTCTTCACACTCTTATCCCTCTCAAATGACCTTCTAGAGCTCTTCACTTAATTAGGTCTCTTCAAGATAAATTAGGTCATATGACCTTGATATTCATATGTATAAACACTATCATATATTATTGACTGATCCTATACACTCCTATAATATTTTACAATACCTTTTTCTTCTCAATAATGTGTTATTTCATTCGCTTACACTTAGCATACATAAATTGGCCTTAAATTGCTTGTATATATACCATTCTTTATTTGTATGCTTTTTAGTTGGATATTCACCCTTAACCTCTTATTTTATCCATGTAATAGATCTTAAAACATATAATAAACATTATTCAAATGAATATTGAGTCCCTTTTTTTCTATCATAACTCTATTAGACCTCATTTCTCTTTTAGATCTCATGGAGAACTAATCCCATTAGGTCTACTTTAGGACACGTTATAATTTGCCTCCCTTAAAACACTTTAAAACTCCACACAGAGAAATAACATATCATATAAAAATAAAATATACCTATAATAATCTCATATAGTCTCCATAACATTTTGTAGATCCAACCACCACTTGAAGCACACCATTTGTAATGTTCACAATTAGGACTTCTCATACATAGAAAGTCTATCTTGAACTACTGAAGATTAAACACAAATTAGATAAATAACCATATAAATAAATAATCTATATAGAGACTATATGACCTCAGGGTCATCACCATATTATTTATATTTCAAAACTTAGGGAAAAATGACTCAAACACTTCTCTGTAAATAGCCCACTCAGAACTACTAGAACACTCCAAAAACTAGTCATGAACAACTTGATATTCAACATCTAAAAGAACACTTCCCATGACCAATAACACTTTAAAAATATCCTTTGAAATTATATACCATTCTTAAATGCAAAATTAACAAGTTTTAATGTCAAACATTTGTCTTTCAAACCAATATTTTGACCTCACTACACACAGTCAACCCAAAACCAAATAGGCCATTTTGGATTCAACATTTCAACCACTTTAATTAACTATAAAAATTATAAAAATTATTTATAAAACATAAATGTCCCAAAAAAAAAACACCATATTCATCAGATACTTCAACTCATGGCATATATCCTTAAAGACACCTTTGCAACTCACTCACTTAGAACTATCAGTTTTCCTCAAAGACTAATCATGGTGACTCAGACTTCCAACACTTGTATAAAAATATTCAATGATTTATGATGATTTTAGATGATTATATGAGATAATTATACCATTATAATATATAATTAAAATATTATCAAATGTAAATATTGGTTTTCTATACCAATCTCATGACCTTATATCTCATTGTCTTATCTAAACAAAACAGGTCAACTTGTGAGCAACTTTTTCACTATAATCACTGACCTCCAAAATTTATAAAAAACATAAAACATGTCTTAAAATTATTTAATAACATATCCATGTAATTTTTTTCATCATTATATCATGATATCACATTCTTAATCATCTTTTCACTGTCCACTAAGTTTTTCATTATTTCCATCATTAGGCCTATTAGCGATTGGCTAACTTGGATGACCAATTTAGCACACTTGAGGGATTAAAATTGTATATAAACCTTCATTAACATGAAACATTATTATAAATATTCATCCTCCATCCATTTTATTTTCTTTACCAATGCATCTTTTGACTGTTATAGTAAATTCTTTACAAATAAGCTTGTATATATGCATATTCTCTCTCATCTGACTAACCACCACCACCTAGAGGTACCTAGGAGAGTTTAATACATGATAAAATAGTTTTTATAGTCATTTAAGACCATTCTTGGATATTTTTAATAATATATTTAACATTGGGTCCTTGTTAGGGTTTTAGAGAGGTTTAACATAGGTTTTGGTGTTAACAATTATTCATAAAGGATTGTCCCTTAATCCAAAACCAATGCATGTATTATTATATAGGACTCTTCCCCATCTCTCCTTAATATCTCAAGTTCCCATGTAGAGGTTAAACATTCCAATTAATACCTTAAAGTCTTTCTTGGGTTTGTATGCCTTCATTCTATGTACTCAAGAGACCTCAAAACCACTTTTCATGTCTTTTCTTGAAAACCATGACCTAAAACTTTGTGAACATGCTTAAAATAACATATCATACCTCTATCCATTATCACCTATGAAAAAAATTCATGAAAATTTATCTTCATGCCTCATTAGACCAAGTAGGATCTAGGATTGGTCTAGGTGCAACCTTGACTTGAATGTCCTACCCTTATAGGCTCACCGTATGACTCTCATAGATGCTTATACACCTTAGTCACATGATAAAAAAACATAATATAACCTATAATGACTTTTTACATTAATCTCACCAAGCCACCATGTTCATACCTTCTTACAAGGACTTGAATATGCTTCTTAAGACACCTTGTACTCAAGAACTAGTACTTAAACATGCTTAAAAAAATGACATAAAAAAAGAACATTATTAAAATAGCACTCTCATTTCATTGTAACAATCTCTTTTTGATAAACATTATCTAATGTCCTCATGTAGACCTAGAGCCTCATAACCATGCTTCAATGTTCAATTTAACCATCATAGCTCTTTATGATAACATTGACAACTTCAAGCTAACCTGAGCCATGACATCAACCTTGACATAAACTAGTAAAAGTGACATTATGTTTCCTTAGAATTCTCTCCTGCCTTCAAATTCCCTCTTGCCACATGGTTTCCTTGTCACATCAATCATACAAGCTCATACCTTAAATACCACTCACCATGCATCATTACTTGATGCACCTTGACATTAATGACATCAATGATAACACTTCTTAATAGGTAGATCAAGAATGAAGGTGTTCTCACTAGTTTCATGCAAAATGGTGTAAGGACCATAGAATAGAGGCTTGATCTTCCAATGTGGACCTTTGAAATGATCCTTCTAAAGTTGTAACCAAACTTTATCTCTAACTCAGAATGTATGAGGTGTGTGATATGCATCATGGCATTCCTTGGCATAGTGCACTCCCAAATGAGTCATTGGTGAGGTATGCCATAGGGAACATAGTGATGTCTAAGCTTATAGAGAACTAGTCAAACAAATATAAATCTTGAACTTGTGTACCTTGCAAAAAGCTAGTGTAATTTAATGTGAAGTCTTGATCAATTGAGTAGAGAGGAACCCAGTCTTATAAATTATGGTCATATATGTCAATGAGCATGTGAATTGATGATCAGCTAAGTCAATTTGTGACTTTGTTGTCCTTTCATTTCTTATGCTTGATTACAAGAATAACTATCATAGATAAGTCATCTATTTCATTTGGCATGCATTTTCTATCTTATTCTATAACTATAGGAACTTTAGTGGTTTATGGTCCAAATTAACAACTATATCCTTCTTGAGAATATAGTGTCACCATTGCTTAATTACTTGCACAATAGCATGGATTTCCTTCTCATAGGTGGAGTACCATTTCACTATGTCATTTAACATCTTAGAGAAGTATGAAACCATGTGTCATTATTGTATGATCACTACATCGAGTGTGTAGTCATAGACATTAGTGTATATTTTCAAGGTTTCTATAATATTGGGCATTGAAAGAATAGGTGATATATAGAGGTGTTTCTTGAGCACCTTAAAAGTGGACTATTGTGCATGTGTCTAGTCAAACTTGGCTTTTTCATGTGTGAGTTGAATGAGAGCCTAAGAGATATGCATTAAACCAAGGGTGAACCTACAGTAGAAGTTAGCAAGTATAAGAAAACTCCTCAATTTTTTGAGATTACATGGTGTCGGCCAATCTTCAATTGCTTTAATCTTCTTTGGATCTACTTTAATTCTAGGGTGATCAATGATGTAGCCTAGGTATTGGATCTATGTAGTGTCAAATGTACACTTCACTAAGTTATATTGTAACTTATGTTGTCATAAAGTGTCTAAGACACGTGAGATGTGCTCCATATGCTCCTCCCAAGTCTTGTTGAAGATGAGAATGTCATCTAAGTAGATGATGATGAAAGAGTTTAGGAATGGCCTGAGTAGATCATCCATCAAGCACATAAAAGTAGTTGGTGCATTGGAGAGTCCAAAAGGCATGACCAACCATTTCTACAATCCTTCTCAAGTCTTGAATGTTGTCTTTCAAACATCTTTAAAATTAACTAGAACCTAATGGTAACCTGAATTCAATTAAATATTGGTGAAGAATTGTGTACCTTGGAGCTAGTCTAAAAGGTCATCAATGCATGTAAGTGGATACTGGTTCTTCACCTAATTATTTTGATTGTATGATAGTCTATGTAGAGTTACCAAGACCCATCTTTATTTCGTATAAGGACTATCAGATTCCAACAAGGCAAAGATATAGGATTAATATTGCCCTGATCAAGAAACTCTTAAAGCTGGCTCCAGACTTCATCATTATCCCAAACTAATCTATAATAAAAGGGCTATTCAAAACACAGGATCCAAGACCCAAATTAATGTGGTGCTTTACTACATAGTGTGTTAAAAGGCCTTTAGATTATATGAAAAAAATTCTACTCTACTCCAATAACTTATCAATTTGTTGTTGATATGACTATGTGCAAGTGTTACATATTGTCAAGGTGTGTTTCAGTTTTGACTGCATAGGTGTATCAAGGTATACCATGAGTAACATGAACTTTTAAATGTGTGATATGATCTTGTAACATTATTTAGAAGATACTAAGCTGACTTTGGTCATGGGAATTGACTTAAAAGGGTTGTAGAATCAATCTTGTGCATGAATTGTCCAATTTTGTGTCTTAACTTGAAATGTAGCTTCATGTTCATACAAGTATATTCTCCCTAGTAGGATGTCACATACATCTAGAGGACTGAGTCATACATGGTGTTTTCCTCCATAAGCTTGACTTTTTACTAAAAAATTCATTATTTTTAGACTCATATATCTTTCTCATATTATATCTACCCTAAAGAGTATGGCTTTAGATGTGTAATAGTGGTAAGACTATGGGGTTGAGATGTAGATACATGATGATGTTATTTGGGCTTCCACTTTTAATGATAACATGGAGGGGTTAACCCTTCACCAATAACTTGTTGTGGAAGATACATTCATGCTCTTTAGAGATGTCTATCACAATGGTGTTGGTGTTTAGATAAGAGGTGTCTAGATCAATATCATCCATCAATGTGGGTCCTAATGTAGATTATGCAAGTAGGGATTGTTATGTGTGGCATTATAAATCATTATGAGTGGATGAGAAATGTGATGACACCATTTATCACTAGACTTCTTCTTATTGCCTTTGTCTAAATTAGAAGGAATTAGAGCCTTTGAGTTGAGCAATATTTTAGTGCTACTCTCCTTTATGAGAAGTGTGTTGTTGCTTCTATGTATAAGATTATGATGTGGATTTGTGCAAAAGTTTGGATTTTCATGATGTGTTAGATGAAGAGGTGACATATTGCTTTATATTTGTCTTGGTTTCTATCTTTGTAATGTTACAATATGCCTTCCCCAAACTATCAAAAGTCAAGAAGTCCATCTTTGTATAGATATAATGTGAGATTTCATTGATATAATTCATCACCTTATATTTTTAGCTTAAGTGATCATGAAAGCACGTAGAGTAGTCATGAAAAATATTGGTATAGTCTTCCACAAACTAATATTTATGTTGGTGCAGTTATTAGAACTTGATATAGTCATATTCAAAGTGGTGAAGAGGATAGTATTCCTCCTTCAATACATTTATAAAAAAATTCTAGGATTCAATTGGATCACACTCTTGTGCACACTACATGATAAAGCTATCCCATAAATGAATGATTAGTATGGATATATTCGATACTACAAAAGTGATCTCCTCAACATTAGTGAAATAAATAACTAAGAATTATGCTTTAAGTTGTCAAATCCAGGCATCCAATGCTTTGCCATCGATCTTGCCTTTGAATAGAGGGATGTCATGTTTGACTTGAACTTTTAAGGGGGTTTGATGTTAAAACTATTATTGAGTGAACTATGGAGGTGTGGTAGAAGGCATCGGATTGAGTTGTACCATCAATTCATAGAAGTGGCCAAAACATTTGGTGTGTTATGCCTGTAGAAAATCAATGATGAGTTTTCATACCTCGAGGGCTACCTTAGGTTACTTATGTGTATTAACTATCTTACTTTTGATATGGTGTTCTTCCTGATATTTTAAAATAGAACCGATTGACAAACCTTCCTTTTTGAGTTGCGCTCATGTATTTATAATCATAAAAAGAAATAGAGATTTTGTGATCTAATACTAATGATCTGCATGACAATTCCTAAGACCAAGTGTGCAGGGACAACTAAGTTTTGGTTGTGTAGATTGAATGGATAGAGCTAATTTTTCCACTATATTTTTCATGTTTATTTTTCTTAGAAAATAAGAAGAAACTTAAAAGAGGGGTGTGGTTTAGAAGAATCTGGTTTTGTTATATGCTCATGATCAAGTTGATTGTAGATACTCCTCTTTGGCTTATGAGGATGACCTAAAAATAAGATAAAAACTAGAAAAAGGTAGATTAGTAAGATAGATGGGTAGATTTCCTAGCAAAAGCTAGATCTAAAAAGCATTAGACTTCCATGGAGCCTATTAATCCACTCTTTTAGATAAATTAATATTCTATAAAATATAAATAGATGCTTGTATGGAATAATAGAAAGTACTACAATCAATGCAAGAAATGCTTTTGAAGGGAAATGAACATTTTAATAAAAATAGCAATAACTTATTAAAAACTACTATTAAAATGTAAAAACCTGATTCAAAAAATAGTTTAAACCTTTGTGTTGTGACAAAAACATAAAAACTAGAATTTAGGTAAAGGTAGATAGGTAGAAATTACTTGTTATTTTTTCAAAAATATAATACTAATGACTAATGTTAGTCACTGTGCAACCATTATAGATTAAGGGAAATTGATGCTAGTTAGAGGTAACCAGTACCGATCATTGTAGGTTTTGGTTTGGGGTAAAATGGATGTTGGGTGAGTTTTAAGAAGGCTTTAAAGGTGGTTTTGGATTGTATTTTGATTGTGAAGTTGGGATAATTTCCCAAAAGTATCAAACTCATGATTTGGGTAGTCAGGTGACTAGGAGTGCTTTATGGGTGCTTGGTGGGAGATGGATTGCTTGGATTTGTAGAACTTCAACACAAGGGGGAATATGAGAGAGATGGAAAAATAAATGCAAATAGTAAAAACCACTAAAACTAACAACTAAACTTATTATAAGTGTAGATACTTAGCTCTAGATTTTAATGTCTTAGAGAAGTGCTAAGGTTGGGTTTAAGATGCATGGGATTCTGGAGTAAGGTAGGAAGAGTAACAGTTCTTGAGATTTTCATGGTGAGTTCTAGGGAACTTTGATGTCTCTAGTCTGGTTGTTGGTTCACTTGGAAGCTTTAATTTGATTGAGATATAAGATTCTCATGTAAAAAACATTTCAATCTCTCAAATTAGGATCTTTGGGATTCAAATAGCAATTGATACCATTCCTGGTTAACCAGCATCAATTGAGGGGTGATATATGTCAGTCAGGGAGAAATAGGCAAGACTTGCTAATTTTGGCTATTTTCACTTAAGATTGGATGTTAAGACCAATATAAATGGTCCAAGGTTATTTAAGGCCTCATTGGGATGCATGAGGAATAAGTCTGGGGGGTTTAGGCATTAAATGCCTAGGTGGGAAATAGTCCTAAGTCTAGGTGTCAATACATTAGCCATGGGTTTGAGTGGGGAGGTGTAAATAGGCCTATTTAATTTAATTAACTAATTAAATTAGCCAAAATGGGATAAATGGGTATGTTAAATGATTTTAATAATTAATCCTTACCTAAGGGGGCCCAGGGATGTTTTATGATGACTATAATTATGTGGTTTTCTAGTGTCTACATTTTGCCCCTTTTTGTTATGTAGGTTTCATCCTTAAATTGCAAAACAAAAGCAAAAAGCGTAGTGGAAATTTAGATGCCCCAAGTATGGAAGGAGGTGTTCCCCCTCAAATTAGGATGCGATGAGGTGAAAATGAATTCAGGTGTGAGTTTGACAAGTGTAAATGTGTGACAAAATGGGTAAGATGTTTCACTATTCTTTCATGTTTATTTTTCTTTTTCTTAGAAAACAAGATGAAACTTAAAATATGGCTATGGATTAAAAGAACTTGATTTTCATTGTTTGCTCATGATCTAATCGATTGCAGATACTCCTCTTTGGCTCGAGAGGATAACCGGTAAATAAGAGAAAAACTAAAAAAGGGTGGATTAATAATAAGATGGGTGGATTTCCTAGTGAAAGCTAGATTTAAGAAGCACTAGACTTCCTTGGAGGTTGTGAATCCACTTTTTTAGACAAATTAATGTTCTAAAAAATAGAAATAGATGCTTGCATGGAACAATAGAAAGTACTAAAATCAATGCAAGAAATGATTTTGAATGGAAATAAGTTATTTTAATCAAAATAACAATAACTTATTGAAAACTAGCGCTAAAATGTAAAAACTTGATTTAGAAAATAGTTTAGGCCTCTTTGGTGTGACAAAAACCTAAAAACTAGAATTTAGGTGAAGGTTGATGAGTGGAAATTGCTTGTTATTGTTTTTAAAATAAAACACATAGTAATCGATGTCAATCACTTTATTACCAGTTAGGGCAATCGATGCCAATCTAGGATTGATTGATGTTGATTAGAGGTGACTGGTGTTGATCCCTATAGTTTTGGTTTGGGGTAAAATGGATGTTAGGTGAGTTACAGGAAGACTTTAAAAAGTTACTTCTGGATTGGATGTTGGTCGTGAGGTTGGAATAAGTTCCCACAAGTATAAAACTCAAGATTTAGATAGTCAAGTGATTGGGAATAGTTTGGGGGTGCTTGGTGGGCGATGAACTGCTTGGAGTTATAGAACTCCAACACAAGGGGAAATATGAGAAGGATGGGGAAATGGGTGAAAATAGTAAAAACCACTAAAACTAAAAACTGAACTTAATATAAGTGCATATACTTAGCTCTAAATTAGTTGACTTAGAGGAGTGTTAAGGTTAGGTATAATCTTTTTGGGATCTTGGAGTAATATGGGTAAAGTAATGGTGCTTAAGCTTTTTATGGTGAGTTACTGGGGCACTTTGATGTCTCTAGTCTAGTTTTTGGTTCACTTGGAAGCTTTGAGTCACTTGAGAGCTAAGATTATTGTACAAAAATATGTTTCAACTACCTTAGGTAGGGTCTTTGGGATTCATTTAGTAACTGGCGTTGGTTGTTAGGGTGTGGAGCTAAAAGCTTCACCAAGGAGCACACTTTAACAAGTTCAGGTCTACACAGACACCGGCATCGGTCAGGAGCGATCGACGTCGGTCAGATGCAGTTGCAGAGGCGCCGGCGTCGGCAGTGGGTTGGCCAGCGGTGGTCACAGGCAAGCATCAGGAACCGACGTCGGTTACTGTGCGTCCAGGAAGCTATTTTTGAGGACAGAAACGAGTGTTTGCATGATGAGTTTAAGTTGTAGTCTTAAGCTCTCATCTCTATTATTAGCAATATTATTTTTAGAGCCCTTGTTCAAGAGGCTTAACTATTTGTTGTAAGTGCATGCTCAAGTTTCCTAATTCAATATGTAGAATTAGATCTTCCTAGCTTATTGTTGTAGTTCATTGAATGTGAATGTTGAAGAACAGTACAGAATTGAATCAATCCAGGCTTGCTGGAGTTGATTGTTCTTGAGAGAGAGAGCTCTTGAGGAATAGTGATCTAGTGAGAGATCTATACATCTAGGAGAGGTGTGGAAGAAAGAAATTTCTTCAATTGTATTCCTTTTGTAAAGAGTTTGTTAATACAAGTTTTCAGGGTGGTTTCTTGTATCTCGTGTTCTTATTGTTTATCATTCTAGTTACTTGTCTATCTGATTTAATTCTGCGTTTATTGCTTTCACAAGTGTAATCTATTGTTGGTTGATCCCCAATAAGTGATATCAGAGCTCAGGTTCACTAACAAGTGGTTTAGATCTGTATAGTGCGTATTGATTACAGGTTCTCACAGGGGTTTTTGCAGGGATTTCTGTTTGAGTGGGAGAAGCAATGGCAGATGAAAGTAAACTAAGAATGGAAAAGTTTAATGGCAAAAATTACCAACATTGGAGAATGCAAATAGAGGATTATCTGTATCAGAAAGATCTCTACTTACCGTTAGGTGGTGTTGCAAAGAAGCCCAAAGACATGGAGGATGAAGAATGGGAAGTTCTTGACAGAAAGGCTCTGGGGTCTATAAGACTGAGTCTAGCATCCACTGTGATATCTAATTTATCACAGGCAAAGTCTACGGTAGAGTTGATGACTACGTTAGCAAATTTGTATGAAAAACCCTCAGCTTCTAATAAGCTATATCTTATGAAGCAGTTATTTAATTTGCATATAAATGAAGGTGGATCTGTTTCTACTCATCTAAATGATTTCAATGGAATTGTGAATCAATTAAGTTCAGTCAATATAGTGTTTGATGATGAAATAAAAGCTCTTTTAATATTATGTTTTTTGCCTGAAAGCTGGCATGGCTTAGTAATGGCAGTAAGTAATACTGCATCTGCATCAAATATTTTGAAAGTAGAGGATGTTGTTAGAGTTATCTTGAATGAGTAAATACGCAAGAAAAGCACAGAAGAGACATCTGGGAACGCTTTAAGTTTTGAGAGCAGGGGGAGGCAGAAAGAGAAGAGCAAGAAAGGCAGATCAAGATCCAAATCTAAGGGGAAAGGCAAATCTAAATCCAAAAATGGTAGAAGGCCACAATGCTGGAATTGTGGAAAGATGGGGCACATAAGCAGAGATTGTTGGTCAAAGCCTAAGGAGGACAATCAGCATGAAGGAAAGGAAGAAGCCAAGGTTGCAGGTATTGCACAAGATGCTTTAATTTTCTCTTTGCATAATAATATAAAATCTTGGGTGTTAGATTCTAGTGCATCTTTTCATGCTACCCCTGACAGGGAATATTTTAGTGACTATATCCATGGAGATTTTGGAATAGTGTATCTAGGGGATGATGAGCCCTGTAAAATAATTGGCAAAGGTAAAGTGCAGCTGAAGATGCAGAATAGCAACACATGGGTGTTGAGAGATGTGATGCATGTTCCTAGCTTGAAGATAAATTTGATTTCTGCAGGAAAGTTAGGGGATGAGGGTTGTACGGTAACTCTCACAGTAGAATCTTGGAAGGTGACCAAGGGTGCACTTGTTATGGCCAGAGGTAAGAGAGAAGGTACTCTCTATTTGTGTAATTGTGTTACTAACAAATCTCCTTCTGTATTATCTACCTCAGATGTGGATGCTAAATTGTGGCACTCAAGGCTTGGCCACATGAGTGAGAAGGGGATGCCAATTCTTAAGTCCAAAGGTATGCTTTCAGATTTAAAAGGCATAGATCTAGAGTTTTGTGAGCACTGTGTATTTGGAAAACAAAAAAGGGTTAGTTTTCTCAAGACTGGGTCTACTAAGAAGAGGCATAAGTTGCAGCTTGTTCACACAGACGTGTGGGGACCAGCTCAGGTTGCTTCCATTGGAGGATCACAGTATTATGTATCTTTCATAGATGATGCTACAAGGAAGGTATGGATCTATTGTATTAGGAGAAAATCTAATGTATTTGAGACTTTTTGATTTTGGTTACAGATTGTGGAATCTAGAAACTAACAAGGTAATCAGGAGCTGTGATGTTGTTTTCAACGAAAGAGTGATGTATTGTGATCAGCTAAGGAAGCTGAATCAATCTAAGCAGAGCAATGGTGAATTGGACAAGGTGAAAGTCCAATATGAGCTCGCGAGAAAAAGAAATAATCACTTGCAGGAAAACATAGAGACCGACATCGATAGAGTAGGAACCGACGTCGGCAGTACAGAGACTGGCGTCAGTCGTACAGAGACCGACGTCGGTAGGACAGACACCGAGGTCGGTCAGACAGAACTGACGTCGACCAGTAACAGGTCTAGAGGTGACCGAGGTCAGTCACTGTCAGAGAATTTGGGTGGACAGCGTGTTGTGAATGAGTCTCAGACACCCATTAAGAGGTCAGAAAGGGTGAGTAAGCCTCCAATTAGATATTCTCCTTTTTTATTCTATTTATTGCTAACTGATGGTGGAGAACCAGAGATTTTTGAAGAAGAAACATAGGTGGAGTCCAAGAGTCAGTGGGAGCGTGGCATGGTTGAGGAGTTGGAGTCCTTAAGAGAGAACCAAACATGGGATTTGGTTGAATTGCCAGCAGGTAAAAGAACACTCAAGAACAGATGGACCTACAGGTTGAAAGAAGGTGAGAATGGACAGATGAGATATAAGGCCAGATTGGTAGTAAAAGGATTTGCACAAAACCCAGGTATCGACTTTGGTGAGATTTTTTCTCCTGTTGTTAAAATGACTTATATAAGGGTTGTATTGTCTTTGGTTGCTTTTGAGGATTTGCATCTTAAGCAGCTAGATGTTAAGACAATGTTTCTTCATGGAGATTTGGATGAGGAAATATATATGGAACAGCCAGAAGGATTTGAGGTCAAAGGCAAGGATAAGTTAGTGTGCAGATTGAAGAAAAGCTTCTATGGCCTCAAGCAAGCTCCTAGGCAATGGTATTTAAAATTTGACAGGTTTATGACTGAGCATGGCTACAATAGGTGTCAATCTGACCATTGCATGTATTTCAAGAGATTTGATAATGGTAGATATATTATTCTATTTTTGTATGTAGATGATATGCTGGTTGCAGGATCTCACATGCAGGATATCTCTGAGCTTAAAGTGAAATTAGCTCAAACGTTTGCTATGAAGGATTTGGGAGCAACAAAGAAAATCCTTGGCATGAGTATTAAGAGAGACAGGAAAAATCACAAGTTGATATTGTCTCAAGAAGATTATGTGGATAAGGTGTTGAAAGGGTTCAATATGCAGGATGCTAAACCAGTAAGCACACCTTTGGCTAGACATTTTAAGTTGAGTAAAGAACAATGTCCTAATTCATATGATGAGGTAGATTACATGAGTAAGGTTCCATATTCTTCCGCAGTATGGAGTTTGATGTATGCAATGGTGTGTACTAGACTAGATATTGCCCAAGCAGTGGGAGTTGTAAGTAAGTATATGGCCAATCCAGGTAAGGAACATTGGAAAGCAGTTCAGTGGATCCTTCGATATCTGAGAGGAACCAGCAATAGGCACTTGTGCTATGGAGGTTCAGATACTTCTCTACATGGTTATGTAGATTCAGATATGGTAGGTGATTTGGATGGTAGGAGGAGCACTACAGGTTATGTTTTCACTGTAGGTGGAACGGCGGTTAGCTGGATATCTAAGTTACAAAAGGTTGTTGCCTTGTCAACTACAGAAGCAGAGTATATTGCAGCCACAGAGGCTAGCAAAGAGATGATATGGATGACACGGTTCATGGATGAGCTTGGTAGGGAGCATGAGAGTTGTAGATTGTATAGTGACAGTCAGAGTGCAATCCATTTGGCTAAGAATTCAGCCTTTCATTCAAGAACAAAGCACATACAGCTAAGGTATCACTTCATACGACAGGTATTGGAAGATGGTGAGTTGAAGCTGGAGAAGATCCATACGGATAGGAATCCTGCTGATATGTTAACCAAGCCGATTACAAAGGAGAAGTTGAATCTTCATTCAACTTCTGTTGGTCTTCATAATTGAGCTGAAGATGGAGGAGCTAGAAGATGTTGCTGTATAGGTACTGGTGCAGCTATTTATCTCCAAGTGGGAGATTGTTAGGGTGTGGAGCTAAAAGCTTCACCAAGGAGCACACTTTAATAGGTTTGGGTCTACACAGACACCGGCATTGGTCAGGAGCGACTGACGTCGATCAGATGCAGTTGCAGAGGCATCAGCGTTGGCAGTGGGTCGGCCGGCAGCGGTCACAAGCAAGCATCAGGAACCGACGTCGGTTACCTGTGCATCCAGGAAGCTATTTCTGAGGACAAAAATGAGTGTTTGCATGATGAGTTTAAGTTGTAGTCTTAAGCACGCGTCTCTATTATTAGCAATATTATTTTTAGAGCCCTTGTTCAAGAGGCTTAACTGTTTGTTGTAAGTGCATGCTCAAGTTTCCTAATTCTATATGTAGAATTAGATCTTCCTAGCTTATTGTTGTAGTTCATTGAATGTGAATGTTGAAGAATAGTACAGAATTGAATCAATCCAGGCTTGTTGGAGTTGATTGTTCTTGAGAGAGAGAGCTCTTGAGGAATAGTGATCTAGTGAGAGATCTATACATCTAGGAGAGGTGTGGAAGAAAGAAATTTCTTCAATTGTATTCCTTTTGTAAAGAGTTTGTTAATACAAGTTTTTAGGGTGGTTTCTTGTATCTCGTGTTCTTACTATTTATCATTCTAGTTACTTGTCTATCTGATTTAATTCCACGTTTATTGCTTTCACAAGTGTAATCTATTGTTGGTTGATCCCCAACATTGGTCCTGGTCAACCAGCATCGATTAAGGGGTGACTGACATTGGTCAAGGAAAAATAGTCAAAACTTGCTAATTTTAGCTATTTTTACTTAAGGGTGGTTGTTAAGACCAATTGAAAATGGTCTAAAGTTATTTAAGGCCTTATTGGTATGCATGAGGAACAAGTCTAGGGGTTAGGGCATTAAATGCCTAATTGGGAAATAGTCCTAAGGCTAGGGGTCAATCAGTTAGCCATGTGTTTGGGTGGGGAGGTGTAAATAGGCCTATTTAATTTAATTAACTAATAAAATTATCTAAAATGGGATAAATAGATGTGTTAAATTATTTTAATAAATAATATTAACCTAAAGGAGCTAAGGGGGCTAAGGGGTGTTTTACGATGACTAGAATTGTGCAATTTTCTAATGTCTATATTTTCCCCCTTTTTATTGTGTAGGTTGCATCCTCAAGCTATAAAATAAAAACAACAAGCATAGTGGAAAGTTGGATGCCCCAAGTATGGTAGAAGGTGTTCCCCCTTAAATTAGGATGTGATGAGGTGAAAACAAAGTCAGGTATGGGTTTGACAAGTGTATATGTGTGGAAAAAATGGGTAGAATGGTATGAAGTGTAAAATAAGGTGGCAATGAAAAGGATGAGTAATAAGTGAACCAGGCCACCACATTAGGCATAGTAGATATGGGTGCACTTATAAACACAAGTCTCTAAGTTAAGGTGTCCATCATCATAGGGGGCCAAAATTTGGGTGGTCTTGAGAAGGAAAAATTGGTCACATGTGTTGAAACCATAAGTGGGTATATTTATAGGCATCTGAAAGGTCTTCTCACAAAAGATTTGATTGAGTGTAATGTCATGTGGTAATGTTGGCAAAAGAGTATTTGTAAAAAAAATAAAGGTTGGGTTGAGATATTGTGAAATGATTAGAACAAGTGGCCTAAGGGACCAAAGGTAAACCCCAATAGGTGGGGATTTTGTTTGTAAAGGGGTTTTTTGGTGTGGAAAAGGGAGATAGTGGGTCAAAAGCCTTAAATAGGTTAGCTGATGTCATTTGAATTCAATTGACATCGATCAACCTAACCCTAATTAGAGACTAACATTAGTCACCAACCAAACCATAAAAGGCAGACAGTGATCAAAAAGGATAAACATTCCTTTTTATGGCATGCTTCTATTATTTGACTATCATTTATCTTTTACTTTGAGTGAAAATGATGCCTGGTATAAATTTCTCATGAGTTGTGAGTGGGTTGACTTGGAGTTTGGGTGGACTGTTAGAGTAGGGTAGAGGATGTCAGGTGGCCTACGTGGATACAAGTCTATGAGGATGTGGTAAGCAAGTGGATGAACCAGGAATGAAGGGAAAGAAGTGGCCATGTAGCGAGCTCCACCATGGAGGTGCACTCAAAACAAGGTAGGCACTCTGGCCATGTGATTGTTATTGAATTATTTACTGGTTTGTTGAATTTGGGGGGTTTTTGAATTATTAGTGTATAGGGAAAAGAGGGGATTGGTGAGGGTAAGGGGTCAATGGAATGATAGAGGTTGATTTTAAGCTATAAAAATAATAAGGAGAGGGTATATTAGGTTAATTTAGGGTAGATTGGGTATTTTGGAAAAAGTTAGGGTATAGGGGCCATCAGCATTGATATATAGTGATTGACACCAGTCATTATCAACTACTATTAGTTGATAGGGGATCGATATTTATTAAGATGGGACTGACATCAATCCAAAAATTGAATCGATGTCAGTCAAGGGTTGACTGATAATGGTCCATAAAGAACCAGTGTTGATCGAGTCTTGATCGATATTAGTTTATAGAAAAAGACCTTAGGTTGGAAAAGGTGTTAAAAAAAATTTAAAAAGTTTAAGAATGGTGAAGAAGGGTAATTTAGAGTGTAAGGGGTAGGCTAAAGGGGTTAATATTTGTGTGGCTAAAGGATCTTAGTGATAGGAAAATAAGTTTCATTGGTGCCTAGGTGTAAGGACTAAGGTAAGTCAGGTAAAATGCTTGTGAGGTTTAGAATGGGTAGTATAAACTAAGGCATTTATTTAACCATGTAGATGAGGGTGATGTTGAATATACAAGATCAGGTATTGTTGTTGCTAGAGGATGTATATAGAAATATGACCTAATAGGATTGGGAGCACATGACAATAGTTGGTTTGGGTGGCATGTGATATTATCAGTATGTGCTATGAGATACTATGATGATGGTAGCCCTCACCAAGAGATGAGACCCAGATACCAACACATTTGTGTTTTCAATTGGAAAGATCATGATCCTACTAGAGGACATCCATAATATTATGAGGCTACCCATACAGGGTCATGTAATAGAGCCTCTCTAAAGTGAGGAGAAAGATTTGTACATGGACCTATTATTTGGAGAGGACTTTATAAAAGTGAGATAACATGTAGGGGGTTTTTATTTTGAGGATTCATACTACATAGACACTAAGGGGAGATGGATCATGATGATGACGATTATAGTCATTATTTATTATGCACTTTCTAACTGTTGGAAATATTGTCATTGATGTCAAAGGTCTAGCATTATTAGTGAAAAAGACCCCATTGCATTTAATAATGTTTGTAATAAATATATCTTGGCTAATGTGTGTTAATATTTATTTAATATTAACAAATATATTTTTGGTTGCATATGAGACAAAAGAAGGGCCCATGGAGAAGTCAAAGAGCCACGAGGTAAAGACAAAAGAAGGATGGGATGCATTTTAGCATGAAGAGTCATCTTGGGGAATTCCAAGAGTCACCAAGTCAAGACAAAAGAAGAAGGGCACAATTTCTCATGAAGGGACACTTTGAGGAATATGAAAAGTCACCAAGATAAAGACAAAAGAGGGAAGGACATTTTTGCTCATGAAGGGTCACCACATGACTTTTCAAAGGCAAAGATATGAAGGGTCATACAAGTTTGGCACCATTTTCCATGAGGATTGAAGGGTCACAAAGGGGGAAGGCCAAAGGTCATTTGGAAAGCTATAAATATAGGCTTGAGAAGCCATTTGTAATGAGAGTGATAAAAGTTGATTTGATATTGTAATACCTAACTTAGAAGAGCAATTGTGAGAGATGAATATGATTTGTATTTATTATATCTAGCTTAGAAGAGCAAAGGTGAGAGAGAGGAAAGAGATGTTGTAATGAACTATCATTTATTGAGATAGCAACATTGAGAGATAGTTGTGTGGTATACATAAAGGGGTTAGTGCTCATGTGGGTTGGTACTCACAAATTGTTGTTGTGTTGGTGCTTAGCAAAGGGGTTGGTGCTCATGAATTGTTGCTATGTTGGTGCTCAGCAAAGGGGTTGGTGCTTCTATGGGTTGGTACTCACAAATTGTTGTTGTGTTGGTGCTTAGCAAAGGGGTTGGTGCTCTTATGGGTTGGTGCTCATGAATTGTTGATGTGTTGGTGCTCAGCAAAGGGGTTAGTGCTCCTGTGGGTTGGTGCTCATGAATAGTTGTTGTGTTGGTGCTCAGCAAAGGGGTTGGTGCTCCTGCAATTTGGTGCTTGAAAATATTGTTTGGGTTGGTGCTCATTCATATACTTGAGATTGTTCTCCATGGTTTTTCCCACATTAGGTTTCCACGTTATATCTAGTGTCTCTCTCTATCTTGTGTGGTGTTTATTGTTTTAGTTTTATTGCATATCTTGAATGTTTGATTAAGTTGGATTTGATAAATGGAAAGTTTTATAAGATATATGATATACTGATTCACCCCCCTTTCAGTATATCCCATGCTTAACACTAACTTGAGTGGAGGTAGATTTCCCTAGGTACTACTAGGTGTGCTAGTAGACATGATCGAGAATTACATAGTCTTCACATAGGCCCCATCATTATTAGTTCAAGTCTATTGTGAGATTTGGGGTTATCATGTTCATAAGAAATATGGCATGAGCATATGCTTCCTATTGTACTATTAGGCATATGAGCATATCACCATTTTAAAACCACTTGGGCTAATTTGGCATACATATAATCAACCTAGATTTAGAGTAGGCTTTATGAGATGGAGATCAGACATGGCACTACCCAAAGTAGAGGAGGAGATGTGGGACTTGGATTGGTTCAGATAGCGATTATATTTATTGGTGGATGGGGAGGTGATCTAGAGACTATATACAGTGTCTCCACCATGGAGGGGGTTCTACACACATATCTTTTCCTTGCAAAGCTTTAGATGAATATATGGGAGGTGACATCAGGACGTAGAGTTGAACCCTTTTGACCATGTGAGGATATAGTTTGGCTAGATATAGGGTGTCTTGGGAGCATTCCTGAGATACATACATGAGGATGTAAAGGCACCATTACCTCCACCCTAGCCAATAGAGGATGAGACACTATATGAGGAGCTACCAGTTGTTGTACATGTAGATTATGTTGGGGTTACACAAGAGTATATCATGTGGTGGCATGGATAGTATGTCATAGATTTTGGGGGAGATGGAGGACAAGGCCCAGCTGGAGGTGTAGGTGGATAACAATAGGATGTGTATGTAAGGATAAAGGTGGAGGGTGATTAGATGGATATGGATTCCTTAAAGAGAGAGGTGGTTATTATTGACAGGGATTAGGTGAGAGCGGTATTAGCTATAGCACAAGCAATTATGGCATCCATGACATTAGAGATGGGCATAACATAAGGTCAGCTAGTAATGAGGATGTAAAAGAGAGATACTCTCTAGGGATAGGTTGCTATCATCACTTAGGAGAGGGATCAGATATGAGGATAGGTAGTGACCCTTACACAAGAGAGGGATATGCACGAGCATAGCTAGATACCATTACCTAGGATAGGGATGTAACATAGGGTCAGCTTGGTACCATTACATAGGATAGGGATGGGTTATAGACATAGGTGACCCTAATATCAGTAGAGAGAGATGATTTGAGATAGGTAGGAGGATGGGCATATATAGGAATAGCTTAGACCATCCCAGTGTCTAGATATGTGGCTATAGTAGAGGAGTTGTAGTGTTATGAGGCACTTATCTTCACCTAGCTTCCAGGCATGCCCCAATATGTTGAGTATGTAATAAAGTGGATTATGGGAGGGAGTCCTAATAGCATAACACCTAGGGATTGGGTAGCATCTACAGGTGCTCAGATAGGTTTGAGAGATGGTTAAACTTTAGGGGGTAGTAATACCCTTGCACCATAGACCCTATTGGACTCTTTTTTATCATTATTATTTTGATTCTAGCCTATGACCTGATGTAGTGATATGTACATACCATTTTGAGAGACATGGGCATTTATATATATGTATAGCATTTTGATTTGAGTTATGATGTTGTGATCATGATGTATGTTGTTTATGTTTATGGTTAATTAATGCTCATGTCATGATTCATTTCATGATATCTATGATGTTGATGATGTTTATGACATGTGTAGATGGATTTAGCATTATTCCTATTAGTAAGTGTATGCTCAATTAGATGTTTTATATTTAAATTAATGAATCTATGTGATCCCATATTTAGATAGATATGTGATTGGATAACATAATGGTATGACTCATTTATTTATGAAGAATGATTAAATGGTTAACTAACTTTATGAAAAAAAGTTATAATGGATGAATGTGATAGAATTAAGTTGATTGATGTGATGATAAGCAATATTGCTTAGATAGATGAGATGTAAAATGAATTAATATGAGATGTTTATGATGATTTATGAAAAATAAAATGTTTTATGATTAAAACACCAAAATAAATGATGTGAATGGTTAATTAAGATCATGTAATAAAACACATAAAATTATTTAAATGTTATGATTTCATTTATTTGATTAAAGATGAGAGGTGATTTGAAAATATTTTAAAACTATCCCAACATATATATTAAGTTTGGACAATAAAACCATATGTAAGGAAAAAGAGGAAATAAGAGAATAAAGCATAAACAATCAAAATACAAGTGTCTTACTAAATGTACCAACAAGTAGGTACATGAAATAAGAAGGAAATGCGATGCTTTTTCATTGACGAGGACAAAAAATAGGAAGTTAGATTGGCTTATGAACATAATCCCTTTGCATGCTTCATATTAACATTCATTAGTTTGTTAAGAAGTATCTTGATCACATAGTGTCAAGTAAGCTCAAAATCCCTTATTTTGTGAAGGGTAAAAGGGGAGATACATGAAAATGGAACCTTCTTATGGGACTACCTTGGCCCTTCTGTAGGTTACTGAAGAGCCAATATAAATAAGTCTATGTCTTATTTTGGTGTAGACTAATCAATGCAAGAAGTCTACTATTTTGACTTTTGTGAAAGTTGCTTGTAACTTCCAAATTTTTTCTTCTCTTTTTTTTTTTTAATTTTTACAATGGGTCTTTTAATGTTTTGAGAGGTTGGGGAAGTTGATCAATATGAGAAGCTTCCATGCTATTGCTTTCTTTGACAAATGTTTGACGTAGCCATCCTTAAAGGGAATGGTCTAAGATTTTAACTTGATTTAGGCTTTGATAGATGTCCTTCAAGGGAGTAGTCTACCTTATTTTAAACAATATTTGAATGGTTTTGGTATTTGTCCTTTAAGGGATCAGTCTGCAATACTAGAGATGACCCATAAGATATAGAGTATTCTATTATTTTTTACTTTTGTAGACATAAACTTGCTTATATAGGATTAAGGATTACCTTTATGAAGGTGAAACTATAACACAATAAGGTTGAATAGTGAGCGAGAGGATGTTTTAAGAGACAATGACCATGGGATTCCATCCTATGAGGGATGAAAATTACCATGAGAATCATGTCATGGGTAGAACCATAGTACCCATATTTAGGATCGAGGCTAAAACTATGATGAATAATCACATGATTCTATGTTTTAATTGATTATCCTCAAAGTGAGGGGATGAAGGCGATAATCTTGTAAAATAATAGATGAGTTTAAGTTAGATATAAGGTGAGTTTGAACTTATTTTAATAAAATAAAGGATGCAGATGTGAAGAATTGAGGGGCTCAAGTTCTAGTTTCCCTTTAAGAGATGATAACTAGTAAGTTCTCAACCCATACTTATTCATTATGATATATGATCTAAGCTAATTAAAATAAAACTTACCTCGCTTGCTTCTTTCCATATTGGTCACATGATGATTTTGCTTTAAGATGAGGTCTCCGATATTAAATTATTGTTCTTTTAGGTGATTGTTATAAGTGTTCTTGATTCATTCTTGATAGACATGAAGATGGTTAAGCACGGCCAAATGATGCTTGTCAATTAGCTTAGGTTGGGTTAAACGTTCTTGATGATAATCATAATAAAAATTGATATATTATAGGGATGTACAAAGAGAGGGGATTTGGACTTTGAGAGGTAAGATAACCTCAGCTCTAAAGATAAGAGAGAAAGGGATAGTACCCATAGGGGTTTTAATGTTAGTCTGATATGCTCATAATGTGAAGGGAATGTGTAAGTGCCAATCCCAACCAAAAGCATTAACCATTTTAGTTAGCATTTTATTAAGAGTATTGTTAGAGGCTTTAGCTTGTTCATTAGCTTATGGATAATATGGTGATAAGAAGCTTAAATTAATTCCAAATGTGTTATAAATACCTTGTACTTTTTTGTTTTTAAAGGATTTACCATTGTCGATGATGATTTTTTGAGGAACATCAAAGCGGTAGATAATGTGATGGTTAGTGAAGTTGATAATCTTAATGACTTTAGTTGAAATGATGGGAATAGCTTCCACCCACTTGGTGAAATATTATATTTCAATGATGATAGAATGATGTTGTTGTGAAGAATAAGGGTTAATTTCACCAATGAGATCTAATCCCCACTACAAAAAGGGATATAAATCCTTAGATACTTATAGACCATGACTAGGAATGTGATGTAAATTGGCATGTTGTTGACACATAACACACTTCTTTATGTAATCATAACAGTCTAGGTTAAGGGTAGGCTAATAATAGCCAAGATGAAGGATGCATTTAATGACAGCTAAACCACTAAAGTGTCCTCCATAAATCCCATCATTTTTTTCTTTGATAGCATGAGATATTTCATGACTATGTAGGCATCTAAAGAGGAGACTGTCAAAGCCTCACTTATAAATAATCCCCCCTAGTATGGTATATCAAGAGGTACTCTGTATAAATTTTCTTTGCCCATTTCTAGAGAGATCAGAAGGAATGATGACTAAGTTAAGGTAGTCAAATATTTGCTTATACAAAATATTGGATTAAGCCTTTTCTATATCACAAATCAAAGGGAGTTCTGATTTGGTGTAAGAGGGCTCACTAAGGTGATGGATAGTGATAAAAATTTTAGAATTAGAAGGTGTAGATAAGATTTGGGAAGTAAGAGAAGCCATGGTATTGGAAAATTTGTTAGTAGATCACAAAGTGGCTTGGATAAGGTAATGATAAAATGATGTCAAGAGTATATCCACTAGTTATTTGTACTATTGTAAAACATGATTTTTACATTAGTAAGAACCATTGATCTAGTTGACCATGAGTTAAGAGTCACTAAAAATGTTGATCATTTTAACTCCCAAAGACAAAGTTGTTTGGAGACCTATCACTAGGGCTTCATACTCAACCATATTATTGGTGCAATCAAAATCAAGCTTAAAGTATAAAAGAAGAGGCTCATCATCAAGGGGGATAAGGATGATGATGGCTCCCACACCACATTGACACTTTGATCTATCAAATAACATGGCAATTTGATAAATGAAATACTCTTGAGAGATAGTTGTGATGGAATCATCAGGAAACTCAAGAGGAGGAGGTTGGTTGTCTGTTAAATGTGCCTCATCTAATTGGTCAGTAATGATTTACCCTATGATTGACTTTTGCTAAAGGAAATCAAGATCAAACTCAGCTAGAAGCATGATCCATATAGCCATATGTTAATTTTGATATGGCTTAGAATGAATGTACTTAAGTGGATCGGTATTAGTTATGATGAAGGTTTTATGGTTAAGAATGTAGTGATAGAGTTTAGAAGCCACAAACACCAAGGTGAGGCATAGTCTATCTATATGGGTATACCAAGTTTCATATTCTATAAATTTGACTTATATAGTAGGCTACTTGTTCTTTATGCTTATTATCATGATGTGCAAGCATGGCCCATAAGGAATGATCTGTGGTAAAAATGTAGAGGTAGAAAGGTTGGTCCTCTTTTGGAGGAACAAGAATAGGAGGAGAAAGAAGATAATCTTTAAGTGATTCAAATGCCTTTTGCTAGTCTTTATTCCATTTAAAGGAGATATCCTTCTTAAAGAGGTGATGGAAAGGATGACATCTATTAGATAGTTAAGAGATGAAGCAGTGAATGGATTAGAGCTTCCCTACAGACTACGGAGTTACTTAAGGTTACTCGGAGGAGGCATGTCTAGGATTTTCTTGACTTTATTGGGATCAACTTCAATTTTATGGAGAGAGATAATAAATCCAAGAAGTTTACATGATAAAACACCAAAGATGCACTTCTTTGGGTTAAGTCAGACATGGAAGTGGATAAAGCATTCAAAGATAACCTTAAGGATTTCCAAATGATCCTTATGACATTGCAACTTTCCAAGGAGGTCATCTACGTAGTCCTCTATGGTTTTATGAATAAGGTCATGAAAGATATAGGTTATCGTACATTGATAATTTGCACTAGCATTCATTGGACCAAAAGGCATGACCCTATAATAGAAAGTTCCCCATGGGGTGATAAAGGTAGTTTTATGTTGATCTTTTGGGGCAATCAAGATCTGATTGTAGCTCGAGAATCCATCTATAAGAGATAGAATCTCATGGCCAACAATAAGATCAACAAGTTGGTCAATGCTTAGCAAAGATAAGTCATAGTTTAGATAAGCAAGGTTAAGATCATGAAATTTAATGTAAATATGAAGTCCCCTTATTGATTTGGTGATAAGTACAACATTTTAGACCCATTGGGAATAGTCAATGGGTTGGATGAAGTTGACAGATAAGAGGCATTGAAGCTCTTCTTTGAAAAGAAGGGATATATGAGGGTATATCCTTTGAAGATTTTATCTAATAGGCTTGACATCAAGGGTGGTGACAATGTTATGGATGGCTATGGTAGGGTTGATTCCTAACATATCATTTTAAGACTAAGTAAATGTTATGTTATAGTCTCATAGAAAAGAAGAAAAATCTTGACGCTCTAAGGAATCTAAAGATTGGCCAATTTTAACTATACAAGGGTTATCATGAGTGCCCAAGTTGATGTCAATCATGGCTTTGTTTAACATGATTAAAGTCTTAGGAAGAAGGGATTTGTGTTCAAATAGAATAATCTTCATCACCAAGATAGGTGAGAAGGGAATCATCATCCTGACATTGGATAGTATTAATGGTAGGAGAGTCATCTTCTACCATCTCAAGATGAGTAGGAAGAATGGTTTTATTTTCCCCATCCTTTTGATAAGTCAGGGGTCCCAAATTGATCATATTGATAAAAAAATGTTAGAGGTAATGACATCAAAATCCTTAGATTTTGAAGGAGAAAGAGTTGGTGAGGATGAGATTTCTTCCTTGATGATGGTAATGGGAGGTAGGTTGGTTGGCTCTTCTGGTGGAATGAATCTGAGACCAAATAATTCATAAGGTTTATGGGTCTTGCATGTAGAAACTCATATGGTCTATGTTCATAGTAGACTAAACTAAATCCCTTCCAAGCACATTGATGGAGGTATGTTTTGACAAACTCTAGTTTATCAAAGTAAGATAAATTGGCAGTGAACAAGAGAAATTAGCAATGAATAATTTAGTAAAAGAGGAGGCATTGGAGGCAAAAAGTGATTGATCAAGTCCCACATAAACTAGATTGGTTTGGAAATTAGGAGGTTCAAAAGTAATAATGGTTATAATGTTAAAATCATAGATAGGTTGTTGGTTAATATTCCCATACTCTTGGGGAGTAGGGAAGGCATCTAAGGTCCATAGGTGATACTCCCCAATGAGAGACATTGGAATATTTATTCTAAGGGGTCATTCATGGGGATTTGAAAGGAAGGTATGGATGAGTTGTGGAGGCTTGGTTAATAGAAGAGGAATGGGATGCATTATTGATTTGGATAAGAAAATCATTAGGTTGGTAAGTCATATTACATGACTTGAAAGGACTAGGGTTAGTTAATATGACATGGAATTGACCCTCATGCTCAAACTTGATACACCAATGTAAGGTGGATGACACACTACCCATGGAATGGATCCAAGGGCATCCAACCAAAATTTTATATGTTAACTTTCCTTCTACTACTTATAATAGCTTAGAAAGAGTGTGAGGTCCCAAATGAATATGAAGGATGATTGTGCCTAATGTTGTTACCATAATATCATTTAAAGATCAAAGCATCATTGTATTTTCTAACATGATGTGCTTTAGTAGTTTTAATTGGTAATATGCATGGGAGGAAATTATAGTTATGTTGGATCTCCTATCAATGATAACCTTTTTGATACAGGTTTGGTTGATGTGATCAATAATGAAAAGGGGAGGATCTAGATCATTTGGATGAATAAGGGGTATCTCTGAATCCTAGAAGGTGACTAGTGTAAATAGCTTAAGGGCCTTAATGAAGGCTACTAGAGGTCATGGATATTCAGGTTGAACCTCTATATACTACAAGGCCTCCATCATGTCTTGACGGTGTTGGGGTAAGGTATTCATTAACTCATAAAAAGTCATATTCATCAGTGTTTGGTCAAGTTTTAGAATTGTCCTTTGTATTTATTCAGAGGGGTTAGATTGGGGTACACCCAAGATAAAAATCTTGCGCTTTGATGAAGGTGTTTGGGCTTGGTTTGGTGTTTTGGTGGTATAATAAGGGTATGTCCATGGGATGGACACCTTTTCTTTCCCTTTATCCTTTGGGGCCTCTGATAGAGTGACCACATAAATGGTATGAATTTGGAGAGGTTGTGGACTAGTGGGTTGCTTCAATTCCTACACACTCTTAGATGAGAGATTGGTGGTAGGTAGATATGGGGTGGTTGCTTTTGGATTTTGGTTTTATGGTGGGATCATGGAAGGTTCCTCTGTTAACAAATCATCCTCGTCACATATTTTGTGGATTATGACTTGGAGAGCTTTGTAATTCTCTGTATCATTTCCAAGTGTCCAATGGTATGATCAAATAAAATTTTCATTAGACCAACATGGCTTAGGAATGATAGGATAAAATGGATTTATAGGGGGTAAAACCAAGTAGGAAGCTTACAACAACCTTTGCAAGATGGTTGAATAGGAATTTAGCAAGGGTGACAAGGGAATGGAGGTTTTGGTTTTGATAGTTGGGGTGGAAGCCTTCTTAGGGGTAGGCTTGACAATTAGAGATTTGGTTGGTGGAATTATTTTTGTGGGTAGGTTTGGGGTAGATGGTTTAGAATTAGATGCATTTAAGGTTGAGGATTTGTAAGTAGAAGGATTTGTAAGAATAGGTGTAGGTGTAACTAGAAGTGGAGGTGTAGCTAGAAATGGAGGTTGGGTTTGTGGTTTCCTTAGGATAATTGGTTTCTTAATCAAATTAGAGGGGTGAGGTACTAATATGGAATTTAAGGTGGAAATATGAGGCAAGTTTTTGGATTTTAAAATCTTAGATGGCTTAACTTTCTTGGTTGGCTTGACTTGCAGATTCTTAGGTGGTTTTGGTGGTGTCAAGTTTAACTTCAATGGAGAATGGGTAGGATTATGAGTGGAGAAGACACCTATGTTCTTGATGGGATTTGTTGGGATAGTTTAATGTGCTTTAGTTTCTTTATAGGGAGTTGTGTTGGATGGTTTATCTAATCTTTGGGAGGTGGAGGCTTTTGTTTCTTCAGTTGGGGTGATGGCGGTTTAACTTGTGGAGGTTAAAGGTTGGGTAGACAATGGTGAGGTTGATGACTCCTTTTTGGTTGGATAGGGGAGCCCAAGGCAATGCCAAAATATGTCTTGATCAAGGTTTGGTTGGGAGAGAAACTCTAAGTTTTGGACCAAACTAGAAAAAGGGTTATATATGAGCTTAGTTTCTTCAGTGTTAGACTCAAAGGACAAACCAAGTGGCTAAGAAAGTGGGGTGGCCACATTTTCATTTTCCTTTATTAAAGTTTATAAGGCCTAAGTGGATGACAATTTTATGGGAGGGTTAGGTGAGTCAATCCTTTCTTTAGGTATGCTTTCTAATGGAAGGGTAGATAGCTCTAACATAGAATAAAAAGGCATGTGGGTGACAGTTTCCTCCTTTGATTTGCTTTCTAAAAGAGAGGTTAGTGAATCCATTACCTCATTAAGTGGAGAAGGGATGATATTTTTTCCTTTGTTTCATTTTCTAAAAGAAGGGTAAGTGACTCCACTACCTGAGTAAGTGGAGAAGTGGTAGTTTGGGATGGGGTTCATTAATTAGTAATTCTTTAATAACAACATTAACTATGTGAACCTCATGTTTGTGGGAGGAATCTGCATTAGTATGATCACTATTTTTGGAAGGTGAATGGTTGGGGAATGGTTGTCTGAAAATGTCAAGTGATTGATTGGGGGTGCATTTTAGTTGTCCATCACAAGTTTAGCCTTGTCAATCAAATCTTGGAAAATGTTTTTAAATGTCTTACATATATTAACATCATGTCCAATGACATAGTAGAAGCTACACATTTCATTCTCCTTTTACCAACTTGGTATAGGGTAGGAAGAATCAAAATTTAGGGTAGTTTGATTGGAATAATTTGGATGATAGATGCTTTCAATAACTTTTCCAAAACTGAAGCGTAGGACTCCCCTAATAGAGTATAATACTTTTGGACATAGTGGTTTTGGGTTTTGGCATTATGTTTGGAAGAGGTGGAAGAATTGGATTGGTTGATAATCAGATGAGGAGCTATTTTAAGCACAGTTTCATTTATGGTTCCTATTACTTTGGTTTTGGTTTTGGTGTGGTTTATGGGTTTAGAGGAAGAAGCTTCATTTTATTTGAAACTAGAATTTTCGTTCATCAATTTAAGCTTACCCTCATCAATGGCTCTAATCCCAACTTATAATCCATGGTGAATGCCTCATCAAAGGTTTGTAATGTTTGAACCTATAAGGTTGATGAGATATACTTAGCTTAATCCTAAGAAAAAGGCTCAATCAACTTGGGTTGGGGCAAGGAGAAGGAGAGTTGGTTGATCAACCCTCTCCAATGGGCCACAAATTCAAAAATTGGCTCATCCTCAAATTTCTTGATGGAATATAGGTTGGTGATAGAAAATTTATAGGAAATATTAATAGATAAATGGTCAATTAAAATTTGGGTTGGTTGGGCAAAAGAGAAGAGAGAGTGCCTAGTGATGGCACTATACCAATCTAATGTGGGTTCAAATAGGGATATAGGGAAAGTCTAAAGAATAAGAGCATCATCATAAGCAATCAATTAACATGAATGCCTAAACGCTCTAATATGTTAGTAAAGATCTTATTTACTTTGGAATTTACAAATTTTGGAAGTTCCCACTATGTGGGGTATGGTTAGATTAAGATGGATGGGTGGATTGGCTCATCGTAAATTTGGTCATATGACAAGAGGTTGTGGGTACCAAAAATGGATGACTCTAGATTGGTCATCCTATCCATCAACAGCTTGATAAAATCAATTTATGGTGGTATACCCCCATAATTGTAAGGTATATTTTTTTGGCATTGTGAAGGTGCCACATAAGGGTAACTAGTAGAGGGTTGGGAAGATGCCACATATTGGTAAGTGGGAATGGAAGGTTGGGAAGATGCCACATATTGGTAAATGGGAATGGAAGTTTGGGAAGAAGGTGGAGGTATATGCCATTGTGGGTTTGGGACATACCCTAGGTTTGGTGGAATAGACATTGGTTGGGTAAGAGGCATGGTTGGTTTGGTGGGTTGAAGGTGGGTAGTTACCTTAGTGCTAATAGGTGGGAGCATAGAGGGTATGGAAACTACCAAATTTTGGAAAGGGTGGAATATGTTAGGTTATGAATGAAAAGTGGTAGGGAATCAATTTTAGTGGACATCATCCCCAAGGTAAGTGGTATATGGGTTGCCAAAGATTGATTTGTTCCTACATTAAAAGGGTTTTTGGTTGGGGTAGAAGGTGTTTGGGTATTGGTTGATGGAAGGGATTGGTTTTGAGTGGTGGTATTTGAAGGGTTATTGGTGGAAGAAGTGGATTGGGTCACCATAAGTTGTGTAGAGATAGTGGTTACTGAGGTCTCACCCATAAGGTAAGTTGGCATGCCATAGGGACGTTTCACATAGGGAACTGAAGCAGAGGTATGGTTAGTCATGATAACAAGGTAGTGTTGGAAAGCTATGTGATTGTTATCAAGAAGAGTGGTAAAATTTTTATCTCCTCGAGCAATATACCAAGGCATTATAGGACTTTCAAAGTGGTCAAGGGAACTCTCTACATCTAGAGTGTGCTCCATGGATGAGGAAGAATGATATGGGTGGTTGGGAGATGGATCTTGGTTTACTTGGTTTCTAAGTTATTTTCTTGTCAAAACCATGCAAATAAAGATGAAAGAAGGGTGAAAGTGATATCACACGCTTAAAAGAGAAACAAACAAAAATAAAATATTCTATGAAAACAAGCATACACTAAGAGTACATTTAAGTCCTAGAATTATTTTTATCTCTCTTTAGGCTTATGCCTCAATTTAAGAAGTTATGAGACTCAACTTGGGATTGTAGAATGGGAACTAGAAAAGGAAGTCTAAATATGGTCTCAAGATGTTCAAGGCTCTCAAAAATCTATATTAGAATTTGGTATGTGGATTAATATTTGGGCCTACCCCTCACTTTACACACCATAGCGATAAGGGTGTCGGGCACTTAGCCAAAATATACCAAATTACTAGTGTTTATGCTTATCCAGTGAACTAAGATTTGGTTTCTCCCCTTGGTAGTGAATTCCAAGTGGGATGGTGAAAGGAAAGGTTTACTGCTAGGTGATGAAATCCTAGTCGAGCTTATGTCAATGTTTGATGTTTGATTTGAATGAGTGATTTGGTATTGTGTGTGTGACAATAGTATTTTGCTACGATTAATTTTATCATTTTAATTAAATAATATGAACTAAACTAGCAAGCAATCAATGGATGCAAGTTATTTTTAAACCCAAAGGAAAATTTTGATTTCTTTTCAATGAGTATAAGAATAATTATGATGCACCTAAATGCGATATGAAGATGCAAGTCCTAATCTTAGGATGAGTTCTTTTTTTAAACTTTTAGAAATGAAGGAAAAAATGAAAAATTTAACTTTTTTTTAAGAATGCAAAGAAGACTAAAAATTGTTATGGAAAAGAAGAATTTAAACTAAGATTTTTATGGAAGAAATGAGAGACAGAACGTTTAATTTTTAGAAATGAAATTTGCAAAGGTTGAAAATTTCACTAATGCAACTAAATGTCCTAAACAACTATGAACCTAAGAAAAGTTATGGGGTCACACTGGGTGTGCCATAATGTTCCAATTTTTTTTTCATGTTTATCTTTCTTAGAAAACAAGAAGAAACTTAAAAGATGGGTATGGTTTAGAAGAACCTGGTTTCATCGTGCACTCATGATCTAGTCGATTGTAGATACTCCTCTTCGGCTCGAGAAGATGACCTAAAAATAAGAGAAAAACTAGAAAATGGTAGATTAGTAATATAGATGGGTGGATTGCCTAACAAAATCTAGATCCAAGAAGCACTAGACTTCCTTAGAGGCTATCAATCCACTATTTTAAACAAATTAATATTCTAGAAAATAGAAATAGATGCTTGCATAGAATAATAGAAAGTACTAAAATTAATACAAGAAATTATTTTGAAGGATAATGAATGTTGTAATCAAAATAATAATAAAGTATTAAAAACTAGTGCTAAAATGTAAAAACCTAAATCAAAAAATAGTTTAAACCTCTGTGGTGTGACAGAAACTTAAAAACTAGAATTTGGGTGAAGGTAGATAAGTGGAAATTACTTGTTATTTTTTGGAAAATAAAACACATGGTGACCAATGTTAGTCACTGTGAAACTATTATCAATTGAGGTAAACTGATGCTGATCAAGATATAATTAATGCCAGTCAGAGATGATTGGTGTTAATCATTGTAGGTTCTGATTTGGGGTAAAATGGATGTTAGGTGAATTGAAGGAAGGTTTTAAAGGTGGTTTTTGGATTGGATGTTGGTCGTGAACTTGGAATAAGTTCTTAGAAGTATAAAACTCAAGAGTTAGGTAGTCAGGTGACTAGGAATGGTTTGTGGGTACCTAGTGGGAGATGGAGTGCTTTGAGTTGTAGAACTCCAACATACGAGGGAATATGGGAAAGATGGAGAAATGAGTGTAAATAGTAAAAAGCATTAAAACTAACAACTAAACTTGTTACAAGTGTAGATACTTAGCTCTAGATTTGGCTATCCTAAATAAGTGTTGAGGTTGGTTGCAAGTTACATGGGATCCTAGAGCAAGGTGAGTAGAGTAATAGTGCTTAAGCTCTTTGTGGTGAGTTACTAAGGCACTTTGATGTATCTATTTTGGTTACGGGTTCACCTAGAAGCTTTGATTCACTTGAGAGCTAAAATTCTCATGAAAAAACATATTTCAACCTCTCAAGGCTTGGACTTTATTCTTCATTAAGTAACCGCCATTGGTCTTGTTTAACTGGTGTCGATCGAGGGGTGATCGACATCGGTCAGGGAAAAATAGTCAAGACTTGATAATTTTAGCTATTTGAACTTAAGATTGGTTATTAAGACTAATAGAAATGGTCCAAGGTTATTTAAGACTTGATTGGGATGCATGAGGAATAAGTCTAGGAGGTTAGGGCATTAAATGTCTAGGTGAAAAATAGTCCTAAGGCTAGGTTTCAATCAATTAGCCATGGGTTTGAGTGGGGAGGTGTAAATAGGCCTATTTAATTTAATTAACTAATTAAACTAGCCAAAATGGAATAAATGGGCATGTTAAAGGATTTTAATAATCAATCCTAAACCAAGGGGGCCAAGGTGTGTTTTATGACGGTTAGAACCATGCATTTTTCTATTGTCTACACTATTTCATAAAGAAATAACTAAACACATTCAATGGAGTGGAATTCTCACTTGCAGGAAATACAACTTCTATTTATTAACAAAGGATAGGGAAAATTGGTATAATTTACTATAGTCCATGTTTTACAGAGTAGATATGTAGAGCATGCTATCTATTTTATGACTATGTGGAGGATTGACCCTTGGCCAAATGTGTATGTTACAAACTTATACAATTAGAATACAAGAGTAGTTACAATCCATATCAATTACTAAGAAGATAGTTGTGTTGGTTTATCTTCCATCTTGGATGATGATTGGTGAACCCCTTAAGCCACATGGCCAAGGCAAGTCAACATATGGATATGAGTTATAGGCAAATAAAAATTGAGCTATGACATGAGATTATGAGGCACATAGGGATATGAGTTATAGAGTACACACGAGTTAGCAAGATGGCATGGGAACTTGTGTAGTGCATAAGTCATGTGAACTATGGTGCATAACTATCAGGTGTAATATACTAAAAATAAGAGGGGCACAGAAGTCGATGAGTTTAGCATATGACTTATGCAGCACATGGGACTATGAGTTCGGAAGTATGTAGTAATGAGTGTGTAGTGTGGAGTGCATAGGGGTCAATGCATAAAAGTATATGATATGGAGTGGGACTTATACATATGATTTTGAGAAAAATTTGTGTAAGGAGTGCACAATATTGGGTGAGAGGTACATGCCTTATGTAGTAAAGTGAATGATGAGTAAGCTCAGCTACACAGGAACTATGCATGACTAACATAAAGTATCAGAGGATAAAATCAATGTAAGGGACATAATAAGATATACAAAATTATCAAACAATATCAATGACCTAGTAATTATAACCTAGACATAATCAACTCTAAGTTGATTCTAATATTTTACCAAATCATAATCATATTCTTAGTGTACAAATGCAAGATTAACACAAATGTATTAGAAGAAATCAATAAAACCAATTCTTAATCTAATCAAGCACAAATAATTATGATTGAGATTTAAGGGAAAGAAATGCACCTTCACTGACCATGAATATCTCCTTGTTGTGTCAATTTTCTCATATTTATAGATGATGTGGTTGTTAAATTGGACATGTTCAAGCATTCTAGGATCATGTCCCCTTAGAGTGATGAAGATTGATTGATTGGATGGGAGGATGACTTGGATGAATTGATATCACACTAGCATGATCTTCTTAAGCTTTCTTGGCTTGTTTTCTAAATGGAAAAAAATTCCTTAGGCTATTGAAACTTATTGGAAATGAAGTAGGGTTCAATTTATAGTATGTCTAGTTTTAGGCCTAATAGGCCTAGACTATACTTTTTTGCATATGATCGCCACTTAGTAGTGTTAAAGGATTTATATGTTCCTCAACATTTTTTACATTAAATTAAACTATAGGAATCATTATACATCATTTATTACTCTCCCTTTCATTCTTTCTTCACTCACGTGCTATGTCTATAGGTTATCTTATTCGTGGAGTGCCCTCTCTATGAGACAAAACAAAGGGCATATCCCCTATTTTTATAATCAAATTGAGGTTATGGAAGAATTTATCACATTATTGATTAGGTGAAAGCATGGTTATATATGATTTGAGATGGAGGGATAGTATTGCATGAACATCCTCATTCAATGAGGTAAGTTGTCTATTAAATGCAGGGTGTGGGTTGAGGATGTAAGGATTTGAATTTATGAGGAGTGGGCTCGATTTGCACTTATTTCTTGTCTTGGATTTTGGTGATTTGATTTAATATGGGGAGATGTGGTTTATTTATTTTATTTATTATTTGTAACTATGTGTGCATGGATATTATTATTAATAATAATCAACTAATTAATGTGATTAATTAATTGATTAATCAAAATTTGATTTTGGTTGGAGTGAGTAAGGTTGTTATAGGATCAAGATAGTTGTTTAATTAATTAGGGGCGATGGTGTTAGAGTGGATTGGCTAGGGATGTGTTGAAAATATGACTAGGGTTATAATATAATGTGATGATAGGATTAGGGATGAGTAGTGATGAATGGATTATACTTATCAGATGATTAGGGAAGATTAGGGATGAATAAGGAATAAATAAGGATGTCAAAATCAATCTGTGGAAAGTAGAACATCAAATTTTAGATGCATCACTTATGACAACTTTTGTGTAAGTTTCAAACTTTTTCCATGGTTCTAAAATTCAATTTTAATGCCTAGATGTGTATGCTTCAGTATTTTCCCCTCTCTTTCTATCATTGTTTCCTATTCAATCATTTCATTATATTGGTATTCTATATTTTGGCATTAGGGCATTTTTAGATGTGTAGATTATTATATTTATGTAGGTCCCCCTTGTGTCATTATTTTATATTATTGGGTGTAAATTATTTTCCCTTAAATCAAAACCATTTAAATAATGAAACAACATATTATAACTTATGTCATGGATATGGCATGACCCTTAATTGTTAATTTTTTGGCCCAAAAGTTTAATTAAATGTAATTGTACCAAGGGCTCTTCATTTTTGGTTTTCTAATCCATTTGTGAACACAATTGAGATACATGACTTCTATACCAATACTTAATTGGAGAATAAATCTTTCATTCCAAATATTCAATCCTAAACCATTGTAAACAAACACTCTTTTTATCCATATACTAACAACAATAACATGAATGTGTAAGGGTGAGTGTTTATCAACAAAATATCTTTATGGTACCTCATTATCTTCAATGGTTATTAAATGCTCAATATTTTTCAATTGTATAACAAAATATGCAAACATAACTTTGAAAACATCTAATCTTGTGAGTAACTCCATGATAAATATATTTGTCCATGTGTTTTTAAATTGATAAACACTACCATAATATTATACTACTTGCAATCTAAGCTTAGGGGTTGGAGGAATATTTTGAGGAGTTATTTGGTTATTCACCACTTGAGGAGGTACTATTGCTTTTTGAGCTCTAGCCCACCTTTGCATGGTATGGTTCACCTTGTAATATCTTAAAATATATTGAACATTTTATAAATTTGAATATGATTTTATGTTTTTTCTATCATTTGAGGCCTTACTAAGGGCAACAAAGTATGAATGACACACACTTGAAGCACTCAAGTAATTAATATAAGAGACCCTAACATCAAAATTAGAATTTTATTGAGACATTTTATGATTTTATATTGAAGTCATGGTGAATTTAAGATATACTTGGGCATAAAAACTAACATTTAAGGAAATAAAAAGATCACTATAAGCAATATTATATTGATAAACATGAAAATGTTAAAATTTTACATAATGAGCTTATGTATTTGAGAAGATGACAAGTTACAAGTGAAAATTAAATCATAGTTGACCAAAGGGGTTTGCATATCCATCATAGAAGGGTTTTCACACATTTGAAGCATGAGTGTAAAAATCAACACTAATTATTATGTCTAATGCCTAGGGTTTGAGAAATGTAATTCTAAAATTTATAATAAAATCCTAGAGATATAACATAATTATAAAACCTAGACAATCATACTAAGGGTTGAATATTTTTTTAAAATTAAAACAACCTATGACTTGGGATCAACTAAATCAAGGAAAAAGAAGTCAAGGTTTTATATCTAGGATCATGTAAAGCTACTAGTCCTAGGAAAATGAACAAAATGAGATGTAGCATAATATGGGGTAGATCTAACCTTGGGAGGTGTAATATAATGCATGTTCACTTAAATGAAATATAGATAAATAGATTACAATTAAATGGAACCCAAATAACCTAATTATAATAACTACACATTACTCACACATGTATGATACAATAATAATTCATATTTAGTTATTCAAAATTAAATGGCAGGACATTCACATAGGGTTTAAATAATTATAGTGAATAAGTTAGTATCCATTGATAGTATTTTGAATCTAAATGTGGAAATGCACACTCAACGATGACAATAACCTCAACCAGAGATATACACTTATTAGATACCAATATACAAAGCATTGAAACACTTTAGGCAAGTTATACAAAGTGGTGAAGGTTATCCAAAAAACTTGTAGACATGATGATCATATTTATTTGGTTTCAATTTCTTGTTCCTCACCCTGATATGTACATTATGAAACTTATAATTTGCAAAAAATATATATCCTTACCGTAGAATGGTCGTGATATCTAAAACTTAAGGAAAAAGTGAGCTCTAAGAGCATGTCTCAAGGTTTCACAAGTATCAAACAATATATAATTATCAATAAATATATAATTATCAAACCCATAATGGTGGAAACCACTCTATAAAAATGTGTTGAAAAAAATAAAACTACATAAATGAAAATAATTTTAGAGATATACAAAACCATAGGTCATGCTCAAAAGTGATCCACAAGACATTCTAATTTTAGACAATGATAAATGCCCTAATGATCTCTTTCTCTTTAGAATTCATATGAATGTTCAATATAATGCTAATAATAGCATGTGTATCTCCCAAGTGTAAATGAACTATAATGTTTACGTATTTATATAAAATTGAAATTAAATTAGGACCTATTGGCATAAAAATCAACATCTTATGACTAAAAATTAAAAAAAGGTGTGACATTATGAAGACCAAAAGGAGGGCCCACAAGTGTCAAGGCACACCATAAAAACTTAAGAGCATTATGAAAACTTCAGACAAACCAAGGAGTGTTGGGATGCTTTGCACACATAACCTAAAATATGAGAGAGAAAGAGGATAAAAAGAGAGAGTTAGGTGCTGAAAAGAGGGACATGGAACATCAAAAAGTTGACAAACAAACCAATAACACCTAATTTATATTAATAATCTAAAATTAAACAAGTACACTAAAATCATGCAATTTTAGGGAAATAAATACCTCAGGGACATTTTTAGCTACATACAACACCAAAATTATAGTTTAATGTAACTAATAATCATAACACACACAAGTTTAGTTGGGAAAGTATATAACATTAGTTATATCATTGAACATTATCATGATATACTAAAAATGGTCTGCTTAGGTTCCATATGTAGAATAGGATTATAAAATAAGTTAGTTCATGCATTAGTACATAAAATAAATGATAGGCATAAAAATATAATGTATTAAGCCTACTCCCTTGAGTGGCATGGATCAAAGGACTCAAGAAACTAGACAAGAAAAACATAATAAATGCCTTCCTTAAGTGACTCTCCTCCAAGATCGGTCAATTAATCATGTTTATGCCCAAATTTGGTGCTCCAAGTCTTTGACAATGTGGTAGGACAAGTGCATCCAACACCTCTTCTTGCACTAATTGGTTTTGGATCTTGATTGGGTGAAAATGAAAAAAGGTTTGGAGTTTTCTAGAGACATTTTGGCATAATTTGTTTGCACCTAAAAATGCTTAATGATTAAGGTCATGGGCTAGGTATTTATATACCTATTAGAATGATGTAGACCACACATCTCAAGATCAATATGTATCATTCATAATGAATTCAAATTTAGAGGGATAAGCATTTAATGTTTTAGGAGAAGGGAACATTAATGAGGTATGGCTATCCTTAATTCTAATATTTATATCCATTAATGCATAGTGCATGACACCCTTGTGATGATATCATGGGTGATGTCATGGCCCTGATATTTTGAATTATGCATTTTCAATATTAGATTTTCTTTAAGTTTTTATGGATTTTCACTTGAGCTCTTAACCTGATTTGTTTTACTTAATGATTTTACTTAGTCTTTTTTCAATTCTTTGAAATTAGTCACTTGTTTAATTAGAATGGTCGAAAATGTCAATTTATTTGGTTGAATTTTGACTAGAAATCAAGTGAAGAGATATAATGATTATGTGAAATGTGTTTCCCCAATTACAGATACATAGATGCAAATTAACACCTATACGTGATGTGTGTAGATGAATCAGAGTGTTTAAATGGTTTAGAACATCAATTTACTTAGTCACAATTTGACTTAAAGTAATTTATAAGAAGATAATGATTCTATAAAATGCATTTCCCTAATTACAAATACATGAATGTGAATCAGTACTTACACATGACATGTGCACATGAGTTATAACATTCTAGTGATTTTGGTCTAATTTGTGCATTATTGCATAAAGTCATTCAGACTTACAATTTTGGCACTATAGTGGTGAGAATTGGATGTCTACATTTTTTCCCTATTTGATAAGGCATGGAAAGATATTTGGTTAAATCAATGGCTTTTCAAAGAATATAAAGTTCGCTTAGAATGATCATTATTAGAAGAAATTATGAAAATACCCCAAATAACATCTAGGTATACCATGATGCCCCTTCAAGGGGAGGATGGAAAAAATTAATTTTGATGGGTTAGCCCTTGATCAGAAGAAATAAACACATAATTCAGCAAAATAAGCCAAAAAAAAAGAGTAATTAAAATAAAACAACTCGTAAAACAAGTAATTGGACAGTGGTTGAATGATTAACCTAATAAGTCAAATGGATCCTTAGAGCATGCACAATCTATACATCACACTTTATTGAGAAAGTGATGGCTAAAGTGGTTACAAAAGGGATAAGACCCTTTCATAATAATTTAGATGGTTTGGCATCCACTTGATGCATATTTTATTGTGCCCAAGTGTTTTTTGGCACTTGTGGAGCATTTATAAATCTAACTTGAAAAATCTTAGACTAAGAGACCCCACTTACCATGAATTATTCTACCAATGTCAATTTTCTTTGGCATTCTATGTTTAATGTCATGTACAAGTTTTTAAGAGACAAAGGGGGGATAAACATTGTACCTTCATGTACTTTTATTTATTGGATTAACACTCAATTCCTTTCAACAATGGGTATATTGGCAGATACTATATTCTAAAGTTTGTAAGTTTGGTGGATAGAATTGAAAAATAAGTTAGTTCATACATTAGTACATAAAACAAATGACAAGCATAAATAACTAACTTATTAGGCCTACTCCTTCGAGGGGTGTGGATCAATAAAATTAATAAACTAGACAAGAAAAACACAAGTAATGTCTTCCCTAAGTGACTCTCCTCCAAGATTGGTTTATTAATCATAATTGTGATTAGATTTGGTGATCTAAGCCTTTGTCAATGTGGTAGGACAAGTGCCTCTAACATATATTCTTACATAAATTAGAGCATTTGGGAGTGTAATCCGATGACTGCACCATCTGATGGCTTCAAGCGTGAGGTTGTAGGCTAGTGACCCATTACATATTCTTCCAAACCCTTTTGACCCTATTTGTACTTAACAGTCACTTGGGAGTTAATACTGACTCTAGAAACAAGTCATCTATTATGGGTGATGGTCCTATTATAGGTTTAATTGACTTTATAAGGGCATCCCCAATATACACTAGGTACATGGGGCCCAAATCTATATAGGTGTTGTCTAATGCTTGGGATTAGAAATTTAACTCTTTCTATTCACAGAAGACCAATATGGGGTTAACCACTTAGACTAATGATAGTTGTCCCTAATTTTTATACTCTTCCAAAACATGGAGTGTGGATTTATGTGTGGTATTGAAATCCATGGTCATAATCCCCCTACGACTATGACAAGTGTGTGGGTGTCACTTCCACATCATGTTGCCTCCTAAAAAATAAAAATGGGAGGGTTTGTTATTGCAAGACTCACCATTAGGATGCAAGGAGGAGAACATAAACCACTATATCCCTTAGGTACAGATAAGTAGACAAAAAATTTATTAACTGATCAATTAAGCATGATATATATAAAATATATACAAGATATTGTCAAAATGCCAAAATATTTGATGTGTCATGTAAAGCAAGTAATTGGTAGTTTTAATTTGTAAATCTTGAGGGACAACCTGCAATACAAGATGTTAGACAAAATGTCACAAAATATGACCTACAAGACAAATAGTTAGGTACAATCAAGTGAGATAAAACTACGATCAAATTTGTCCCTATAAAAATCCAAACCAAATATTAGTCTAATAAACCTCAATAAAAACATTGAAAAACATTGTGGGATTTACACTATAAATTTTTGAAAGAGGGGCCATGACGTGGGGGTCTAGGGGTAGCAGCTCCCAGCATGGTCAAGGAGCAGCACCCCTTGTGGCGTTATGTGGCAACACTCCTTATAGGGTTAAGGGGTAGCACCCCTTACAGGGTTTACAGGCAACACCCCAGGTGCACTCCCTCATGGTATAGGGTAGGGTCAAGGGGTAGTGCCCCAAAAACCAAAAGTAATTTGGGACTTTTAGGATGCTTGAAATGACTCAAAATTCACTAAAAATGATCTTAAAATTACACTCAAAAAGGATAATTTAAAAATAAAAAATGAATGCAAAATCACTACTACAGTAATCAAAATCACTTATAAATAGTTAGTGTTATGAAAAATCACTTTTAGAAAGTTAAAATTGCTAATAACATATCAAAATCATAGATACAAACTAGCGATATTACAAATAGTTAGCAAACTATTATGGTAACCACATAGTTAATTATTTTCAAAATTACTTATAGGACCTGTAAAATTATAGCTGCAAATAAGCAATATTGAAAAACCACATATTACAATCAAAATCATATAAATATAGAAGCAATTTTGTAATAAGTAAGAAAAATTCCTATTTTCAAAACCATTAATAAGGGCAACCCTGTGAGTTACGATATTGTATCAAATAGAGCACAACATTATGGTTACTGACAAAATTTGACTAGAATGATTATATATTCTTAGTTACCTTATAAATAGTTAGAATAGACAAATAAAATGTACAATTGACTAAAAAAATGAATTATTTAACAAGAAATGGGATGATATGGATTTATACTAATTATTTCTAACCAAGTGATAACGGGAAAACCCTATTAATTACTTATGAAAGATTATGAGATTCTGATTAAGGTGAATGTTCAACCAATAATAAGTTAATTAAACTTAAAAACCCACTTCTCGGTGATCTTCAAATTTGATACAGGGTGAGGAAAGAATATTTAAATTGATAACAAGAATCTTTTGGTCCCTGCAAAATAAAATTAGAGATAGATTGAAATATGTACAGATAGATAGTATAATTTATGTATAGTCAAAATATAAAATAGGTGGAAAATTAAACACTTTAAAATTAATCCTCACCAAAATCATAACTTAATATGTCAAAATCACTACTATAAATCAAAATTACAACTAGCTAAAAGCGATTTTGCAATATTACAACTAGCAATAAGTGACTTGTAATATCATAACTTACAATAAGCAATTTTGCAATAATGTAACTATCAATAACTTATTTTACAATATTACAATGAGAAATAAGCAATTTTGATTAACCAAAATGAAATAATTAAGTTAACCCAATAGCTCATGGTTAAGGTGGTGGTTTGATGCAAAATTGTGATTGTTGAGGGCAGAATCGCAACTAACAGTTTCAAAATCACCCTTTATAGAGTAAAGTTGCTTTTCACCTGGAACATGAGATTTTTTGAAAATTTGAGCCCAAATTCTTCCAAAACCTGACTTGTAAGCTAAATTCACACACTTTAAAAACACAAGGTCAGTCTAAAAGGAGGCTCCCAGTGTGGTCACCAATGTAATGCAAAGATTTTTTTTAAATGGATTGATTTATACAAACTTATCTTATCATACACAAAATTCTAGCACACCTCTAATTTGGAGATAATTAAATTAAAATGCAATTTAAATTAAAAGATTATATATGCATTGTGCCTGCATCTTCACCAATTTTATGCTCCATACAAGATTAAGGCAAAAAAAAGACTAATATTAAAGATTACTAGATTTGTTGTTGGATTGCTATAATAGACTCAAATTTTTGTTCAACTTATAGACTTGATGGCTTGATCAAAAGACTAATTTGGCATGATAAATAGATTGGGCATGGATTTTTATCACATTTATTAGTTATTTCAATAGAGGGTGAGCATGATTTAAATAAAGGAAAGAGGGAAAATCAATGGATAGAATTCAAAGTTGGGTGTAGGAAGATCAATGGTGGATAATTATTTAAGGAATTAAAAACTCCTTGTATGATTCTAAAGGAGGGAATGTTCTAGAGGTAGAAGCCTCTAGAGTCTTTTTGGAAGCCTAATTATAATTATTAGATGATTAGTCATGTGATTAGGGAGTTCTATAGAATCTAGGGGAGTATGAGAGGCTACTCATAGGCTAGGGTAGGTGGAAGGGAATTTTAAATTCCCAAATATTAGACAAGTGGAATAGTTAGTATATAATGGGGATTTAGATGAATTAATTAGTTCATGGGATGTTATAAGGTTAGTTTAATGAACAGCAATGAAGGGGGTGTTATATAAATGACAAAGATGGTTATTAAGACAAATTAGAAGAAGTTAGATGAGATTAATGTCAAAATTAGTAAGCCAACAAAGGTGAGCAAATTTAGATGCATACAAATATTTTTTATTGTGTAAATTTGAACATGTAATTATGTGTATCTCTAAGCCTTATTATATATTTCTATGTGTGTGAGTGACATTTTAATATGTCCTTGTATGTGTCCTCTTTCCCTTCTATTATGTGATTTGTGTGTTTTTATGTGTATTCTTTATGTGTGTGTGTGTCATGGCTATGATACTTATTTGCTAATTTTTTTATGCCACATTGGACATCATGCATCTTCCCTATTTTACAATGCATTATCAATATCATGCATCCCTCCCTAACTTTTACTACTCAATTTTGGTCAATTTATCATTACATGTTTAATCGCTAACATTTATCTAGACATGACATTGTATATGCTTGGATTTTATGTGCATCTTACATTACAACTTATTGCTCAATTTATTTATGATGATGTCATGCACTCGTATGTTATCATATAACTCTATATTTCAATCTTTCTTATAACATCTTTTCACATAAGTTTTTATTTTGAATTAAGTTGTTACGTAGGCTCCGTAACTCACCTCAAAAGAGGGGGCATACACTATGGCTTATCTTAGAGAATAAGCTCCAAAAATACATTACATAGATAAAAAATTATAGGTTTTATTCAATTGATTATAATCCACTCCTAGATTTTAATTAGAAATTACTTTTAGGCAACAATGCTTCATTTGGATAAGGGTGCAGGTCAGTCACTTCCATAGCAACACGTTATTATCTTAGCAGTCAAAAAATAATAGTTTCCAAATTTCTTAGAATGTCACTTAGTATACAAATCAATTACACTATTGCTTAGAAATGAGTTTCATGTTTTTACATAGGTTTGTCTCAAATTTTTCTCAATTAGGGGCATCATGCGTTGTATGTGTTCCAGGTTATCACAATTTTTTTTGTTCAGAAAGTTACTTGATATTACTTAGTCCAAAATCTATAAACACCCAGATATCAAATTGGGGGTATGGTGCAATACTCAACATAGGAGGTGTTGAGGTCTAACATAACTTTAATCATTGACCCCTTTTTCCATTTTACTATGTTTATCATTCATGGTCTATTGAACTAGGGTTATAATTGAAGAAGAAGGTACACAATGGATTCCATAATATATTGAGAGTTCCTACATAATTAAACATGACATATAGGTGTAAGTTAACCTTTCATATCAATCATAATGAGCAAACCCTCATAGGACACCGACATGCCCTAAGGATGCCAACTAGTTGCCCCTATCCAATTCTAGTAGACTTGTCATAAATCCAAGAAAATCCCTATTCTTGATTCATGACATCATTACATAGTCACATAGTTAGATCTATAATCTTAGTCCCAATCCTGTAATCATGTTTTCAAGCTAAATTATATTTCTTTGGTACTTTCCCCTTTTAGCATATTTCTAAATTTAGTAAGTGCAAAATCAATTTTTATCATTTATTGCATACTGTAATAGTCTTATTTTACTCAATAATTTGTATAATTAGGATTAAAACTCTTTTAATTCCAAAATCAATATACAATAATGATCACAATTCATAAGATCACATTTCATCAAAACGTTTTGTTAAACAAGTGTGTTATCCTTATACTCTCACATTTTGAAATCATGTTTATAATGGTAACCACAACCGCACCATGTGACAAGAAATTACTTTTGTTATTTTTAGTAGATCTATACACCGTGTTTTAGATTTTCTATTTTGGCACATACTCTAAGGATACCTTTATCCACAAGACTATTTTTGCATGTCCTATAATCATGAATTTGCATATTATTCTAAAATAGAGGTTAGAAGAAACTACTTATTCTTCATATGTTTGAAGTAATAACATCTCTTTCTTATAAGTAATAATTACCTTTTACCTATCTAAACATATACAAGCCTACATAGTACAGGATATGAGTTGTATGGTGAATCCAAAGAGAATAAATGTACACATGTTTGATATTAATTTGAAATTTTGGATAGATATAATGAAACCAACCTCCTATACAACTACATCTTCTGTACTAGTATAATCCATAAATAGTGGCAAAGATGATTGTCACTAAGCACCTATCCTTTTAAGAAGGAAAACCCTATGCCTATTTGGAAGCATTAGGAAATTTTAGGAATATTTTCATTATGTTATGGAAGTTATAACAAATAAATTTAGCCTCTTGACCACCAATATGTATTATGTGGAAAGTAACCAACAAACTATATCGAGAGATTTTGAAATTGATGTGGATGTCCATTCCAATCATGGTATTCTAGGAAATATAATTGAACAAGGTTATGTTTATTTTTAATCACTTTAGAGTGAATTGTTTTAGTTAAAATTTTATAGGTATTTGCATAGTTGGTATAGGGGTGATCCAAAAATCAAAAGTTTTAATTGAAATATATTTCAAGAACATGAAAATAACACAGTAACAATGATTTCTCTGAGAAGAGATGTTTCATTACTCAAGATTGCAAATACAAACATATGTTTATCTCTGGGAAGATATGTCTAATTTCATTTTTGGGTTACATCATCATTTATACACATTTTTAAGGTAGGAGGAGGATGTGTAAGGTCACAAATATCGAGGGAGATGAAGTGATTCAACTTCCAAAATTCATAACAATACAAAATTTGAGGAATTACTATTTTTAGAAACTTATTATTTTTAAATTACACTACTAAAATTGAAATTTGGGGCACTTCCATTAGGTTTTCAAGGGTCACAACCCATCGAGCAAAGCTCTGTGCCATCTCACCATGTTCTCCTCAATATTATCTTTCCAACGGTTCAAATGGGGATTCAATCAGAGATATGGTGCAAAAGTTATGGTTCTAAAAATTTTTGTCATCAATTGGGGTAGAACCATTGATCGAATTGTCACCTGAATTATTACTCGAATCAAGGGTTCAATCTCCTCCATGATCAAAGTTGCATATTCCATAATAATTCCCTTAATATTTGGGTAATTTCTTTGCATAATCACTCATCTTAATGACCTAGTTATGCATAATAACATTAATTCAGGAAATAAATATGTTAGACCAAGTTAAGAATGCACATTAATCCAAGCAAAACACATCAATAAAAAAAACTAGATTAAGAAGATGTAACAATGGGTTGCCTCTTTTAATCTCATCTTCAATTATTATTCCATCTTCAATCTTGTCACACATGACTACATGAAAAAGTTATACTTCAAATGATAAGTGACCATTCAAATGAAAAGTGAATATTAGAATAATATGACACCATAATAATTTTACATGTCAGATAAGATATATATTTTATAATCAAATTTTTGATCTATTGTGTCCTACCATATTTGGAAAATCTCATGATGAGATTAGTTTACAACCTTTTTATTTATGTGAGAGTAATAAATAGTTCTAACGTAAACTCCTTTGTGTTCATTCCTATCACAAATAATTTAATCATAAAGTTTTATATGCAACCATGAAATTCAACAATAACTCACCATTTTGTTTTATAGTGATAAATCGTAGTGCATTACATTGTGAAAGTTTCATGGAATTGATTCAAAGACCAATTTTGACATTTAAATCCTCTCTCCAAGACCCATGATCAAGGAAAGGAAAGAATCCAATTATTGACATTTCAGGGCCACTCTAAAGGACCTTCATTAGAGAAAGGAAAGAAGCCAATGCAAGCTACAATAGAGGATATTTAATATTCTTAAATAAGCCAACAGAAAAAGAGGAGGAGGAGGTAAGGTACAAGAAGAAAGGTTGACTAAGAGAGATAAAAAGGAAAAATAAGAATGAAATAATGAAATGAAATAAATTAATCATTTATTGAATTGGTTGTTATACAAACATATTCATAATCATTAATTTCCCAAACTATGTCTCCCTAGTGTCCTCATTTATTGGCAACTATATTAACTAGTTTATCATTTTATTAAATGGTTTATTAATCAATAATTTAAACTATTATTAATAAGTCATTTAGTTTAATGATTAATTGATTTGATTTCATTATTTTATTCTTCTCTATCCTTTTTCATCTCTCTTAGTCAACCAACTTTCCATTATCTTACCTCTTTTTCTTATTAGTTATTGGCTTATAGAAGTGCTAGAATTGGATTTTTCCCTTTCCTTGATGACAAGTCTTGTAGAGAGGCCTAGAATGTCAAGCATGGCTTCCTTCCTTTCCTTAATGATAGGTCATGTAAATAAATCCAAAACATCATAATAGATCATTATTTTGTAATTGATTCCATAAAAAATTTATACTATACAATTTCTTTAAAATTCACAATAATACACTCTTGTATATAGCTTAAGTTATCAATATAAACAAGGACTTGTAAGCAATGTAAATGAATACATTAAATTTTACTAGTGAAAGTAATAATTTAATATACCTATATGCGAGCCAAACATCTCTTTGGATAGTATTCCATCAACAACAGTTTGATTAAAGTGGGTCTTTATTGTTTTTAAGGCATCTTTGCTATTCCCCACAACATTTCTATCAAGAAATTTCATGGTATTCAATATCCTTTTTGTATTGGATATAATTATGTCACACTTAAACCATTAAAATGAGAATATATGTTGATCGTAAAGGTGTGTATCCTTGGAATCATCTCAAATTTAACATTGGATGAAAATGAAAGTTTTTTTTTAGATTACTCTTTATATAATTATTTGATTTAAATCTAACTCTAAAAAATGATGATTCATTTATATGACTTAAAAACATTAATTTATCCTCTTCAATATTATAATATTTGATTTCTTAATTGGCACTATAGACAACAACATTATCTAGTTGCCACTGCACAGCAATATAAGACGATAAAAACTTTGATTATATAATTAATTTATCTAACTAAAATTGAATAATAATAGATTAAAAGGCCTATAATATATATATATATATTAAACTAATTTTATAGAGCTCAACCTGCTAGTCAAATAAATCTTAGATGACGATTTGATAATATATTCTTACCCTAACATTCAAATTTTAACCATGTAATTGAAAAAATAAGATCTTGGTATGAACAAATAAGAGCTTGGTATGCACATCCATCAAAATTGATTTTGATAAATGTTGTAGATACCTTTGTCCTCATTGTAGAAACCTTTTGCCATGCTTGTGCCCACAATGCCTTGCCCTTGGCCTTGCCATCAATGACACAATCTCCTCCTTGTTTTCCCATTTAATAATTGTGGTGATGTTTCTCCCACCAGTATTCAACAAATCATGCATAAAAATATAAGGTCCCTTTAAGTAATAGGGCCACACTTTCAATGAAATGTACACATAAAGAGAAGAAAAAGCCATGTAATTTTTAAAAAAACAATAATGTTGCATGCATTGAGGAGGATGTGTGGTGAACCAAAAAAAATTAAAAATATATTGGAGTATTGTAAGGACTCTCCAAGTTAACATTATATTTATGAGTTCATAAAAGATAAGAAAGTATGGTTGTGCTCCCCTCTTCGATGAATAAAATATATTACTTATGTTGTTTAATTGCAAACTTTATTAATAATAGTTAATTAGAAGTTACAAGGAAAACACTTGATTTATTTTGTCAAATATTAAACAACGAATACAATAAATAACATAATCAAATCCAAAATTTAAATATAATTTATTTTTTTTAAATCTATTGACACATATTATGTTTCATTAAAGTTATAAATTAGAGCATATAAAATAAGTGTCATGATGCGGTTTTAGTATTTATTACTAAGAGGAATATTTAGAGTTCATTAGTGTTAAGATTTTGATTATGGTCAAAAATATTAATAGATCTCATGAGCCAAAAAGTACATATAAAGTGGTTGTATAGAGTGTTGTGATTTTATTTAAAAGTGACTAAATGTGTAAATCATTGTTAAGGCATAGGTTGTAGAGAAAGATGATAGTGATGATGATAATAATAATGACAAAGATATGAAGTCTTTTAACTCACACATATGTAGGGAGAGCACAAAACAATAAATCAAAACCTTGTATAGATTGAAAATTAGATTCATTAATAACAAAGAAAAAAGGTGTTTCAATGACTAATATTCTTAGAACACAATCATATGGTCATCAAATTTACCCGTCATTTCAGTAATATAACATAAAAAAAAAATTTAAGGATGAATTTTTTTTATTTATTTCCATGAATACTAAATTTAGCTAGATACTATTTTTAAAACACTTTGTTTATGATTTAACTTTTTAGGGTTATGGAGTGTAAGTCCTAGATTGTTAAAGGTGTTGAGTACAGTAAATTAGGGTATATAATATACAATAGATACAACCACTTATTGGAATAAAATTGACCTATTTTTACCTTTTTAAAAATAGTAATAAATCATGCAAACAAGTCCTTAGTTAGAAGGTGACTACAACGGAAGATCTGGAGGTTACAAACTGAGATAAGAGTTGATATGAGAGTCACAAATAGGATATAAGTGTCAAAACCCTTTCTGGATAATAGCACCCTAAATGGATAATAGCACTAATGACACTTATGTCCTCCTTTTGGTGCTAATGTCCTATGTATAGAACTGCTCTAAGATTTTAGGTACCTTGTGTTAAAGTCTACCAAGCCTATTACTGCATGCACAAGTTTTGATTCCCTATATGTGACCTATTTTAATTGATTTTGTATTTAAACCCTAAACCTCCATGTTTTTAGGTAATTCGATTGGCACAAGTATAAAATTTTGATGTTAGTGGGATAGGTTGGACATCCTCAACACCCCACTATGATGAGAATCACCTACATACCAATACTCTGAGGAGGGATCAAGCTCGATGTAATTCTCCCCACCTAAGTGCTAGTGCAAGCGCAAGTGAAGCTAGTATAAATGTTGGTTTGACTACTTTGAGTGATGTTAGAGACTATAAATATATGTATTATGAGCATGAGATGGTTGTATATGATTGTATGCATAAATAGGATAGAATAGGGATTGATAACCTTGATTGTGCATTTCTTGTTTTGAGCTCGTTTGTGTTATTTGCATTTGATTTTCATCTAGTGGATAAAGGGCTAAAAGTCATACATATATATATATATATATATATATATATATATATATATATTATTTTAATGCTTATGCAGGTATTAAAAGAGGTATAAGCGAACCCTAGGTGGTTGCTCATTTGGAAAGATATCTATTGGAGACAAAAAGGGGGAAGGGATATTAGTACCCAAACTAGGATACTAGCACTATTGGCATTAATGTCTAATTATGGCACTAGTTTCCAAGTTTTAAAACCTTATACTAGGGGCCAAGATGCTAAGTTGATGGTCTAGGACTACTTTAGGGATGTTTAGGGACATGTGTAGGCCATACAAAGGTTGTATAATTGTTTTAAGAGGCCTTAAGATAGGTCTAGGGCTAATTTATGGATAGGCGATCTCAAGTAACACTCTTAGCACTCAAGTGACATTTTTAAGTGACTATATTTACCCCTATTTATTCTATAAATGTAGCAAAGCAAAAGACTAGGATAAAAATAAATAAATATACATGGACTTACCTAAGAAGTGAATCCTATGAATCTAGATTTGAGTGTATGAAGTGCGCTCCATTGTGTGTCCTATAAATGAAACATGCATAGATCAATCCTTGCTTAAGAGATATCAAAATCAAAGACAAAATTAAGTAAAGAGATAAGAGAGAGAGGAAAGGAATAAATACACCTCACTGGTACATTAACCAATGCATAAACTTGGTGAAAACCTATGTGTGAGTGTATATAATGATCAATTAGTGAATAGCTTGGACTAAGCTAAATCGCTTGCTCAATTTCCATGTGTAGGTGGCTCAAGAAATCAATCTGTTTTTGACTCCATCATTTCCCACCCCTATTTGGTGGATCATAAGCTATTAATATCTTGTATTAGAATGATGTTATGTCCAACCTTCTCATGTAGGTGGTTCAAGAACTCAAACTAGACTTGACTCCATCATTGCCTATCCATGTGTGGTAGATGCATATATAACTAAATTATGTAATGTAGCTAAAGATGTATAACTATAATTGGAACTATATCTATTGACTTTGTAGCACTTAGGTATGTAGCTTAGGGACTACTCAGTTATGCCAACTTATTTAGATAGAGTAAGGCATTTAATCTAGATTGTTCTGGCATGAATGGTATTAGATTAAGAACATAGAGAATGATGAAGTTTTCCATTCCATTTGATCAAATAGAGAAAAAGTGAATATGCAAAAACAATACACTATGTACATACACCCAAATCTAATATTTGTGCATATGAATTTTGGATTAAGTTATAATAATCTATATTTAAGCATTTAAAATTAAAATGGGGGTGATCATGTTGTGCATGATACCCCCAATTTGAGAAAACTAGTATGAATCTCTAAAAAAATTAGTGAAAACCAATAATCTATAGTTGAACATGTGCAAACATGGACTATACCTACTATACTTTTTTGGCCAATCTAGAAACTTTTGAAATTGAGGCTACTCAATAGTAGCACCATATCTAGACAATAATACCAATGGCACAAATGTCATATTGAGGTCAACATACCCCCTTTTTTGAAAAGTGGGACCCTTGAGATATTTTAGAGCTTAGCCCTGAAAGCATGGCCTATTTTGAACATTATTAGAATTTGAAGATCATCCACTTTGATAAGATTGGCTTACTAAGCTATATTTTGCTTTAATCTTGCCTAACATTACTAATAATCAGTCTTCATGCCTTTTAATTGCAAGTTCCATGAGGTCCTTACTAATAGATTTATGCTCTAAACCCTGATGTAAACCCTTGGTTCAAATTTGAATTTGAATTAGGTGGGAGTGAATAGGCAAGAATATTTTAAACTTATTTTGGACTTAAGCCCAATTCTTATGTTAAGGCTTGATCATGTTTTTTAACACGACCAAACCTTGGCTTAAAAATTATACTTGGTCCAATTTTATCTTCCCTTTTGTTATTTTTAATTTCTAAACCATGGTCTAATTTTATGCTATTAGGGTCCCTTTCATGTTCTAGCATGGTTCCCTTTACTATTTCCTACTTAGCCTAAAGCTTTAATATTAAGGCCCTGTTTGTATTTATTATTATGAATAAAACCTTAGTCTAAATGCCTTAGCCTAAGTTTCTTTCATATTGGGTCTTAACTTAAATATCATACATGTAGGATCTAATGATCTGTGCTTCCTCATGACCTTTTATTCAGATGACGTGAAGGAATCCTAACAAGCTGAGCACTTAGTCCTTCGGACCTATCATGTTCAAGTACTCAGATTGTGATCAATGGCTCTTGCTTCATTATGGACCAAAGATCAAATAGAATGAAGACACCATTTAAAAGTTAAAGCCTCAGGAGGCCCATAGAATTGCCATGTATTACCCTTACATTTGAAGATTAAAAGCAAAGTGTCTCGCATGTCAGAAGGTTATAATCATAAGCAAGCTCTTAGATCATAATTAAATGGCTCTTACTTTGTCATGATTTTCAATCAGATGGAGAGAATTAAGTTCAAGATCTAGGGAGGCCCCATAGAGGTGCCAAGTGGCACTCTAGTATTGAAACACAAGAATTTGGAGAAATTAAATTTGACATTTGTGTGACCATCATTTGATGCTCGTAAGAAAGTATTTAACATTCATGTGACCATCAACTTGAGGCCCATCAAAACTAAGAACTTTATGAGCCTAAATTTGATGTCCGTGTGACCATCATTTGATGTCCATGAGGAAGTATTTGGCATCCATGAGACTGTCAAATTTAAGCTAATGAATTATTTTGTCCAAGACTAGGATACACTCTAACTCTAAAATGTTATTTAGAGATCTCATGAATTGCCTTGTAGATGAATGAAAACCCTCAGAGGATGTTTGAACATTTGAGATCTTTGAACTACAAATATTGAAATGGTCTCATACTTTAAATATATGCAGGAAGGAATTTAGTTTAAGTCTATATCCTAAGGTCCCCATTGCATGTTGAATGTCATGAACCTTAAACTAGAGACTTATACTAAGTCTTATTTTAAAAGGGTTATTTGTAACATGAAACTTATCCCAAATGCTTTTAACCAAATATTTTATTGTGTTTAATAATACAATAAAGCTATATGTTCAAACTTTAGCATTTTGATCCTTATATCCCTTTGACCCCTTTGGGCATGCTCTAAAATCCTAACATAAGTATTTTATCCCAAAGTATGCATTATGTTTATTCAACACAATGTAAACTTTGGCTTAAAATATTTAGCCATGGTCCCCTTTGTGTGATTCTCAAAAACTTAACCGTAAACACTCTAGCCTAAAGTTCATTTCATGTTTAATGAACACAAAATACACCTTAGCCTAAGGTATTTAAACCTAAGTCCCCAATTAAGTATTTTGATTTAAAGCTTATCCTATAATGCTTTAACCTAAGTCTTTTATATTTATTAATATGGAATAGACTTAAGTAAAAGAATTTTAGCTTAAGTTCTTTTACATCTAATGTGTTAATTAAAGCTCATGCATCTTTGCAGATCCTACGGCTCATGCTTCATCATGGAAAGATGATCCAATAGTGTGAAGGCATCAATAAATTTTTAATAGAGCTCTGAGAGCCCAAAGGCTTGGTGTGTGCTAAACACGTATTCAGTATGCAATTGATAAAGGTCCTAGAGCTCGAAAGGCCCACGGAGGTGGTAAGTGACATAACCATAGGGATTAGTATTCAAAGGGACCAATGACAAGTGAGGGCCTAGATTACAATTGATGACCAGTGTTAATCCATGATCTTGATCCAATGGTGCAACACAAAATGGCATTTTTAAATGCCAACATCTAGTGGTTCAAAGGCATTTTTGAAAAATGCTACAAAAGGTTCTAAATTGATGCCACATAAGCACCATGCAAGCATACAATGACAAAATAAGAGATCTTGTGTGACAAAGAATGAAAATGTATAAAGGTAAAGGTCTAAATCAAATCTGAAGCATGTATGAGCCAAACTCCAAATAAGCTACCACCATTAAAGTTTCAAAGCCCTAAACTTGCATAAAAAGACCCTAAGTAAACTCGGATTGATTATAGTGAATTTAGAAGAAGTTCAATTGTGTTTTGAGCATGAAAGAGCTAACTAGAGACCATTTTCAATCTAGTTGTGAACAATTTTCAAGTATAAAATCCATGGCAGATCAGAGGTAGCAATTGAGAGATGAGATAGATTTGTACCTATCTATAGACATTAAATGAAGAGTTTTCAAAGAAATTGAACTAGACACTACAGCCTTGAACAATGGTAACAAGAATTGTCTGAGCTCTTTTGGACCATTGAGAAGATGTCAACCATCCCCAAAGAAGAAAAAAGTATTACTATAGTTAATAAGAGGTACTATGACCTAGTTATATTTCAAATGGCTAGCCTCCATCATGTTGCTACCAAACTAGAGGTACTCCGTTGCATTGATATCCTAGCTTCAATTTCTATAGATTATAGAATTGATAATGACTAGATTATTCATGAGGGTACCTCTAGGAGAGTAGCATACATTTCCCCATTGGCCTTTGATAGGTACTATAAGCTCCCAAAACCCCATGTGGACCTAACCATAATCAAGGAGTGGACCAATAAGAATGAATTGGATACCATCCTCAGGCCATGGTTGCTCCAAGGGAACCATGTCTTCTGAGACTTTGAAGGAAGAAACCCAATTATCCAATTTAGGAGGGAATTAGGGCAATCATGACCTTATTAAACATAATATCTAGAGCCCCTGTAACCACATATGTCAATAAAAGTTGGTTGTCTTATGTCTACTTTATGGTAGAGAAAGAGTTTGTTCCTCTAATTGGGGATATGATTAGCATCCACTTAAGGAAGTAATTTACATCTATCAAGAAGAAGACTAGAAAATATTTTTTCATGATGTCTTACCTATTGGACACTCTACTAGCCTCCACCTAGATCCCTCACATCAAGAACTGATCACCTAAGGGTAGATTCACCATCTCTCATGTTTATTCAAAGTTACATATCTTTAAATATAGACACCACATGCAGTTCATTTATGATTGTGTTTATCCTACTTTGGTAGAATCCATCACAGGGATCCCTATACCTAGGGTAAGCCCTTTAATCAAGAAGTATGTGGAATTAATGGGAGATATCTGGTTATATCCATATTGTACTATGATTAAAAATTAAAGGGATTCTGACTCAACCTTACAAATTATCTGTTTATGTTCCCGACAAATTAGTAGAGCAAGAAATTGCATCCCAACTTATGTATGGTGTTGATGGAGTGTGCAAACAAAAGAGGAAGGGTCTCCTCTATCCTTTTATTTTGATAATTGTAAGAACTATCTTGCAAGATTAGAAGAAGGTGGACATTATGGCCAAGTATAGAGATTCTTTTATTTTTCAATTAGATGACCTCAGGATTTGGGATCTTAAGAACATAGTAGGCAACCATCTGAAGAGTAAACAACTACCCAATCTAGTATATGAGCATCAACTTGGTCCTTATGATCCTCTCTACATCAAGGCCTATAATTTTAAAGAAGTATTGGTCAAGCTCAAAAAACATAATGTTAGACTTGAGCATAGATTGACTATTAATGAAAATCCTATAGGGGAGATATGGTAGATGGTACCTATGTAGTACTATTTACTACCTAGACCTTCTAGGCCACCTCAAGAGAAACCACAGGTAGAAGGGCATCATCCCCAAAACCAAATCACATAAGGTCCTAGTAAGGAGAAATTGGAATATAGGCATGGTGAAGGCCCTTCATCCTCAGCCCTACCCCAAAGACCAGAGTCTCTGATAGATTAATTAGACATGATAACCCTAAAGCCTAATGAAATAGTAAATGATACAATTAAGAGTGTTGGCTAAAGCATATGGCTTTGAGGGAGAAGAAGAGAAATCTCAAGAACCCCAAGATCAAGTAGAAGAACCTGAGAAAGATAAAGGAAAAGAGGTTGCTCTGGATTTAGTTCTAATAGAACCCCCATAGAAAAGAAAGGCATAATTATCCTTGGTCATAGTTGGATCAAAAAGGCCAAATTTGGTTTTTACTCATCCTTCAAGTGAAATCAACGTATTCATTGAGCAATACCATATTCATGGACCAGTCATTCTTGATTGGTTCATCTATGGGAAATTGAAAAATATTACCACTTTATCTCATTCTTGGGCCTTGACCCAAACCATTAACATTGATGTGCATGATAACATCAAGCCTTGGATAAAAGCCTTCATCAAAGAGGAAGCAGAAAGGAGGCTAGTGACCACTACAAGGTTAGAAAACAAATAAATGAATGCTCTAGGAGCATCAAGTAGCACAAGAGTAGAGGTCCCAAAACCTCCAAAATATACATAATCATCTACTACTATGCAGTTTAATCCAAAGACAGTTTAGATTAGAGAGAGTCACCATCAAAAAATCCATGGTGTGAATTGAAGAGTTCACATTCCAAAAGGTGAAACCCTTTAGAGGGTTAACTCCAGTTGGAGGGTAGCAGCCTGGTGAACTACCCATCCATGAAGAAGATATTGAAAGCCTATCTGAGGCTCACTTAGTTCAAGTTAGAGTTGGTATTAAAGGAATGAAATAGAGGATTCATAATTTGGAAAAGGAAAAGGAGAAATTAGAGACATAGGCCATTTTATCAATGCTTGAAGCCATAATAAATATGTTTGAAGCATCCTTTTTTGATATGAATGATTCCTTAAAATCAATGAAACTAAGACAAGATGCATTGAGCCAATAGAGTGAAGTGGCCAAAGGACTGATAGCAGAATGGTAAGAAGCAGAGACCAAGATAAGGGATCTCATCAATATATTAATTAGGAATATGGTTCCTAAATTCAAAACTATTAGCCTAGCCCAACTAAATACTATATTGGGGATAGTGGTGGATAAAATCCAAAGTTTAATTTTTTGGTCAATAGGGTTGGATAGACTCTTTAGGGATGATGAAGAGCTAATGACCTAGATCAAGCAACTACTCAGCACCATGTTATCTAATCCTACTAAGACTACAACCCTAGGAATTATTGACAATGTTGAATATAAGCATAGAGTTACCTTAGTAATGTAGGAAGTAAAGGGCAAAACCTGGGGTCAATCAAGCAGTGATAATAGAAGATTTTTTGGGTATAATCTTCACTACTGAAGAAAAGATTGTAGAAGCTAGAAGCATCAAAGAAGCTATGGTAAGGGATGATAGATATTTTAAGGACTTAGTTGATCAAGAAGATGTCTACCTCCTGAATCCATCTATGGATCTAGAGCTTGTCAAAGAACAACATCAAAGGGCTATAGAAAATCTATAAGAGCAATAAGGAGACCCTTCAATAATGGGCCCACTAATCAGTTAATATTCCTTTTTTTGTAAAAGCATTATAATATTTGAAATATGAATATTCTTTTGTAAAGACATATGCTAGTCTATTAGCATATTTGCCTCTAGGTTAGTCTAGTTTTGAAAAGCAAATATATTCTAAAACTTTCTAAAGAAGGACAGTTATCCTTATCTTTTGTAAATTTTGTATCTTGTAATTAACTAGTATGTTGCCTTATCTTTATATAAAAGGCAGTAGTAGCATCTTGTAAAAGAGATATTTTTTAGCAAAATTTGTATACTTTGAGAAATTAATATAATCATGGAATTCTACAAAGATTGTCCAAATTTGATGTGTCAATTATTAATATATCTTTCTCTCAATTGTTGATTATAAGCTTGAGTTTGAATGGTTTCATGAATTCTAAATTTGCATTTGTGATATAGGGTTGTTAATTTATGTTTGTGCTAGATCAGTTGAAGGATATTGATTTTGCTTCATTTTAATTATTCTATATTTAAATGTGCTAATGCTATTTGAGTTTAGTAACAAATATTTAAAGTAAAATCTAGTTCTTACTTGTATAACTTCATATTATCCTTAGATATTTTTCAAGTGTATGGTGAGATATGAGCTTACGCAATTTTGCATCATATATTGGTTAAATATAATTTTAGTTCTAATTGGAACTTTGTCATGATATTTGAGTTGAGGATCAACAATCACTTGTTTCCTTTCTACCTTACCCTTCCTTTTTCCTTCTTTTTTTACCAGATTACTATAGCTTAAATTTCATTATAAATATCTATTTAGATTAATTTGTAGTTTAAGTTTTGATCATAATTCACTAGCATTAGCAAAGATACTTATAATTTACAAATAATTGAACCATGATGGCTCCCAACCATCAATTATTATAAATTTTGTGGAACATTCATACATTACTCTTCCACTATTTCACCATAGGTAACCAAAGTTTCCACAACTTGTTATTCGTGCTCTAAGTTCTTGAGATTCTAAAATGAGAAGTGTTCTTTGAACACTAAGAACCCTTGTGATACATTTAGAGGCATCAACAGGAGAACATTTCATTGTCACCAGAAGGAGGGCCATTCTTTATGAATTGGTTGGATCTTTGATAGTTTTAGTATATTTTGATCTAAGATTGATGTTATCTTTGTGATTTTGAGTAATTCTTTACTTAGAAGTGTAAATATCATTGATCTTTGTGGTCTTTAACCTATCTTTATGCTTCATTAGACAAAGATCAAAGTTCTCTGAGTTTGATGCTTTGTTTAGGTGAATTTTGCTTAAGACTTGAAATCCATAGTATTTGAGGTTAGGATAGTTTGTTTTGATCAAAGGTTGGCATATCTTTCATATATCTAAGTTTATTTGAGATTAAACATATAAAGATAGATCATATTTACATAATTAGACACATCTTTGAACTACCTTAGTCAAAGGTTTATTTCTATTCTTTACACAATCTTTGCAAAATGAGCTTAATGTGTAGGTTTAATCTTTGTTCTTTATAAATATTAACTTAATACATCATATTTCAAATAAGATTTTCAATCTCCAAGCTGGAATTGCCAAAGATTCAAACCAGATCATACTCAGAGACAAGGGAACCTTTTCTTGAAATTGAAGTCCATAGGAGAGCCAAGTGTGACAAAGGTAGATGCAGGATATCCAAATCTTTTCCAACTTCACCTCTTCAAGTTACCTTTACCTTTAACCTTTATCTAGTTATGGCTTAGTTGGGAGACTCTTTAATCAAGGTGTTAGGTGTGGTGCATGATCTCTCATGTAACCCTAAAAAGTACTTGCCAACATTTAGTCCAACTGGTATTATAACTGCTAAAGAACACATTAAATCTTTTAAATTTGCTTTGAGGTTGCTTAATGTTATGCATGAAGACATAGAATATAGGTTGTTCCCCTTGAATTTTAAATATGTTTCCTATGAATGGTTTTTAAATCTACTTAATAATTGTATTACTATCTGGGATGGTTTCACTAATGTTTTCATAGACCAGTTTGGTAAGATTGTTAGTCCATATGTCATTTACCACCAGTTCACCACCATCAAGAGGGATGATAATGAGCCCATAAGGTCCTTTAATGCCATATTTTATAAAATGTATAGCAAGACCATAGAACCTTATAAATTTGATGATGTTTTAGATTTAGAAAGCTACAAGGATGTAGTAGATCCCATGACCTCTGTATTTTAGAAAAGATATATTCCAGTTATAACTTCATTAGCCAGGGCTTATTCTAAAGCAATGATCATCAATGATAAAATGTATCTCCAGGGACAAATGGCCTACTCTATCCCAAATATCAACCCACATATGCCCATTCTAAACATCTTCCCTAATAACAACCAAAATATTCTATCCTTGAACTAACTCCCAAATCTAAATAAATTTCCCTTGAGTCATGTTACTCCTAATCAGAACTTAGGATTTTTAAGTCATCCTACTAATGGATTCAATGCAAATGACCAAAAATATTTAATACCATCTGATGGTACTAACAATAACCAAGTGCATAATTCTAAAAACCCCAAGAATGAGAATGGATCTATCTTAAAGATGGTCCAAAAGTTAAGCACTAGTTTTCTTCAGCTATAAAAATGAGTTGGCAACACCTTTGAAAGCTCTAGTAGAAACTTCTCATTTCAAAGGTTTAATAGGCCAAACAATAGATTTTAGAATGATAGTTTTCATAATAATAAGACTAATGAACCTTTTTTTGAAAAGAAGACTATGGACATTAATGTTACTAACATTTCTCTACTTGATTATTATTGAATATGAATCCCTTGTCCTAGGTTTATAATTTTCTATAAAAAAATAATGTCAAAGAGCTACTAGTCTATGGTGACTCAAAACTAGTGGACAACCAAGCAAGAAGCAGATATCAATGTAAACTCTCATACCTTAAGAGGTATAAGTTTAAGGTTTGGGACCTAATTAAGTATTTTGATACTTTTATCATTATCTCCATCCCCAAAGAAGAAAACTAAGTTATTGATGAGTTGGCATCTGTTGTAACCAATCTGATGCCCAACCAAACTCCCCCAACTTCAGCATTGAGTTGATAACTTTTCCTTTAGTACTTGATAATGTTAATCATTTTTAGGTATTTAGTGATGATAAATAGATATTAGATTTCACAACTAATTATAGAGTATTTGAGGCTTAGATCATTGATGAGACTAATGAAAATGCATTTGAAAAGGACAAATTTGATGGTAAAGTCATTCAGCTAAATGACAATAAAATTCCCAAAGGTAGGATTGCCTTGGAAAGGCTATTTGATCAACACAAACTGGCTAAGGTTTCTAAGATTCCTAAGGTAAGTGGGAAGGACTATAATGCAATAGATATTGTCCCCCAAGATCAACCCCAACTGGTCAATGTAGGAAAAGCTTGCACCAATATTGAGAACAAGAAGTCTAAAGAGTTGCTAACTAGATATAAGGGGTTCATAGCATAGTCTTATGATGACTTAAAAATCTTTGATCCAAGAGTCATTACCCATATTATACCCCTTAAGGAAAATCTCAATCCCTTCAAACAAAATTAAAGGCTTATGAACCCTATCTTAGAACCAATGATCTTTAAAGAGGTCAAGAGATTACTAGGTGTTAGAATTGTGTTTCCCATCTGGCATTCTACCTAGGTGACTAATATGGTGCCAATTAGGAAGAATAATGGTGAAATTAAGCTATGCATTGAATTTAGAAATTTAAGCAAAGTATCTAAAAAGGATAATTATCCTCTTCCTTATCTTGACTAAGTGATTCAAGTTATTTCAGGTTCAGCTACGATGTCTTTTCTTAATGACTTTTCAGGTGACAACAAGGTATTGGTTGACAAGGAAGACAAGATGAAAATAACCTTCACAATAAAATGGGGAACCTTTGCTTACAAGAGAATGTATTTTGGGCTATTAAATATAGGAGCTACCTTTCAAAGGGCCATAGGCCATGCCTTCCAAGGTCTGATAGGTAAGTGCATCATTATATATATGGATGACTAACCATTTTTTCTATAAATAGGTAAGATCACTTTATGCACTTACAGTAAGTTTTTGAGAGATGAAAAAGGTATGGAATTTATTTGAACCCCAAGAAAATCATCTTTTGTGTTATTGAAGGCAAATTATTAGGTCATATCATAACTAAAGATACGATCTCTATAGATCCTGAAAGAGTAGAGGCCATATCTAGAATAGAGCCTCCAAAAAGTAGAAAAGAAATAAAATCATTATTTGGTAAGATAAATTTTGTAAGGAAGTTCATTTTTAGATTTACAAATTTTTTTAGGTCATTAAATGACATGTTAAAGAAGGATGACAAGGTCACATGGAATGAATAATCCAAGAAGGCATTCAATGATATCGAGGAAGCCATCAACCAAGCTCCAGTCCTAATAAGTCCTAAATTTTCAAGGGACTTTTATCTATATTCTTTTTCATCTGACCATACTATGGCTATTATTTTAAATCAAAAAGTTGATGGATGTAATCAACTAATAGATATTATGAGTACAAACTTTAAAAATGTTAAATTGAACTATTCATTGATTAATAAACAAGCATATGCATTAGTTAAGGTAGTAAATAAATTTAGGCATTACATTCTTAGAAATAAGGTGCACATTATTCTACCTGATCCTGCCATAAAACTTATGTTAAGCCAAAATGAGCTTGGCGAGTGTAGACGTAAATGGATGTTAATTTTACAGGAGTATGACATATAAATGAAAATGGAAAAACCAGTAAGGTGCTAAGGCTTGATCCAAATGATTTCTAATACCAACCCTAGGTTAAGTATTGTGCAAGTGGATATGTAGAAATTTTAAGCTAATGAGTGGTATGATTCCACCATTCATTTACTAATTAAGGGTACCTATCTTACAGGACTGGCAAGAGATCAAAAGAGGGCATTGAGGCTTAAGGCAGCGCATTATTTGATCAAATATGGGGTCTTATATAGAAATAACTTTGAAGGGGACTACCTGATGTGTGTCTCAAAAGAGGAAGATGCCCAAATCATGAGCACCTTTTATGAGAAGCTTGGCAATAGACACCCATCTAGGAAGACTACATCCCATAAGATCCTTAGAGCTAGCTACTATTGGCCAACTATTTTCAAGAATGCCCACAAGCACATGAGGAAATGTCACTCTTACAAAATATTAGCACCAAGGAGCCTAAGACAACAATGCCTTTACAACCAGTTATGGTTGATAAACCTTTTGCGTAATGGGGGTTGGACTTTGTGGAGGTGATTAACCCCAATTCATCTAAAGGTCACAATTTTTTCCTAGTTAGCATAGATTATTGCACAAGGTGGGATGAAGCTATAGCCACCAAATAATGCATAATGGAGGAAGTAATCAGTTTCTTAGAGGAGAACATTTATACTAGATTTAGAACTCTAGTCTCTCTAGTATGTGGTAATGGTTTTACATTTACATCCATAGAGATGATTGAATGGGCATATGATAATGGAATCTATCTGAAGTTTTCATCTAATCATTACCCCCAAGGAAATGGAGTCTCTAAATCTACCAATAAGAACTTGATGAAAACAATCAAAAATTCTATTGTAGACAAGCCTAAGACTTGGCACAAGCTACTCAAATATGCTTTTTGGGCAGATAAGATCAAGATAGATCAAGCCTTAAAGGCATCACCATTTCTATTGGTGTATGACCAAGAACCAATATTTCCTATCACTCTCAATTTGTCTATGTACAAATTCATGCAATAATATATGGAGGAAAGTTAGGAGCTTGCAGAGTCAAGATTACTAGACATCATTCAGATGAAAGGGGCAAGGGAAAAAGCCTTTGCTAATTTTAGAAGGCATCAGACCATAGTGAAAAGGTGGTTTGATAAAATAATAAAGATCAAGGTGTTTAGACAAGGAGATCTAGTTCTCCTTTGGGAAAAATCAACTAAACTTAAGGGCAAGCATGGAAAATTCACACCTTTATGGATTGGCCCATATCAAATTACAGACACATTGGGAAATAAAACCTTCAAGCTCAAGGATCTACAAAGAGCAGAGTTCATAATGCCCACCAATGGGTAGTACCTCAAGCACTACTTCTCTATTGCTCCCCTTGAGGTCTTTATGGAGTAAATTATAAGATGGTTAGATTTAGTGTAGGTAGGCTAGTTAGTTTCTTTCAGTTCTTTCTTGCCCCTTATTTATATATAAGCATGTGTATATTTGTTTATTTCTTCTTTTGTTTTTTATTTTTCTACTTTTTATTGTGTTTATTTCTTATTGCTTGGTTCCTTGATTCTAATAAGTCCTCTTGGACAACCCTGAGCTCAAAGTTTATTTAGTTTGCTTGAGATCCCAAAAATCAAAAAGTGGGTATGAACCTAGTACATATGTTGACCATGGTTTTGAAATATGAGCCTAACACTGTGATTTAAATAAATTGGTAAAGACTGATGAATAGGTTAACTATTTTATGAGAACTTAAACATTGTCTTAACCTAAATTTGGTTTTAAGAAGATTTGCATATATGGGATGAAAGCTTAATCTATTAATACACAATCATGCTTTCACTTAATAAACATCCTCACCTAGGACAATGGTTACAGCCATAGGTGATTTTTTGAGGATCAAACACTTGATCAAATCTTTAAACCTAGGTACCCTAGTTCCTAACCTTGCTGAAAGCATAAAAGATCTAAAAATACAAAAATAAGAATTCAGTGCAAAATCAAAAGCTTTTCAAGCATAGGTGATTTTGGTAACCTCCATCAAGGCTATGAACACCTAGATGACAATGGATCAAGGCCATAAGTAGAGCCAAAGACATCTATGTCTGGCCTATGGATGCCTGGCTAGTAGCAAAGTAATGCCCAAGCCTTCCCTGAACTAGAAGCATGGTTCTTAATGAATATCTAAGCATGATCTAAGTCAATGTTAATGATTAAAAATATAAAACATAGAAGTTGTCCCCAAATCCTATGGCAAATAGTAAGTGGAATCAAACAACACACACAGCATGGCTATGTCTTAATGTTTGATCCCAATTATACAAGTGCTTTCAACCATAAAATGATCTAGATAATGGCATTGATCAAATGGAGTGGATAACTTAATTTTTTTATCTAAATCAGAGTCTCTAAGTTCTAACATATTGTTATGTTTCCCCCAAAAGTTGTCATTTGTTGAGGTCAGCATACCCCCTTTTTTGATAATTGGGACCCTTGAGATATTTTGAAGCTTAGCCCTAAAAGCATGGCCTATTTTTAACATTATTAGAATTTGAAGATCATCCACTTTGATAAGATTCGCTTACTAAGATATATTTTTCTTTAAGCTTGCCTAACATTGCTAATAATCAGTCTTCATGTATTTTAGTTGCAGGTTCCATGAGGTCCTTACTGATAGATTCATGCTCTAAAACCTTGGCATAAACCCTTGGTTCAAATTCAAATTTGAATTAGGCAAGAGCAAATTGGTGGGAATATTTTAAAAAAAAATTGGACTTAAGCCCAATTCTTATGTTAAGGCTTGATCATGTTTTTTAACATGACCAACTTAAGCTTAAAAATTATGTTTGGTCCACTTTATTTCCCACTTTATTCTTTTTTTATTTTGAAATCGTGGTCTAATTTTATGCTAGTAGGGTCCCTTTTATTTTCTAGCATGGTTCCCTTTACTATTTCCTACTTAGCCTAAAGATTTAATATTATTCCCCATTCATATTTATTAATACAAATAAAACCTTAGTCTAAATGCCTTATCCTAAGTTTCTTTCATCTCGGGTCCTAACCTAAATATCATACATGTTGTAGGATCTAATGATCTATGCTTTCTTGTGGCCTTTTAATAAGATGATGTAAAGAAATATCAACAAGCTGAGCACTTCATCCTTCAGACCAATCATGTTTGAGCACTCAAATCATGATCAATAGCTCTCACTTCATCATGGACCAAAGATCGAATGGAGCAAAGACAACATTGAATTTTCAAAGCCTTAAGAGGCCCATAGAATTGCCATGTGGTACCCCTGCACTCAGATTAAAATCAAAGGGTCCTACATATCAGAAGGGACCAATCATGAGCAAGTTCCTAAATCATGATTGGATGACTCTCACTTCATCATGATTTTTAAATGGATGAAGTGAATTAAGTTTGATATCAAGGGAGGCCCCATAGAGATGCCAAATGGCACTCTAACATTAAAACATAAGAATTTGATGAGCTTAAATTTGATGTTTATGTAATCATTATTTGATGCTTACGAGAATGTATTTGACATTTGCGTGACTGTCAACTTTAGGCCCATCAAAACTAATAACTTCATGAGCCTAAATTTGATGTCTTTTTGATCATCATTTGACATCCACAAGGATGTATTTAACATCTATGAGACCGTCAAATTTAAGTTAATGAATTGTTTTACCCATGACTAGGATACACTCCAAAATGCCATTTAGAGAGCTCATGAATTACCTTGCAGACAAATGGTAGCCCTCATAGGATATTCAAACGCTTAAGATTTTTGAACTATAAATATTGAAATGGTCTCATAGTTTAAATATATGCAGAAAGGAATTTCATTTAAGTCTATATCCTAAGGTCCCCACTGCACGTGTTTGAATAATGTGAACCTTAAACTAGAGACTTATATTAAGTCTTGTTTTAAAAGGGTTATTTGTAACATTAAACTTACCCCAAATGCTTTTAACCAAAGATTTTATTGTGTTTATTAATACAATAAATCTCTATGTCCAAAATTTAGCATTTTGATCCTTAAATCCCTTTAACCACTTTGGGCATGTTCTAAAAGCTTAACATAAGTATTTTAGCCCAAAGTATGTGTTATGTCTATTCAATACAATGCAAAGTTTGGCTTAAAATATTTAGCCATGGTCTCCTTTGTGTGATTCTCAAAAACTTAGGCTTAAACACTTTAGCCTAATGTTCACTTCATGTTTAATGAACACAAAATACACCTTAGCCTAAGGTATTTAAACCTAAGTCCCCACTTGATTCTTTTGATTTAAATCTTAGCATAGAATACTTTAACCTAAGTCTTTTGTGTTTATTAATATGAAATAGACTTAATTAAAAGGATTTTAGCCTAAGTTATTTTACATCTAATGTGTTTATTAAAGCTCATGCATCTTTACAGATCCTACGGCTCGTGCTTCATCGTAGAAAGATGATCCAATGATGTGAAGCCACCAATGAATTTTTAATAGAGCTCTGAGAGCCCATGGGCTCAGCACATGGCAAACACACATTCAGTATGTGACTAACAAAGGTATCAAATCTTAGAAAGCCCATAGAGGTGACAAGGGGTACAACCACAGAGTTTAGTTTTTTAAAGGACCAATGATAGGCAAGGGCCCAAATTTAAATTGATTACCAGTGCTAATCCATGACCTTGATCTAATGGTGTGAAACAAAAAGGAATTTTTAAATGCCAAGGGTTAGTGCTTCAAAGGTATTTATAAAAAATACCATGAAAGGTTACAGATTAATGCCACATAAGCACCACACAAGTATAAAATGATAAAAGAAGAGACGTGTGCCTAAGAATGAAAATGTATAAAAGAAAAGGTCCAAACCAAATCTTAAGCATGTATGAGATAAAATCTAAATGAGATACCACCATTAAAGCTTTAAAGCCATAAACTTGCATAAAAAGACCCTAAGTAGACTCAAATTGATTACAATGAATTTAGAAGAAGTTCAATTGTGTTTTGAGAACAAAAGAGCTAACCAAAGACAATTTGTAATCCAGTTATGAATAATTTGAAAGTGTAGAAGCCATGACAGCTCAGAGGCAATAATTGAGAAACAAGACTGAGTTGTACCTATCTACAGATAGTGAAGGAAGAGTTTTCAAATATACTGAACTAGATATTGTAGCCTTAAACAATGGTAACAAGAATTAGTTTGAGCTCTTTTAGACCATTGAGAATATGTCAGCCATCACCAAAGAATAATAAAATATCACCATAGTTAACATGAGGTACTATAACTTGGTTGAAGTTCAAATGGATAGACTCCATCATGATGCTGCCAAACTAGAGGTACTCCTTTCCATTGACATCCTAGCTCCCATTTTTATAGATTATAAAATTGATAATGACTTGATTATTCATAAGGGTAGCTCTATAATAGTAGCATACATTTTCCCATTGGCATTTGAGAGGTATTATAAGATCCCAAAACCCCATGTGGAACTACCCATAATCAAATATTAGACTAATAAGAATGACCTGGATATCATCCTCAGGACATGGTTGATTTAGAGGAACCATGTATTATGGGACTTTGAGTGAAGAATCCCAATTATCTAGTTTATGGAAGGAATTAGGATAATCATGACCCTATTAAACATAATATTTAGAACCCATGTAACCACATATGTAAATAAAAGTTGGGTGTCTTATGTTTACTTTATGGTAGAGAAAGAGCTCATTCCTAAAATCAGGGATATGATTAGCATCCACCTAGGGAAGCAATTTACATCTATCAAGAAGAAGACTAGCAAATAATTTTTCATGATGTCTTGCCTAGTAGATGCTCTACTAGCTTCCACCCAGATCCCTTACATCAAGAACTAGTCACTTGAGGGCAGATGCACCATCTCTTACCATTATTCAAAGTTATATATCTTCAAATGTATAAACCACATACTATTCATTTATGATTGTGTCTATCCTACTTTGGTAGAATCCATCACATGGATCCTTATGCCCAAGTAAGCCTTATAATCAAGAAGTATGTGGAATGTCTAGTTATATCTAGATTATATTGTGATCAAAATTGAAGGGATTTTAACTCAACCTTATAAATTACCTATTTATGTTCTAAAAAAATTAGTAGAGTAAGAAATTGCATCCCAACTTCTGCATGGTGTTGATAGAGTGTGCAAATAAAAGAGGAAGGCTCTCCTCCATCCCTTTCCTTTGACAATTAGAACTATCTTTCAATATTTGAAGCAGGTGGAGACCATTACCAGACATAGATATTATTTTATTTTTCAATTGGATGACCTTAGGCATTGGGATCCTAAGAACATAGTAGGCAACCATCTGAAGAGAAAACAACTACCCAAGTCCATCCATGAGCATCAACTTAGTCCTTATAATCCTCTCTACATCAAGGCCCATAATTTTGAAGAAGTACTGGCCAAGTTCAAAAAACACAATGTTATACTTGAGCATAGATTGACTATTAATGAAAAGCCTATTGGGAAAATATGGCAAATGGCACTTATGCAGTACCATTTATTGTTTGGACCTTCTAATCCACCTCAAGAGCAACCATAGGTAGAAGGGTAGTAATCCCAAACCCAAATCACTTAAGGTCCTAGCAAGCAGAAATTAGAAGAGATCATTGGTGAGGGCCCTTCATTCTCGGCCCTACCCCAAACACTAGAGTCTATGGTAGAGTACTTGGACATGATAGCCTTAGAGCCTAATGAAATAGTAGAGGATGTACTTAGAGTGTTGGCTAAAGCATATAGCTCTAAGGGAGAGGAAGAGAAAGTTCAAGAATCCCAAGAGCAAGTAAAAGAACCTAAGAAAGACAAAGGAAAAGAGGTTGCTCTAGATTTAGTTCTAGTAGAACCCCCATAGAAAAGAAAGGTAGAATTAGCCTTGGTCCCAATTTGATCAAAGGGGCCAAAGTTGGTTTTCACTCATCTTGTAAGTGAAATCAACTTATTCATTAAGGAATGCCCTATTCATGGACTAATCATTCTTGATTGGTTCATTTATGGGAAATTGTAGAAGATTACCACTTTGTCTCATTCTTGGGCCTTGACCCAAACCATTAACATTGATGTGCATGATAACATCAAGCCTTGGATAAAAGCCTTGATCAAAGAGGAAGTAAAAAAGAGGATAGTGACTACTGCAAGGTTAGAAAACAAATAAATGGATGCTCCAAGATCATCAAGCAACACAAGAGTAGAGGTTCTAGAACCTCCAAAATACATATAATCATCTACTATAATGCATTTTAATTCAGAGATAGTTAGATTAGAGAGAGTCACCATCAAAAAAGCCATGGTGGGAATTGAAGAGTTTACATTCTAGAAGGTGGAACCCTTTACAGGGTTAACTCTAGTTAGAGGGTAGTAGCTTGGTGAATCACCCATCCATGAAGAAGATATTGAAAGCCTATCTGAGGCTCACTTAGCTCAAGTCAAATTTGGTATTAGAGGAATCAAAAAAATGATTCACAATTTAGAAAAGGAATCCGAGAAGTTAGATACATAGACCATTTTATCAATTCTTGAAGCCATAATAAATATGTTTGAATCATACTTTTTTGATATGTATGATTCCTTAAAATCAATGAAGCTAAGACAAGATCCATTGTGTCAACAAAGTGAAGTGGCCAAAGGATTGATAGTAGAATGTCAGGAAGCAGAGACTAAGATAAGGGATCTCATCAATATATTGATTAGGAATATGATCCCTAAATTTAAAACTATTAGCCTAGCTCATCTAAATGTTATATCAGGGATAGTGGTGGATAAAATCCAAAGTTTAATTGCTTGGTCAGCAGGCTTAGACAGACTCCTTAAGGATGATGAAAAGTTGATTGCCCAGATCAAGCAACTACTTGGTACTATGTTGGTTAATCCTACCAAGACTGCAGCCTTGGGAATTATAAAGATACTAAATATAATCATAGAGTCACCTTGGTAATGTAGGAAGTAAAGGGCAAAAGTTAGGGTCAATCAGGCAGTGACAATAGTAAAATTTTGGGTATGATCTTCACTACTGAAGAAAAGATTACGGAAGCCAGAAGCATCAAAGAAGCTATGGTAAGGGATCACAGATATTTTGAGGACTTAACTGACCAAGAATATATTTGCCTCTTGAAGCCATATGTGGATCTATAGCTTGTCAAACAACAACATCAATGGGCTATAGAAATTCTACAAAAGTAACAAGGAGACCCTTCGGTAATGGGCCCACCAATCAGTTAATATTCCTTTTTTTGTAAAAGCATTGTAATATTTGAAATAGGAATATTCTTTTGTAAAGGCATATGATAGTTTGTTAGCATATTTGCCTCTACGTCGGTCTATTTTTGAAAAGCAAATGTATTCTAGAACTTTTTGAAGGACAACTATCCTCATCTTTTGTACATTTTGTATCTTGTAACTTACCAGTATACTGCCTTGTCTTTCAATAAAAGGTAATATTACCATCTTGTAAAAGAAAGATGTTTTAGCAAAATTTGTATACTTAAATAAATTAATAAATTCAAAGAATTTTGTAAATATTGTCCAAATTTGATGTGTCAATTGTTAATATAGCTTTCTCTCAATTGTTGGTTCTAAGCTTAAGTTTGAATGGTTTCATGAATTCTAAATTTGCATTTGTGATATAGGGTTGTTAATTTGTGCTTGTACTAGATTAGTTGAAGGATCTTGATTTTGTTTTGTTTCATTTATTTTGTATTTATATGTGTTAATACTATTTGAGTTTAGTGACAAATCTTTAAAGTAAAATCCAATTCATACTTGTATAATTTCATATTATCGATAGATATTTGCCCGATGTATGGTGAGATCTAAGCTTACGCTATTTTGCATCATATATTAGTTAAATACAAGTTTAATTTTAATTGGAACTTTGTCATGATATTTGATTCAAGGATCATAAATCACTTTTTTCCTTTGTACCTTACCCTTCCCTTTTAATTCTTTTTTTGCCAGATTGTTGTAGCTTAAATTTCATTATAAATATCCATTTAGATTAATCTTTAGTTTACGTTTTGATCATAATTCACTAGTATTAGCAATGATACTTACAATTTACAAAGAATTGGACCATGATGGCTCCCAACCATCAATTATTATAAATTTTGTGGAACATTCATACATTAATCTGCCACTATTTCACCATAGGTAACCTAAGTTGCCACAACTTGCTACTCAGGCTCTGAATTCTTGGAATTCTAAAATGAGAAGTGTTTTTTGAACACTAAGAACCCATGTGATACATTTAGAGGCATCAACATGTCCTACTTTGGGCATTAATGTCTGACTATATTGATCTCTATGTAATTAGAACTACTCTATGTCTAACTATTCCCCACTGTGTTTTTCTAAAATTAATTCCTATAACTTGTGCCTATTTATTGAAAAATATACTCTAAGTGCATTTAGATACCCTAATCTCTATGAAAAAACTCTATAAATGTCATTTTTTTAGGGGAGTTGTTAAACCTATGCAAAAGTTATCCTAAAAAGAAAAAACTCTACAATATATGTGTTAGTCAGAGCATATATGATATATGTGTAATAAACCAATATAATGTGCATATATGAATTTAGAAATTAAGGTAATCTAAGCATAAGTTTGTAGTGTATCATGTATGTTGGATCTAGCATTCACAAGACTGCCAAGATGGATATAACAATGTAAGCATGTGTATGAATAATAAATATGAGAAATAAACTGAGCAGCTACCCTTGGGATGGGGCATGATGTCCATTAAGGCACCCAAGGAGGAAGGGGAGATGCATGAAGTCCCTCATGGAATCTATAACTAGAGTTTGTAATAAGGAAGAGACAAGTGTCATGGTCATGATGTATACATGAAAGCATACATAGAAAACACATGAGACACACAAAATAGACCAAGGGGCCACAATATAAGGGACATGGGTACATGTCACTAAATCTAAGAAATCAAAACATACAAGGACATGTTCAAATGTCCACATATGAGAAAAAAAAGGAGGTTGACATAAAGCCACATGAAATGACATGTTCAAATGACCGCATACATAGTCAAGAAGCAACAGAAAAAGACATGGGCACATGTCCAAATCATACATATAATGAAAATATATTATGTAGAGTCATAGAGCAATGACATATGCAAATTCCCTTGAATAGAAGTAGAAGCAGAGAAACACAATCAAGCTTAAACTAGGAAAGCTAAAAAATAAAATATGCATAAACACGTGGTACAAATCTATATAAGAACAAAGATGTACATAAGTTAAGTCTAGAGTAGTAGTAGTCAGTAATGAATATGAGTAGTGTAAGATGATCAATATCAAGATATAACAATGCTAAATATATGATATAGAATATAGAAATATGTAACGTAGAAATCAAAACTTGTGTATAAGATGCCCCTAAATGGGTGAATAAATCGAATGAAGAATCTGTGTATCTATATAAATGCCTCTAGTGGGCAGATGCAAGCAAATCTTGATTTGTGGAGTGGACCTAGGTCTTGTAAGTATTTTTAAACACTCGAAGAGAACAAGTAAAACATGTATGTATGATAAAAACTGATTATACTAAGATAGATAGTATATGTAGTGCCTGAAAAATATAAAAAATGTAAACATGATAATACATACAATCTAGAATTTGTATTTTTTGAGTAAATATTTGAATGTTTTTGTGTTTTTGACATATTATATTATTTTTGTATTTTCTAGATATAAGCTATGTATAAGCAACATGAAAATGGAACTATATACAAGGAGAAAGAATGAATGAAGCTATGTACAAGTAGGAAGGAACATACTAATTAATGAGTCTCATAAGAGACTCACTATCAATATGGCTTGTGTCAAAAATAGGAATTGTAACCTCTCATATAGTGTGATTAATATGTTGTAGTTGAATTGAGTTGCAGTGTGAATCTGAGTATTATTCATTATGGGTATCATAATAATCATAATAACTTTGATTGTTCCACTGATAATTATCATCTTGATTTTAAACTAATGGAATGCTAGTGTTGACTTCTATTGTATTTGGATGAGCATAGGGAATTGCCTCATATTGTGGAGTTGACCTTTCTAAATTTTGCTTTGCATTACTTTTGTTATTATTGTATAAATTGTGAATATGGGATGCATACAATATACCCAGGTTCAACCCGACCAAAACATCCTTTTATACTTGAAACAATGAACCATACAGAATTAGAGTTTTGATTATCTAGCTTACTTATTTGCACCTCCAAATTATCATTATTCTTCAACCTCTTACAAAGCTCAAGCCTTGTTCTCAATTTATAGCATTTTGAAGGAAGGTGAGGAGGGTTCATTTGGCAATGTAAAACTCATTCAGTTGTCAAATGAATAGTTACCTAATTAGGGCACTAATGTCAACATTCCAACAACTATGTTGACTACTTAATTAATCATGTGAGTGGGCAACATTAAACCCCACATGGGTTACACTAACTAACATGAAGCTTCCCTTGTTAAGACCCAAGTTAAACTTACCACTAAGAGTATTACTCTAACATTTGTGATCAATGGATTTCACTCAAGAGAGGAGGTTAGATCAAGTGTTAGTTTTACATTGAAATCAAAATGAAAATAACACACTAATAAGCATAACATCTCTAGGCCTAGATCATTGGGGGGAACTTAGTGAATAAACAACAAATGACAAATCTCAACTAAAATTCAAAGAGCTTATAAATTCCTTACCTTCCTTTAATTCTCTAAATGATGTGTTCATTTGGGTTGCTCGGCTTATCCTCAAAAATTCTTTGGTAAATGGAGTTGTGTGGTTCCTTCTCTCCTTAGCATCATGGTTTATTTGTGGTTTTGGCTTGATGTGGCTCAAAGTGGATTGGCTTATTATTTTGGAATTATAACACTATTGTCATGCAATTCAGCTCTAAAATTGGCATTATAAATTTATTATGTCCAATTTGTCTAAATGAAGAGGTCTAGGCTTGTATTTATAGGTTTAGAAGCTAACCCCAACCCAATATGAGTTAGAGTGTAGTTAGAGCTTGGAATGGGTTCAAACCTAACCTTTGTGAGTTATTTAACCCTAATAGAGTTAAAAGGTGTCAAATGGTCATGATTAGTAATGAATAGGCATGTTGAGATATTTTAGGATATTAACAACTCACAAAAAGGTACTTATGAATTCCTAGGCTATTCTTTGATTTTTGAATTTCTTTTTTGATAGTTAATTAATTGTTTATGGATAATTCAATTAGGCATTTGATTAGGTTTTTCATTTTAATTAATTACATTTAGTATTTCTAGCATTTTAATATTTGAATTAATTATATGTGTGCATTTACCAAATTTAATTAGTCTATAGGCCAAATTACACATAATGTCATGAAATGTTTGGAGATGAATCCATGAGAGGTTTTTGTTGTTTATCATAAGGTACCCCAATTAGGGATATCTCAATGGGATTTTGAGATTTTATGAGTGTTTCACAAGTGAATTTGGGATGTGTAGTGATTATTAGGCTTAATTTACAAAGGTTGGTAAGAATCGATCTAAAGCCTGGTATGAAGCCATTGGTGGCCAATTTTAGGTGTCTACAGTGTGCCCCTATTTGGGAAGATATTACAAACCATAGGCACATCAATGTCTTCTCAAATAATGATAAAAAGGTATGTATGCCTATAATGATGCCCCCTTAAGGGCGTGGTCATCTCATTTTTTTATGGACAATCCCTCAAAAAGAAGCAAGAAAAAAGATGAGATTAATCCAAATGAGAAAATGCTTGCATGTGTTGATTTTAAAAGTAATAATTTGGCCAAAGGTGGTTATAATTAGTAACAAAGGGTATGACGCTAATTTACCCATAGGTAGTTATTATCAGTGGAAATGACATATGCCCCAGTTAGGGTTGATAAGTCAAAATAATGATTTTTCCATAGGTGGTTATAATTATTAAGATGAGATAGAGTGAATAAAGATGTTTGATTATACCCCAATAGGGTAGATTAGCAAGCATAACTCAAAGATAAAATCTATTGCATAGTTTAAAAATGAGCAGGCACAAATGTAGATATGATGGTCTAATGACTGAAGAAGCCATAAACAACCAGGCGTATGAGGATGTACAAAGTGATAAAAGAGATTAATAGAATAATAAGAATTGATCAATGTGAAATATTTATTTGTACCTACCAATGTGGATATGTTCATCCTTATTAGCATTAATACAACTAGAATGGTCAATGGGTTGATTTGATCAAAATGGGTGGGAAGATTTACCAAGGGTACCAAGGAGAAACTTTTGTCATTTCATTGCTTGTAAGACTTCTTGAGATTATTTTTGTTGTAGCATGTGATGGTATGCCTCATGATATAAAACACCATGATAACTTTGCTAAAATATACATAAGGACTGACTCCCAATCTAATAAATAATTGAAAATAATACATCAATGATAAAAACCATGATGATAATGTTGGCATATGAATATGGATAGACTCAAGAATATTGAACAAAGAATCACCTAATGAACGCATATAGACTGAGTCAAGGCAACAGTACTGAAAGTAAATAAATAGGCAAGAAAACAAATAAACAAACACATAAACAAATAGAAATTAAACAAATAAAAATTCTAAAAGTAAAAGCAATAAGAATCACCCCAATAATGTATTTTCCCCAATAGGGTAGATTGAGGATGACTAACTAGGCTTAGACAAGACAAAAGTTCTTGGATTTTAAAATTTTGAATGTTTTTGAAATTTTAGGAGCATCTCAACTCGATCAAGAATGATGAGATACTAAATGGTCCAAGCTCAAAAAATGGTGAGAGCATTCAAAGTTATAAATTACTCTTAAAATGGTGAGATTGTATGGCAAAGGGGGACTGAGCTAATCTCAACATGAAATGAACACAACTTACATAGTCCCAAAATGACCTCAAGTCATAGTAATTCCATCCACACAAAAGGCAGGGAGAAACTGAATAAGGCACAACAAATTCTCAAATTTGGTAAATGAAAATAGTAATTGAAAGGTGATGTGATAATGCATGGTAAAAGTGTTGTTCTTAATTTACCCATAGGCATTTATAATTAGGAAACAATGGCATAGGCATATGATACTAATTTTCCCATAGGTGGTTATAATTAGCAACAAAAGGTGGACTATTGATGTTCCCAAAGGAAATTATAATCAAATAGCACTAGTCAAAGGTATAATGTGAATGAAATATATCTTGCAATATCAACTGTCAAACTAATTTCATAGACTATCATTTAAACATTGAGTTGAAAAACTATTGAAATTGGATCAAAATCCCCTCGTGAAAGGTGCAAGAAGAACCAAATGAACCAAGATCAAAATAGGCTTGGGCAGGATGGATAAAAATAGGCTTTGGTCTAATAGGAATGACATGGTAAGATGACATATGGTATGGAATTGTTTATGATGATGAGTATGAAGATTGAATAAAATGGTAAAAGGGTTACCCCCAAGTGGTAAGGGGAGGTAAGTGGTAGGGTATGAAACAATGGCAAGGGAATGGCAAAAGAAAAGGCATGGTTTTTTGCCAATGGAAAAGGTATGGTTTTGGCTTAGGAAATAACATGGTTTTTGGTTGATGGTAATGGTATAGTACATGTTTTTGGCTTGGGTAAATGCTTCTAGTATTCTTATTGATTTGGAGAGGCATGTTTAGATCAACATGTGATATAACTAGAATACTCAATCATCTAAATTGCTATCCCACACCTCTTTTAAATAGTTTCTCTATCAAGAACTAGCCACAAATTTAGATACAATTGATGTTTTTGTGGTCCTTATTGGTCATTGATTCTATTTCCTTCAAATGTTGATACAAGGTATCTTTATAGCCTTTGTAAAGGAGATTGTGATCATGGATAGTAAATAGGGATAAATGTTAGATGGTAAGTTTGATTGAGAAATAGAATGGTGGATGATAATGGAATGTATAATGGATGGAAAAAAAATGAAGATCAATATTTTTAGGCATACACAATGTTGTTGACTCCAGATTTGACATTACTTTGCATGTGGTGGGGCTGAAGAATTTTGAATATTTTCTCAATAGGACCACTAAATTTTCTTATTGTTTGAGCCTAAGAGCAACTACCATATGATTATGTTGTAGAGTGGAAGCTATATTGATTTTATCATTTATTTTATCTTCATCAAGTAGTGAAGAAATTTTGTGCTCAGCTATCGGTGCCTCAAAGAGGTTTTCACCAATGAAGTTGTCTTGATTGTCCTATAGGACCTCTAAGAAGGTTTCACTAAGGAACATTGGCTTTTGACTTTGATTGTCTTCTAGCACCTTTGAAAAGGTTTCACTAGAAGATGCTAATTTTGAACTTTGATTGTCCCTTAGCACCTTTGGAAAGGTTTCACTAGGAGATTGTTCTTCATCTATATGAATGTGGTCTTGCCCTCCCTGATATTCTACAATTGATATGTTTTCATGGATGTATTTAAATAAGGTTTGATTTTGTCAGTCCCAATCAACACTTGTGGGAGATGGAATGTCAATAATATGGTTAGGTTGGTTGGTAGTAATGGCATGTGGAATAGTAATGGAATGGGGAGAGGCTGGATAGTCCTCGTAGAACATACTAGGAGAACTTGTGTTGATGCAAAAGTAATCATCCTAAAAAACTATGGAGCGATCAAAAATATACTCAAATTGATCTACAAGGCATGTTTACCCAATGTTGTAATAGCCATGAATGTATTCTGATTCTGAATTTGATTCTAACTCAATAGACTATGAATCTAATGTTGAAATTGACATTGATTCTAATTCAGATGCTAAATCTAATGTCAATTTAAGAAAAGAACCTGACTCTAATTTTGATTATTCATTTGATATGGATGCTACTACAATGATGTCTTATTGAAGGTTTGGTATGGGACAAGTAATGACCTTTGATGGCATAATGGGCTCCATAAAGACTGGTTTGTCAAAGGGGGACTCCTAAATAGTAAGAAAAAGTTTAAGAGACAGCTCCTCAGATACTGGCTTGTCAATAAGAGGATCTTGAAAAATAGCCATATATCAGGGTGATGATTTACCCATAGGTGGTTATAACCATTAAAAAGTGACTCAACAAAGACTAGCTTGTCAGAGTGAGACTCCTTGATAATATGTATGGTAAAAAGAGGTGATTCATCATAAGCTGACTTATCACAAATGGTTGGTTCAATAAAAACATCTGGTCTTGGTTGGTTTTCTTGGCCTTGGTTTACGATCAGTTGTAAAATATCAATTTTGAATATAGCTTGGTCCTCAAATGACTGACTCAGTTGAAGAGGTATTGATTAGTTTGATTGGGGTTGGACAATTGGTAGGGGTTTTTTAAGTGGGAATGGTTGGCAATAGTTAAATAATGAATGATGGTTGGATAATGATAGTTCATTGTAGAGCTTGATTACTCACATAATCCAAAAGATGAAGTCCTAAAATAGTAATGGTAAGGCATTGTGGAGCTTGATTGCTTTCACAAGCCAAAGGATGAGGTCATAAAATGATAAGGTTAGGGCATTGTGGATCGTGATTGCTTGTACAAGCCAAAGGATGAGGTCATAGAATAAAAATGGTAGGGCATCGTAGAGATTGATTACTTACACAAGACAAAGGATGTGGTCTTATAATGATAAGGGTAGGGGATTGAAGAGCTTGAATGCTCGTGCAAGCCAAAGGATGAGGTCATAGTAAATGAAAGGGAATTATGGAGCTTGATTAATCATATAAGCCAAAGGAAACTGCACTAGAATGATAAGGGTAGGGCATTGTGGAGATTTCTTACTCTCACAACCCAAAGGTTTAGGTCCTGGAATGGTAATGGTAGGGCGTTATGGAACTTGATTGATTGCACAATCTAAAGGTCTAGGTCTTGGTATAGAAATGATATTCCTTGGACATTGTGAAGCTTGATAGCTTGCACAATCCAAAGGAGGGTTAATGGTATGGGTGGTGGAATTATTGGTCACATAAGGGTGAGTATAATGCATCAACCAATTGGAATAATTGATCACTAAAACCAAATTTTGAGGATCTTGGATTTATTCCCTAGATTGAGGATTGTAAGGAGGGTATGGATCCATCTCCCAAATAATATCATCTTCATAAGGGTCTTCAACAAATCCCTCCTCACAAATAATATCATCCCAGTAGGGGTCTTGAACAAAGTCTTTTAGTGGATCTTGTGTTAGGAAATAACGGAAGCACACAATTGATTACCAAGCAACTTAATATGCAAAAATTAACCAGAATATGCAAGTAACTAGAATTCAGAAATAACACAGAATATGAGAGACAATACACAATTGTATTAAAACTCTTCTAGAAGGAAATACAACAAAGAAGATTGCCACAGTTCTTCTTCCTTACACACCTCTAGGGCTCCCACACCTCTAGGGCATAAACAGTAAATCTTCCCTCAAAGCTCTCTCTCTTACAGTCACAACACACAACTCAAACATAGAGTTGGTGTTCACCTCCAACCAGTCAGTATCCACTACTGCTAGTACTCTAGTGCTCCATGCACACCACAAGTGCTCCACGCACTCCAAGTACACAATTGTACTTCAAGTAGATCTCCCCTGAACTACAACCTGCAACCCAAATGATCTCACTTATGGAAGGATCTTCCCTGCCTTCCTCTTTGCTCTCTTTCTGAGTACACACTGTACTCCAAGTAGATCCTACCTAATTCTGCTCCCTGTTGTGTTGCTATCCTCCCTGATCTTGCACACCTACAAATCAATCTGGTTCTACACACCTACAAACCTGGATCATGCACACACATACTCCTACAGATCAATGATCTTACTTACCCATGTAGATCTCCAAAAGTAGCCATGCACACCTACTGACCAAGATCCTACACACTTAAAGAATCCTACTGACTCTCCAAACACCAGCACCAACCTTGGCACTGCTGTGGAACTAGGAGGAACACCCGTGCTCACCTCACACACAAAAGGAGCTAACTTTGCTCAACTCAAACTAGAACACCTTACAATACAACCCATGAGTCTATTATATAGATCTCATGCAAACAATAATTAGACACCTAATTACAATAATTAGATCTATAGCTTCTAGTCTAAATTTGGCTCTTGACATGCAAACACTTGGTTCGTTAACTAACTGCCCGTAACACTCGTAGCTCAAACTGCAAAGGTGATCGACGTCGGTCCGTGTCTACTTGGGGGTGCCGACGCTGGCCGATCTCTGATCGACATCAGTTGTCTTCCTGTCTGTACCCTGCCGACGTCAGTTGGCCTGACTGACGTCAGTGACTGTGACAATAGCAAACTCTCTGCAACCTCCTCACCTATTTGTATCAGTGAAGCTTTTAGCTCTACAACCTAACAATCTCCCACTTTGAGATAAATAGTTGTACTGTACTTGTACCTGTACCCCATCTAATCTATTTCCTAGCTTGTATCCCTCTTCAAGCTCAACCTTGAAGACCACCCACCACACAACCTGTGGTGCACCTCCTGTCATCTGAGTTCCCTGCCACATCCGAACCTACAATCCCATGTAGTGAAGTCCTGACCCTGCATAACATGAATCCCTACTACAGGTCCCTCTCAAATACCTGAGAACCCACTTCCCCAAATTGGCTCCTAACTCTCTGACAGCACCCACTACTTGGGCAAACTCAGGTCTATACCAGACCTCATGTGATTTCAAACACTAAACTGTCCAGCCCTTAGTGTGCTCTGGTTTTGCATCATGAACCTCACCAACACCTTATTCACATCAGCTCCCACTAGAGACAAAATCAACCTGTGATCTTCCATGTCTCCCATGCCAAAGAATTTTGTTGCTCCAAATTCCTCATGACATGCCACTGAACTAACCTTATCCATAGCTCAGCAAAACCCTGTATGTCTGAACCTGCACCAAGCTCATCCTCCACATATAGTAATAGGATAATATTGCGATCATCATCCCCCTGGTAAGACAAACATAATGGTTTTACTGACATTGACTAAAGCCCTGCTTTGTCATCCACCTGGTACCACCTGTCAACACTATACCACTGTCCTGTAGCTTCTTCAAGACCATATGACCTGGTCTTCTGTCTCACGTGTCCATTCTCTCTATTCTTCAAATAAGGTATCCATTCATCTCTGTGCTTTCATACCGACTGGCAACCCTACCAAATCTCCTGCTTGGTTCTGCATTCTCATCATGCCATGCTCCCAATGTTTCCTGGATCCTTCCTGCTCTATAGTTAGCAACTAGTATAAAGAAGAAGAACAATGAATTTGAGGCTTACTTACCACCTTCAGTCCTCCATATGGGCATTTGAGACTCCTTGACAGCTAGCTATCCACCCAAAATCTGTTATAGTGACCGACCTCAGTCACCACACAGTTTACATTTGACTGACATCGGTTTCCATACACCTATCCTGACTACCAACTCTGTCAATGTTAGTGTCTCCTATTGCCAACGTCAGTCCTCCTGACCGACATTGGTCTTACCTATTGCCGACGTTGATCCTCCTGACCGACGTCGATCTTACCCTGCCTGCCCGACATCATCAGCTTCGGTCTGCACATGACTGACATCAGCACTTGTCTATTCGATGCCGGTTCCCCTTGACTAATGCTGGTACCTGTGTTCACTTGTGAGTGATGACTTTTTACCCGTAATCTCCTTTGAATCAAAACCCATGTCCAAATTGCCCTGCTCAGAACTATCCAGCCCCATCCACTGAACTCTGTCTGTCATCTCCTCTAAGAACACCAAGGCTTTCTAGTTCTTAAGCCTATCAAATATATCTGACTTCCTCTTAAGAACATGCATCTCCTTCTTACTCATGTGACCAAGCCTACAAAGCCATGTCTCTGCAATAGAAGAAGAATCGATAATATAAGCAAGTAGATAAAGAGTACTTGCTTTCTTACCACCAGCTAATTCAAGTGCATCCACTGTTAGAGTTCTTGTGCATCTCTCATCACCCAACTTTTCTAAATAAATTAGCTATATCTTCAACACTGGGACCTGCATGACCTCCTTCAACACCCACGTGTTGGCCGCTTGCAATTTCAGCTTCACTTCCCCTTTACCAATTCTTTGACAAGGCTCACCAGCTCCTCTCCTTGGGGCTACATGGAAAGTGGCAATAGAATCTATAAACCAAGATTCTACTTTATTCAAGAAACCTCTCAGAGCATCCTATGCAACAACACCTGCAACATCTACATCTTCAGTTCCTTCATGTTGATCTTCCACAAACCAACAATTTTCTTTTCCCTGCTCTTTCTTTCCATAAGACCGTAAGTGACCATTCGTGCTTTTCAATTCCTCCATTCTTAACTTGCTTTCTTCTGCCATTGCTCTACTCCCACTCAATCAGAAACCCCTGAGAGTGACCTATAATCAAACACAAAACCTGTTTCCTGCAACCTTAGCTCTGATACCACTTGTTGGGAAATAATGAAAGCACACAATTGATTACCAAGCAACTTAATATGCAAAAATTAACCAGAATATACAAGTAACTAGAATTCAAAAATAACACAGAATATGAGAGACAATACACAATTGTATTAAAACTCTTCCAGAAGGAAATACAACAAAGAAGATTGCCACAGTTCTTCTTCCTTACACACCTCTAGGGCATAAACAGTAAATCTTCCCTCAAAGCTCTCTCTCTCTTATGGTCACAACACAACTCAAACACAGAGTTGGTGTTCACCTCCAACCAGTCAGTATCCACTACTGCCAGTACTCCAGTGCTCCACGCACTCCAAGTACACAATCATACTTCAAGTATATCTCCCCTGAACTGCAAAAACCTGTAACCCAAATGATCTCACTTATGGAAGGATCTTCCCTGCCTTCCTCTTTGCTCTCTTTTTGAGTACACACTGTACTCCAAGTAGATCATGCCTAATTCTACTCCCTGTTATGTTGCTGTCCTCCCTGATCTTACACACTTGCAAATCAATCTAGTTCTGCACACCTACAAACCTAGATCATGCACACACATACTCCTATAGATCAATGATCTTACTTACCCATGTAGATCTCTAAAAGTAGCCATGCACACCTGCTGACCAAGATCCTACACACTTGAAGAATCCTGCTGACTCTCTAAAAACCAGCACCCACCTTGGCACTGCTATGGAACTAGGAGGAACACCCTTGCTCACCTCACACACAGAAGGAGCTAACTTTTCTCAACTCAAATTAGAATACCTTACAATACAACCCATGAGTCTATTATATAGATCTCATGCAAACAATAATTAGACACCTAATTACAATAATTAGATCTGCAGCTTCTAGTCTAAATTTGGCTCTTGACATGCAAACACTTGGTTCGTTAAATAACTGCCTATAACACTCATAACTCGAACTGCACAGGTGATCGACATCGGTCCCTGTCTGCTTGGGGGTGCTGACGCTGGCTGATCTCTAATCGATGTCAGTTGTCTTCCTATTTGTACCCTGCCGATGTCAATTGGCCTGACCGATGCCGACGACTGTGACAACAGCAAACTCTCTGCAACCTCCTCACTTGTTTGCATTAGTGAAGCTTTTAGCTCCACAACCTAACATCTTGACTGTGTTCCCCATATTGAGTATTACAAGGAGGGTATGGATATGTCTCCCAAACCACTTTTTCATTAAAAAGGTAATGATTATGATCAATTTATGTGATTATTCTATCATAATTTAGATTGTACACATTTCCACCATAAGTGTAATGAGACATATCCATGTCAATGATAATGCTCTATAAAAAAGGTGTATGTTAGGTTGTGGAGCTAAAAGCTTCACCAAGATGCAAATAAGAGGAGTTACAGAGGTTGCAGAGGTTGCAAAGAGTTGCAGAATGAGTTACAGGGCAACCGATGTCGGTCTGATCAACTGACATCGGTCAGATAGCAATGAAGAAGCAACCGATGTTGGTTACCAGTTGGCCAACATCGGTCATGGAGGAGCCGACGTCGGTAGCCTGTGCATGAACATGCAATTTGCATGTTGATTCTGGAGAGTCTATTTTTGGACTATTAGTTTGCATGTTAAAGGCTAGTTACAGTCTTGAGTTGCGCATCTAATTATTGTAATTAAGATAGTCTAATTATTGTATGCATGAGATCTATATAATAGACTCATGGGCTGTATTGTAAACTTGAGTGCTAGAGAGTAAGAGAGCAAATAAGCTCCTTCAGAGAGAGGAGAGCAATGGTGTGTTCCTCCTAGTGCCACAGTACCAAGTGTGGGTGTTGATTTGGAGAATCAGAAGGGTTCTTCGTGTATGTATGATCTTGGTCAGTAGGTGTGCATGGCTTCTTTTGGAGATCTATAATGGTGAGTAAGGTCTGGTGATTTGTAGGTAGTAGCAGAGAGCAAGAGATCTACTTGGAGTACGATTGTGTACTTGGTGTACTGGTAGCGTGTTACTGACTGGTGGAAGTGAACAACAATTCTGTATTTGAGTTGTGTGTTGGGACTGAGAGAGAGAGGGAAGAAGGTCTTGAGGTGTGGCAAGCCTTTGAGGTGGAAGAAGAAGTGGCATCTTCTTTATTGTATTTTCTTCTGAGTGATTATTAATACAATTGTGTATTGTCTCTCATATTCCTATGTTGTTTCATATTTCTAGTTACTTATTACTTCTGGTTAAATTCCGTGTTTAGTTGCTAATACAAGAGGTAATCATATGTGCTCTAATTGAGGAGCAAGATCCCGACAGTTGGTATCAGAGCTTTTGGTTGGGTTGACTAACAGGTGGTTTTAGATCTGGTTAGTGCTTGTTGATTACAGGTCACTCTCAGGGGTTTCAGATTGAGTGGGAGTATAGCAATGGCAGAAGAAAGTAAGCTACGAATGGAGAAACTGAATAGCACGAATGGTCTGATTGATGGAAAGAAAGAGTAGGTAAAGAAAGATTGTTGGTTGGTAGCAGATCAGCAGGGAGTAGATGTTGCAAGGGATGTTGCACATGATGTTCTGGATAAAGTAGAATCTTGATTTATAGATTCTTTTGTCTCTTTCCATGCAGCCCGTTGTAGAGCATATTTTCATGGGTATGTCTTTGGAGACTTTGGAGAGATATATTTAGGGGTTGGTGAGCCTTGTCAGATTATTGATGAAGGGGAAGTGAAGCTGAAAATGCAGACGGATAACACACAGGTGTTGAAAGAGGTCATGTAGGTACCAGTCTTGGAGATGAGTCTAATTTCTTCAAGAAAGTTGGGTGATGGGAGATGCACAGTAACTCTCACAGCGGATGCACTTGAATTAGATGGTGGTAAGAAAGTAGGTATCTTTTATCTATCTACTTATATTACTAATTCACCTTCTATTGTAGAGATGTGGCTTTGTAGGCTTGGTCACATATGTAAGAAGGGAATGCATGTTCTTAAGCAGAAGACAGATGTTTTTGACAAAAATAAGAACTAGAAAGCCTTGGTGTTTATGGAGGAGATGACAAATAGAGATCAGCTGAGGGGATTGAATTATTCTAAGCAGGGTTATGTTGATTTGAATAGGGTTTTGATCCATGGAGAGCTCACAGGTAAAAAGTTATCACTCACAGGTGAACACAGGTATCAGCGTCGGTCATTCAGTAACCAATGTCGGCAACAGGAAGATCGACATCAATCAGGTAGGAATTGACATCGATAAAATGGATACCGGCGTCAGCCAGGGAAATGACGTTGGCAGTCAGGGTCAGTGTAGGGAACCGACATTGGTCAGATGCAGACTAGGAGATGGCTGAGAACAGTCACTAGAACGGATGGTGGGTGAACAGCTAGCTATCAAAAAGGTCTCAAACACTCATATCGAGGACTAAAAGGGTAAGTGGACCTCATATTCATTGTTCACCTTCTTTATATTGCTTACTGATGGTCAAGAACTAGGAAGATGTGAAGAGGCAATGCAGGTAGAATCCAGGAATCAGTGGGACCTTGGCATGGATGAGGAGTGTGAGTTCTTGGAGAAGAACCAAACAGGTACTTGTTGGTGGAGTTGTCAGCTGGAAGAAAGCACTAGAAGATGGATGGATTCCCAAGTTGAAGAAGAGTGTGGATGGATACGTGAGACAAAAGGCCAAGGTATATGGTCTTGAGGAAGCTGCAGGACAGTGGTACAGGGTTTGACAGGTGGATGACAAAGCAAGACTTCAGTCAATGTCAGTGTAACCATTGTGTTTGTCTTACCAAGTGGATGATGAGTTGCGACATCATCCAGTTACTGTATGTGGGTGATTTGCTAGCAGGTTTGTACATACAGGGTTTTGTTGAGCTAAAGGTAAGGTTAGTTCAGAGGTATGTCATGGAGAATTTAGGAGCAGTGAAATTCTTTGGCATAAGAGACATGGAGATTTTGTCTCTAATGGGAGTTGATGTGAAGATGGTGTTGGCAGGGTTCAAGAAGCAAGATGCAGAATTGGTAAGCACACCAAGGGTTGGACAGTTCAAGCTGAGCTTAGAACAGGGTTCAAAATCACATGAGGTCTAGTGTACACCTGAGTTTTCCCAAGTAGTGGGAATTGTTAGAAAGTATGGAGCCAATTCGGGGAAAGAGTATTGGAGGGCAGTTTAGTGGATTCTCAGGTATTTGAGATGGACTAGCAGCAGGTTAACATGTTATGCAGGGTCAAGGTCTTCACTACATGGGTTGTAGGTTCGGATGTGGTAGGTTACTTGGATGACAGGTGTAGCATCACAGGATGTGTGGTGGTTGGTCTTCAGGATTGATCTTAAAGAGGGATACAAGCTAGGAAATAATTTAGATGATGTACAGGTACAGGTACAGGTGCAGCTATTTATCTCCAAGTGGGAGATTGTTAGGTTGTGGAGCTAAAAGCTTCACCAGGATGCAAATAGGAGGAGTTACGAAGGTTGTGGAGGTTGCAGAGAGTTGCAAAATGAGTTGCAGGGCAACTGACATCAGTCAGATAGCAGTGAAGAAGCAACTGACATCGGTTACCAATCGGCCAACATCGGTCATGGAAGAGTCGACATCGGCAGCCTGTGCGTGAACAGGCAGTTTGCATGTTGATTCTAGAGAGTCTATTTTTGGACTGTTAGTTTGCATGTTAAAGGCTAGTTACAGTCTTGAGTTATGCATCTAATTATTGTAATTAAGATAGTCTAATTATTTTATGCATGAGATCTACATAATAGACTCATGGGCTGTATTGTAAACTTGAGTGCTAGAGAATAAGAGAGCAAATAAGCTCTTTTAGAGAGAGGAGAGCAATGGTGTGTTCCTCCTAGTGCCACAGTACCAAGTGTGGGTGCTGGTTTGGAGAATTAGAAGGGTTCTTCGTGTATGTATGATCTTCGTTAGAAAGTGTGCATGGCTTCTTTTGGAGATCTACAATGGTGAGTAAGGTCTGGTGATTTGCAGGTAGTAGCAGAGAGTAGGAGATCTACTTGGAGTATGGTTGTGTACTTGGTGTACTGGCAGCGTGTTACTAACTGGTGGAGGTGAACAACAATTTTGTATTTGAGTTGTGTGTTGGGACCAAGAGAGAGAGGGAAGAAGGTCTTGAGGTGTGGCAAGCCTTTGAGCTGGAAGAAGTGGCATCTTCTTTATTGTATTTTCTTCTGAGTGATTATTAATACAATTGTGTATTGTCTCTCATATTCCTGTGTTGTTTCATATTTCTAGTTACTTATTACTTATGGTTAAATTTCATGTTTAGTTGCTAATACAAGAGGTAATCATATGTGCTCTAATTGAGGAGCAAGATCCTGACAGTGTAGAGTTCCACAAACTCATAAAAAACAATGTCCAAAGGATAGATGGTTCAAACTTGGTCTAACTTGGTCTAGGGGAGCTATATCTCCAAAATGGTATGTGCTAAAAAATTGGTATAAAATAGTCTAATGTCAAATGACTCACACACAAAAGGTCAAGTGGCTGAATAAAAATTGGCCTGCAAAAAGCTAGGCTAAAAATGTTCCAAATAGGTCTAATTTAGAAAAAGAGAAGTTGTTAGGTCTTTTGGTCAAATGCAGCATCAAAAGCTAAGCTTAAATAAGGCATGTGATAGGACTTTTGTCCAAACGTAGCATCAAAAACTAGGCTTAAAAAAAGGCATGTGCTAGGACTTTTGGCCAAATACAATGTCAAAAGCTAGACTTTAAACAAAGGTGAGATTTTAATCTAACAAACTTGAAACACTTTGACATAGACTAGGTATACAAAATTCAAACATAAAATTGGCCAACTGGCATAAGGCATAAGGCAAAAGGCATATGGAGAGAGACTATTTTCTCTCAAACAAAAGGCACAAATAATGATAAAAACTAGGCTCTTTTAAACAAGCAAGCTAGATAAAATTGAATGGCATGAAGGCACTAGGCAAAAATCCAAGCAATAGTTTTCAAGTTAGGTAACTAATTAACCTAAGTTGCATAACCCAAAAGATAAAGATATGTATCTAAGCCCCATTTAAGTAAGGCATAAATAGAAATCAATCAATGTTTTAATTTGAACTTGGAAAAGTTAATTAATACTCAACTTAGGAAACTAAGAACTTTCAAACAAACAACAAACTAGGTAAAAAGGAATGGCATAATGACACAAGACAAGGATTCAAATGGCATATATGGCATTGGTCTAAAAAATGGCATTGGGCACAAGGCAAATAAGTCTATCAAACAAATTGAGTAGCATAATAATGTTATCACTCTCTAAAGATGTAATCAATGGTTTATTTCAAAGACTCAAAAGGCACAAAAGCTTGAAATGATTTGGACAACATAACATTACATGTTTCAATCAATACATACATAAATAAGTTTGGAAAAAGTTTTAAGGCAAAAGTGTGTGATAAAATGGCCAGCATAATGCCTCCTCAAACAAATGAGTGACGTATAAACAAAACTCAATGTTTGACATGGTGTAAATAGATAAAGTTTTAGACTCAAAGACCAAGTAATAAAAGGATGAAATGACAAAAATACAACTAAGTATAATCATGCTAAGCCCTAAACTAACAAGTTATGGTTAGTGGGGTTGACTAAAAATATAGTTTTCAAATGTCTAGATTGATCCCAAGTATGGCTAACATAAGAGAAGCATCACTTTAATTGAGTTCATATCGATCAACTTATTATGTAAAGGTATATTCCTTTGCATAAAAATTCTATCTGTGGACTACTTAGTAGAATCCTTGGTTGACAAGACCTGACTCAAGCCTTCATTATGAAAGAAGAGGTTAACCGTTCAACCTCCTAGCTCTCATAGTTTGTGTACCCTAATTTATATACTCTATGATGGAATGGGGTTGAAACACTATCAGGAGATGAAGCCCTGGATTAATACTTCCTTAAAAAAATTGTGAAGAGGGAATGACCTTCCCTCCATAAGCCAAATTACATGCAAAAAAATAAGTGGAAAGACTTTAGGGTTGCATTTAGATCACCCAAACCATGTAAGTTTTGGGGAGAGCCTAGACAACTTTCTTTCTACGTCTTGGACTAGGCACAAATGCAATGAAAAGGTGCTTTTGGTCACCCAAGTTCCCTATAGGGGATGGGAGGAGAGCGTACACGCATGATTATTTTTTTATCAAACAAACAAACAAGTCCAAATAAACATGGCTTAAAATGAACATTTTTAAAAGCATGAACTAAGTGATTTATAGTTCATTTTAAAGCACCAAAAATGAAATGTGTTGTGAACTTTTGGCCCCTTGGCATTAGTTGAATCTTGAAAATTTTTGAAAAACATCTAAGGTATAAAAAATGAACTATGTTCTTTTTAAACACCAAAAGACAATGTGAGAAATATTACAACACATTTAAATGAAGTTCCTTGGCCCTTTGGCTTAAGTGCAAAACATGCAACAAATTTCATAAAACAACTTCAACACAAGTCATCTAGGTTCATTTTAATCACTTAAAACTAAATGTTCAAGATCTAGCCTAAATTCATTTTAAACACCAAAATGAAGTGTTAAAAACCATTGAAATTTGTAATTTGTGTTCCAATCATGCCTTGACTATGTAATGGTTAGAGAGTCTTCTTCTACTTATAATCACTTCTAATGGTGAGTAAATAAAATTTCACAAAATAGCTCTTTGGTTTTTATTTTAAAAACACAGTGACCATCATCGATCAAAAATAATCGATGATGGTTATAAGGTAATCAATTTTGATTGATCTTATAGAGAACTGATGATGAATGTAAAGAACTGATACTGGTCAATTAAGATCGATGATAGTCACCTATGAACCAGAAAGCAAAATCAAAGTGAAGTAAAAATGTTAAGTTAGTCCAAAACATGATTAAAAAACTCTTTGAAACCTGCAACACAGTGGTTAGATAGAGTATAAAGATCAAATAAATGAAAAGATAATGATTCTAAATGCCAAAAAGATTCAAAATCAAAGTTTTATTAGCCATTTTTTCTTGTGTACTAACTGATGATAGTCACTCAGAACCAAGATCAGTTAGGCAAAACTAATGATGGTTTGGCAGAATCAATGTTGATTATGCCTGACTGATGTTGGTCTCTATGAATATCTAAGTTAATTTAAAAATTAAAAACATGGCAAAAATAAAGACAAAATTGTAATTTTGAAGAAATTCAAGCATTCATTCAAAGATTTATGAGTTACATCTTGGTTTGCTTGGTATGTGGGGTGATCAATGTCCCATCAGGCATGCCATTTGTGATCAAGGAATTTGACTCAAGAGAGGAGGTTAGATCAAGTGTTAGTTTTATAATTAAATCAAAATGAAAAGAACACACTAACAAGCATAACATCTCTAGGCGTAGATCATTAGCAGGAGCTTAGTGAACAAACAAAAAATTATAAAGCTCAACTAAAATGCAAAGAACGTATAGATTCCTTACCTTTCTTGAATGTTCCAAATGATGTGTTTGTTTGGCTTGCTTGGCTTGTGCTCAAAGAGTCTTTGGAAAACGGAGTTGTGTGGCTCCTTCTCTCCTTGGCACCATGGTTTATTTATGGTTTTGGTTTGATATGGCTCAAAGTAGCTTGGCTTGTGATATTAGCATTATAACACTATTGTCATGTAATCTTACTCTAAAACTAGCATTATAACTTTATTATGTCCAAGCTCTCTAAATGAAGAGGTCTAGGCTTGTATTTATATGTTTAGAAACTAATCCCAACCCAAGGTGAGTTAGAGTTTGGAAGGGGTTCAAACATAACATTTGTGAGTTAATCAACACCAATAGAGTTAAAAGGTGTCAAATGGTCATGATTAGCCATGAATAGGCATGTTGAGATATTTTAGGACATTTGACAACTCACAAAAAGGCAGCTATGAATTCTTAGGATATTCTTTGATTTTTGAATTTCCTTTTTGATAATTCATTAATTGCTCATGGATAATTCAATTAGGCATTTGATTAGGTTTTGCATTTTAATTATTTTTGTTATGCTTTTTAGCATTTTTAAGATTTTAATTAATTTTATGTGTGTATTTACCCCATTTAATTATTATATAGGCTAAATTTCTTGTTGTAATGTTATGGACTATTTAGAGATGAATCCATGAGAGGTTTTTATTGTTTATGGTAAGGTACCCCAATTAGGGATGTCTCAATGAGATTCTGAGCTTTCATGAGTGTTACACAAGTGAATTTGGGATGTTTAGTGATTGCAAAAGTTGGTAAGAATCAATCTAAAGTCTGATATGAAGCCATTGGTGGCCAATTTTATGTGTCTAAAACATCCCCCCTTAATATTAACTTGGGGACAAGAGAAAACTCATAAAATGGGTCGTGACAATAAAGGCTTGATCAAGTACCCATGTAAAAATATACAATAAAGTATTAAGTGTACTTATGGTAACCAATCCATCTTACCAAAATACATGGATGTTATGTTGATGTAACTACCAAGTCAAATAAGAACTGGTACTTTGTATGAGGCTCACTCAAAGAAAACACTGATCACAAGATTGGAAAAATGAGAGAAAAAATAATGGTCTCTCAAAAAAATAGATTGTAGTGGATGGGATGAAAGTCATCACTTAAATAGGTGTAAGTGAAACTTAACACCCAAATATGCTATCAACTATCTATAGGAGGTGCAAGGGACACTCAACACTCAAAGAATCAGTCAACAGTACAAAAGTGTATTGCCTAGTGCTAGGGATACTCAACACCCAAAGAAGTAGTATTTATACACATACCCCCTATAATGCAGAATGGGTGGAGTCAATGAATAAATTTGTATGAGTGGAATTAAATCACTTATCAAACACTGATCAATGATAGTAAATGAAAATGTTAGATAAGGCTCACAAAAAAGAGACACACTAACTATAAAGGTGTCGAAGAATACAAAAATAGTCTCTCAAAAATGGATGCCCCTAGAGGTGATGGGAGAAATAAGTAATTAAAAGAGTAAAGGGTACACAAATGAAGGCACACACATTTGAAGGTAGTTTAGGATGGAAAAGCAAACCCCCCATGGCACTTTATAATTTAGTGTGAGTAAAATGTATCCCAAAAAAAAACACTTAATAATTGAACATATACTGGAAATACCAAAAATAAATCACCACAAGGAGAACTCAATCTATCAAATAAGTCATCAAAAGACTTAAAATTTTCTCAAAAAGAAGCATTTCTATGCATTATAAATGGTATGTGGAATATGCATCTAAACAATGGAAAAACTATGCAAGTAGAGTCCACACAAAGAATGTTGGTGATGACACCATAATTGATCATAAATACATCCCAAATAATAATGGATGATGGAATAATATGCCTAAAAATAATCCAATTCCATGTGTATAAATGATGAATGCATAGAAACATCTATATTAGATGTAGGACTCTCAATCCCAAGTGAATTTGATGTTGTGTTAGGACTCACATGCCTAACAAAAAAATACTCAAGTTCTCAGTCCTGAATGAAGGTTAAGATGACTCAAGACTCTCATGCCTAAACACAATATCTGATGAATGCCTATATTTAGTATTACCATGTCTCTCAATGTCCTTAAGAGGTGTGGAACAAACAAAAACTGGTGTAGAACTACTAAAAAATGGTCCCAAAGAAGATGTGGAAGCACTCACTCGATAGCCAATAATATGGTGAGTAATCCAATTAACAAGTTATATGGGGGAAACATTTCCCTATGATTGATTTATAAGACCTCCACCATAATATTCTATCATGCAAAGAAGATAGGAACCAAAACTAGATGTGTGTTTCTCAAATGAAACAAGTACATCAACAGTGTGATCAACAATAGTGTGCATTTTAATAAAGGTAACTATGGGTGTATCAGGATCACAAAGCAACTAAGTGACTAATAGATAAAAATATAATAGAGGATCCATTATATTCATGCCAAATCTAGAAGTTAGAACTGAACATGGAATAATTATAGTGGTTGTGTGTTCTATAGGATTAACTTGTGATTACAAAAATACAATATGAACTTAAAAAGTATAGAGGAGTGAGTCATGTACAACAAGAATTATGAGGAGTGTGTTATGTGATATAAGGTCCCTATTTTCCTTTACAAAACTAATAATATCACTCTCATATTACAAATTATTTTCTTGTTTGAGTGAGATTACAACAAGGTATGAAGCCAATGCAAGAAAAAAGAAAGATGAGCAATTTAGAAAGGGGCCTTGATGGTGTCTCTAAAAAAGAATGGAAGGAACTAAGAAAGGGTCCTTAAAGGAGACAACAAAAATAATAATTCAAGTTTCTAAGAAAGGAGTCTTGAAGGATACATGACATAAACCAAAGGTGTGTCAATGTTTGAATGTCCAATCTCAAGGACAGGGCATAAACCACAACTGCAAAAAATAAATGCAAGACATAATCTACAAGAGTGCCTTAACCAAGTGTGTATCCCCCAAAAAAGAGTGTTATCACTTTATAATAATTTCAATACCAAAATAAATCCCCCTAAATTGCTTATAATGATGCAGCTTTACAAAATCCTTCACCTAATTACAATTTGAGTTCAAACTAGAAAACAAAAAAAAACAATTTCGGTCCAATATGACCCAAATTTAATTACAAGTATGAATTCTTGGTGAAAAAACATGCACTTTCAAAAAAATGGTTCCTTAAAAGGTGCTCGAAGTGTGGATAAGTGATCGAAAAGTATTGTGATATTTGCACATCGAGAAGCCTTATAAAAATTTAAAAAATAGTCATGCTTTCTAGTGAATTAAAAAAATTGAATATATTTTATAGAAGTGCTCATAATTAGCTTCATAATGTAACAAGAATCACCTCTAAATGCCAAAGAATGCTCAAGATATGAGCAAAATAATGTATGTATGTAAAAACTCACAATGAAAGGGGGTCCGATAAAAATTTTGAACATATAGGAATGAGGTCCTACAACACCAAGTGGGCATGTAGATGTATCGAGAAGTATTGATTTGAAAAAATGTGTTTTCGAGGGGGGTCTTAGCTCCTATCATACCAAGCCCCACCTATTAGTGTTTGTCAAATGAAAAAATAGTTATATGAAGAACCCTTGAGTGATTGAAAATGAGATGGGCAATCAAACTAGTGAACCTCCCTATTTTACTAAAATTTTGCTTTATTTTCTTTTAAAAAGAGTAAAAATTGAAATAAGGGTAAAGTTAGTAGAACCTGGATTTGGTTTTCACTCCGTAATCTAGACGATTATTGATACTCATCTTTGTCTAGGGAGGATGACCTCTAAAGAAGAAAGCAATCTAGAAAATGGTGGATTAGTGAGATAGTAGTGTGGACTACCTAGCATGAGCTAGATCTAAGAAGCACAAGCTCCCTTAGAGGTTGTCAATCCACACTTTTAAAATAGTTAATTTTTGACAAACTGAAATTAGATGCTTGCATGAATAACAGAGGATAATGAAATGCAATATAAAAAAATGCTTGAAAAGAAATAAGTGATTTTGATTAAAAATAATAATAAATAATTGAATACTAATGATAAATTACTCAAACTTGATTCAAAAAATAAGTTGAAACTCTATGATAAAATAGAAACTCATAAATTGAGATTTGGTTATGGGTACATGGGTCAAATTAGCTTGTTATTATAAAATGACACACAATGACCATCAGTGGTTAGGTAAGACCATTGACAGTTACTGTGGAATTTGGCTTGGGAAAGGAAATTTGTTAGGAAGGGTTACAAAGAGGTTTTAGGAGTGGTGTTTAGGTTGAATGTTGGTTTCAAGATAGAAATTAATGCTCAGAGGTATCTAGTTTGGGAGTTGGGTGTTTGGGTGATTAGAATAGGTTATGGGTGGTTTTAGGTAGGAGATGAAATATCTAGAGTTGCAAAACTCCAACATAGGGAATGAAGTGTAGAGAATGGGAATGACCCATGCACTAAAATAAATAAAGCTAATTACTAAATCTTCATTAAAAAAACATAGATACTTAGCTTTTAGGTGTTGCGAGTTTGAGGAATGTTGAGGTTGGTTGAAAGATGTTGTCAATCTTGGAGTAATGTTAACAAAGTAACAGTACCTTGGCTCAAGATAGTGAGTTGTAGAAACACCCTAAGTCTCTAACCTGATTCCTATTTCACTGAGAAGCTTTTGGATTTGCCTAGTATTCAAAATCTCTTACCTTTTCCTCTCTTATTTGACCTCCTCTCCATCTCTTAATATAAAGCAAAGGAGCGTTGAAATGAAGAGTTTAACAAATGATTTATTAAACAATCTAATCATGTATTGATCATGCAAATAATAGACTAAAATTAGATAGTTAGTAATCAATGAGTGAGTTGTAGTCAAGTTGTAATTGACTCCTTCTCATGCAGTCTTGAGGTGGAGTTTTAAGTAACTATCGACAATCTGGGTCAACCATTAGTGGTCAAGGGTTGACCATCAACCATTAGGGAACATAGTCAAAATTGGCTGAATTTAGCCAATTCCACTAATGATTGGTGGTTAATTCCCTAAAAAATGGTCTAACGTTAATAAATAGAGAATTGGTAAATAATCTAACTAAAATGGGGCCAAGGGGTGGTTTAAAGGTTAATGCAACATCTAGAGCCATAGTGTATGGTTTTATAGTGTCTAAATTTTGCCCCTTTTTGTTATACAGCTTGTATTAGCAATCTACAAAACAAAAATGGAAGGTTGGTAGAGGGTTGGATGCCCTAAGTATGGAAGGAGGTGTTCCCCTTCAAATCAAGAATCGATGAGGTGAAATAGAGTCAGTGACAGGTTTGACAAGTGGATAAGTGGGTGTCAAGGTTGGTTGGGTGGGCATTTAAACATGAACAAGTACATAAAATGTGACTAAGTATGATATCATATATCATGCATAGACTAGGCTACCATAGTTGAGGTAGCTAGTAAAATAAGTTTGGACTAGAAGGATAGGTGATAGGGTAACTAGGGCACAACATTAGGCATAGTTGATATGGGTTACTCTTATATACTCAAGTCTCCTAGGCAAGGTTGATGGATTCATAGGTATCTAAAAACTGGATGTGATCATGAGAAAACAAAAATGGTTTTAGGTGTCAAGACCATAAAGGGTCATGCTTTGAAGCACCTAAATGGTCGATGCACAAAAGTAGCATAAGTTCATCAAATATGATAAGGTAATCGATGTGGTCAAAATGACCAAGGCAAAGTTGGGTTGAGAAAACAAAGGTGATGATAAAGGTGTCATGGTGTGATCATCGCAAACAGAATCATACAAGTAGATTGAATGACCAAAAGGTAAGCTAGGTAGGTAAAGGAGAAGTTGGGTTAGGTGGTATTTTTAGAAAAGGATATGGTAGGATGGTAAAATCTTAAAAGGGTCGATCATCGATGGTCAATACTCAATCATCGGCAGTCATATAGTGATCATCAGTGGTTAAAAGAAAACCCTAAAAAGGTGATTGTAAAAGGTCAATGTGGGTTCTATTTTCTCATTTGTAAATTCAACTTATGACATTTTCCACTTTTATCTTATATGAAAATGATGATGATTATGCACCTAGATTCTTATGTCAAGAGGAGCAGCATGAGACTTGGAGTGGTACAGAGATATGTTGGAGGTACTGGTAGATGGGGAGGTTATTTGGTGATCATATACTAGATTCCCAATATGGGCAAGCCATTCTAAGTAGACCTTATCATTGAAAATTTATAGGTCAATTTATGGGAGATAAGAGCACAAAGTAGAGCTTATCCCATTTGATAGGGTGAGGAGATAGTTTGGGTTAGTTTAAGGTATCCCAAGTGTTTTCTTGAGGTACAAGAGAGAGGATGATGAGGCACCACTACCTCTACCACATCTAAAGGAGATAAAGATTAACCATGAGTTACTACTAGTGACATTAGATATCAATGATGTAGGTATAACACCAGATTACCTTGTATGGTTTCAAGGTCATTATGTAGTGGTAGCATTTGGAGGAGATGGTGTACAACAATATTTTTATGTAAACATGGTGGAAGGAGCTAGGGACTAGATGGATGTGGATGCCTCTGACAGGCAAGCACTCATCATGAAGAGATAATAGGTAAGGGTAGCACTAGCCATGGCACAAGAAACTCTAGTGATGGTGACTATAGAGAGAGATACAGCATAGGACCAGGTGGTTATCCTTATGTAGGAGAGGGATACAACACAAACGCATATAGCCTTCGTTAAACAAGAGAGGGATGCCCTAAGATAGGTAGGAGGGTAGGCACCTATAAGATGATTGAGGACCTTCTCGATTGCAAGGTATGTGTCCATGGTCGAGGAACTTAGATAATACAAGGCACTAGTCTTTAGATAGCTTCTAGATGAGCCCCAATATGCTAAGTATAGAGTGATGGTTATTGGGGGGAGTTAACAGTGCTACATTGGGGTAGTGGGTAGACAGATCTGAGAGACAGGCAGGCTCTAGGGAGTAGTATCACCCCTCCACCTTAGACTCCTATCAGATTCTTATTTTGATGTATTATATGATTTTGATACTAACTTGTGAGCTGATGCAATGAGATATACATATCTTTTGAGAGACATGGACATTATGATTATATATGATTATTTTTATTATGATCTTGTGATGTGATTTATGGTTTCATGGATGTTGTTTATGGTTATGGATGATTTATTTTATTTTCATGACGTTGCTTGTGATGTGATTATATGTGATGATGATGATGTTATGATTAACACTTCTCTCATGAGTAGATTTATACTTTGTTAGAAATGTGGATTAATGAATCTATGCTTCTTTATCTAGATATATATGTGATGGATAACATATATGGATGACTCATTTATTTATAAAATAAATGATTAAAAGGTTATATATGTGAAAAATGGTTATGATTAGTTGATGTGATTGGTTAAAAGGGTGAAGTGATGTTTGATGTATGAGATGGTTAATTCATTAAAATGTTTTTATGATTAAAAACACTTAAACAAATAAGGTAAGAAGGCAATCACAAAATAAAACACATATTTATTATTTAAATATTTTTAATGAATTGCATTTGATTAAATGAAGGTGAATTAATCTTAAAACACATAAAGTACGTTTGGATAACAAAACTAGATGTGAGAAAAGAAAAGAAAGATAAGACAATCAAAAGACAAACATCTTAATGAATGTAGCAACAAGTAGGTATGAGAAAGAAGAAGGAGACACAATGTTCTTTCATTGGCGAGGACCAAAACAAAAGGAAGTTGAATTGGCCTATGAACATAATCCCTTCACATGTTTCGCAGCAGCGTTCATTAGTTGGTTAAAAAAATTCTTCATCACATAGTGTCAAGTAAGCTCAAAATCCCTTGTTTTATTAGAGGGTATAAAGGGGAGATGGATGATAAAGGAACATTTGTGTGAGATTAGTTTGCCTCTTCTGTAAGCTACCAAAGAGCTAGTATAAATAAATCTATGTCACAAAGGTGTAGACTGATTAATAAAGGAAGTCTACTCATGAAATCCGATTGCGGCTTCCAAATAATGGGTTTTTTGATATTTTTGTTATTGCTTTGGGAGTTTTAGGAAAATTGATCGATATGAGAATCCTCTGAGAAATTGCTTGTCTTTTACAAATGATTTTACATATACATCCTTTAAGGGAATGGTTTAAGCCTTTTGAGACTTGTGTGAGGCTTTGTGATAGTTGTCTTTCAAGGGAGCAGTCTAAGTTGAATTGGCTTATGAACATAATCCCTTCACATGTTTTGTAGCAGTGTTCATTAGTTGGTTAAAAAAATTCTTCATCACATAGTGTCAAGTAAGCTCAAAATCCCTTGTTTTATTAGAGGGTATAAAGGGGAGATGGATGATAAAGGAACATTTGTGTGAGATTAGCTTGCCTCTTCTATAAGCTACCAAAGAGCCAATATAAATAAATCTATGTCACAAAGGTGTAGACTGATCAATACAAGAAGTCTACTCATGAACTTTGATTGCAGCTTCCAAATAATGGGTTTTTTGATATTTTTGTTATTACTTTGGGAGGTTTTAGGAAAATTGATTGATATGAGAATCCTTTGAGAAATTGCTTGTTTTTCACAAATGATTTTACATATACATCCTTTAAGGGAATGGTTTAAGCCTTTTGAGACTTGTGTGAGGCTTTGTGATAGTTGTCTTTTAAGGGAGCAGTCTACCTTATATGAAGCAATATTGTTTGGTTTTAGTAGTTATCCTTCAAGGGAACAATCTATGAATGTTAGGAATGACCCATGATTTTATTTTTTTTGTTGGTTAGACATAGACTTGCTTATATAGGTTTAAATAATTACCTCTATGAAGGCAAAACTAAAGCACAAGAAGGTTGAAATGGTGGTTGAGAGGATGCTATGAGAGACAACGACCATGGGATCCCATCCTATTAGGGATGAAAAGTATTCATAAGAATCATGCCATGGGTAGAGCTATGGTACCCATATTTAGGATCAAGGCTATAACTATGATGGATAATTACATGATTTTATGCTTTAATTGGTTATCCTCAAAGTGAGGGCATGAAGGTGAAAATCTCATAAAATAAAAGACAATCTTAAGTTAGATAGAAGGTGAGTTTGATCTTATTTAACAAAAGAAAGGACACAGATGTGAAGTATTGAGAGGCTCAAGTTTTGGTTTCCCTTCAAAAGAGGATAACTAGTAAGTTCTTAATCCATACTTGTGCATAATGATATAAGGTTCAAGCCAATTGAAATCAAACTTGCCCCATTTGATTTGCTCCATATTGGTTACATGTTGATTCTCCTTTAACTTGAGGTCCCCAATGTTGAATTCTCATTCTCTTAGGTATTTTTTATAGACATGCTTGATTCATTCTTAATAGACATGAAGATGGTTAAGCATGGCCAAATTATGCTCATCAAGTAGCTCAAGTTGGGCTAAACGTTCCTAATGTTAATCGCCCTTGAAAATGACATCGTATAAGGATATGTGAAGAGAGGGAATTTGGACTTTGATAGGCAAGACAACCTCTACTCCAAAAATAAGAGAGAAAGGGGTAGCATCTATAGGGGTTTAAATGTTAATACGATATGTTCATAAGGCGAAAGGGATGTGTAAATGTCAATCCCAACTAGATGCATTAATCATTTTAGTTAGCATTTTTTTTAAGGGTTTTGTTAGAAGCTTAAACTTGTCCATTAATTTGTGGATGATATGGTGATGAGAAACTTAACTTGATACTGAATGCATCACAAAGACCCTAAACTTTTTTATTTTTAAAATATTTAACATTATTAGTGATTATCTTATGAGGAACACTGAAACATAGATAATGTGATGGTTAATAAAATCAATAATCTTTTCATCTTTGGTTGAAATGAGAGGAATGACATCCACCCATTTGGTGAAATATTCAGTCACAGTGATGATAGAATGATGTTGGTACAAAGAATGAGGGTTAATTTCACCAATAAGATCCAGTCCCCATTGTGAGAAGGGCCAAAAATCCTTGGATACTTGAAGACTATAGCTACGTGCATGACGTAAATTGGCATGTTGTTGACATTAACACACTTCTTCACATAATCACAATAGTCCTAGTTGAGGGTAGACAAATAGTAGCCAAGGCGGAGGATATGTTAGCAATAGCTAGAGCACTAAAGTGTCCTCCATAAATCCCATCATGCATTTCCCTAATATTATAAGAGGCTTCATGGTAATGTAGGCAACAAAAGAGGAGACCATCAAATCTGTATTTATAAATAATTTTCCTAGTATGGTATAATGTGAGGTCTTTGGTATAAATGTTCTTTAACCATTCTTAGAAAGATCAGAAGGAAGAATGGCTAGGTTGAGATAGTCAAAAATTTGCATATACCAAAGGTTAGGTTGGGTCTCCTCCATACTAAAGATAAAAGGAGGGTTTGATTTGGTTTGATTTTGTATAATAAGGTTTGATAAGATGATGGATAATGACAAATAGATTAGAGTTGAAAGGTTTGAATGGGATCTGAGAGGCAAGGGAAGCCATTGTATCAATGAACTTGTTCATAGATCGTGGAGTGGCTTGGATAAGATAATGTTTAAATGGTGCTAAGAGTACCTCGACTAGCTATTTATACTATTTCAAGATGTCATTTTTACATTGATAAGAACCATTGATTTTATTGACCATGATTTAGGAGTCACCAAAAATACTGATCATCTTGACTCCCAAGGCTAAAGTAGTTTGGAGACCTATCATTAGGGCTTCATACTTTGCCATGTTATTGGTACAATTAAAATCTAGATTGAAAGATAAAGGAAGGGGTTCACCATTAAGGGGGATGAGAATAATTCCATCACCCCCACCACATTGGCACTTTGATCCATCAAAGAACATGGTCATTTGATAGGTGACATTCTCGTGAGAAAGAGTCATGATGGATTCATTGGGAAACTCAAGAGGATAAGATTGGTTGTTTGTTAAAGGTGCTTCCGCAAATTAGTTGGTGATGATTTACCCTTTAATCAACTTTTGCTAGAGGAACTCAAGATCAAACTCAGTTAAAATCATGAGCTATTTAGCCATACACTAGTTTTGGTATGGCTTGGAATGCATATACTTGAGGGGGTCAGTGTTGGTTATGACATAGGTCCTGTGATTGAGAAGGTAATGATAGAGTTTGGAGGCCATGACTATCAAGTTGAGGCAAAATTTCTCATTATTGGTGTACCAAGTTTTGTACTCTATAAATGTTCAACTTATATAGTAGACAACTTGCTCTTTATGTTGCTCATCTCGATGCGCAAGCATTACCCCTAAAGAGTGATCAATGGCAAAAATATAAAGGTAGAAAGGTTGATCCTCTTTGGAAAGAATGAGGATGGGTGGAGAAAGAAGGTATTATTTAAGTGATTCAAAGGCATTTTGATAATCCTTATTCTACTTAAAATATATATCTTTCTTAATAAGGTGATGGAAAGGTTGGCATCTATCAAATAGATGAGAGATGAAGTGAAATGGATTGAAGCTTCCCCTGAAAACTATGGAGTTGCATGAGGGTGGTCAGAGGAGGAATGTCAAAGATTGCTTTGATTTTAATATGATCGACTTCAATTCTTTAAAGAGAGATGATAAAACCAAGTATTTTTCTTGATAAGACCCTAAAAATGCATTTCTTGGGGTTAAGGTGAACATGATAATAAATGAGGCATTCGAAGATAACCATGAGAACTACTAAATGATCTGTACGACATTTAGATTTCCAAAGAAGGTCATCTATGTAATCCTCTATGGTCTTGTGAATAAGGTCATGGAAGATGTAAGTCATAGCACATCGGTAGGTTGCACCAGTGTTCTTTAGACCAAAAAGCATGACCCTATAGCAGAAAGTTTTCCAAGGGGTAATAAATGTGGTTTTATGTTGATCTTTAAGGGCAATCAAGATCTGATTATAACTTGAGAACCCATCCATAAGAGATAGCATCTCATGATTGGTTATAAGACCAACAAGTTGGTTGATGCTAGGCAAAGGAAAGTCATCCTTTAGGCAAGCAAGGTTTAGATCACGTAAATCCATGCAGATGCAAATACCCCATATTACTTTGGTGATAAAGATGACATTTGAGACCCATTGTAAATAATCAATGAATTGAATGAAATTCATGAATAGGAGGCATTGAAGCTCTTCTTTGACAAAAAGGGCTATATGAGGGTGCATCTGACGAAGCTTTTACTTGACAGGCTTGGAATCATGGGTAGTATTGATATTAATATAGGTGCTGATGAAAGGGTCGATTCCTAGCATATCACTAGAAGACCAAGAAAATGCTATGTTGTGGTATTGCAGGAAGGAGGGGAAATCTTGAAGCTTAGAGGAATCTAGTGATTGGCCAATTTTGATAATGTGTGGGTTATCCTGAGTACCCAAGTTGACATCCATGGTGGATTCATTCAACATGGTTGAAGTCTCAAGAGAGATATTTATAGATAAAGTAATCTCTTGCACCAAGATAGGTGAGAAGGGAATCATCATCTTGACACTTAACAATATTAATGATAGGAGAGTCATCTTCTATCATCTCAAGATGAATCAGAGGAAAGGTTATGGTCTCCCTATCCTTTTGATAAGTTAGGGGTCCAAGGCTAATCATGTTGACAAAAAAAAGGTTAGGGGGAATGGCATTAAAATCCTCAAATTTTGATGGGGATTGGGTTTGTGAGGATGGAAATTCTTTGTTAATAATGGTAACAGAAGGTGAATTGGTTGGATCTTTAGGTAGAATGAATCTGAGACCAAACCATTCACCAAGTTTTTAGGTTTTACATGGAAATAACTCATGTGGTCCATGTTCATAATACCGTAGATTGAATCCCTTCCGAGCACACCTATAGAGGTATGTCTTGGTGAAATCTAGTTTATATAAATAGAGTAAATTGAAGGTGAATGGTTGAGGAGAAGAGGAGGTAGAGGAGGCAAAAAGTAGTTGATCAAGTCCCCCTTAGATGAGATTAGTTTGGAGATTGGGAAGCCTGAAAGGATTAATGGTTCCAATATTGGAATAATAATTAGGATTTTGGTCAAGGTTCCCATACTTTTAGGGAGTAGGGAAGGCATCCAAGGTCAAGAGGCAATACTCCCCAAGTGAGAGACATTCAAATGTCGATTCTAAGGGGTCCTTCATGGTAATTTAGGTAGAAGGCATGGATGAGCTAGTCAAGGCTTAGATGATGGAAGAGGTGGAGTTATCTTTGGTTGGTGAAGGTTTGATTGATAGAATAAGGAGAACATCATTCGATCGATACGTCATATTGTATGATGTAAAAAGATTTGGGTTAGCTCATAGGATAACTACTTGGACTTTGTGCTCAAACTTGATGCATCGATGTAAAGTGGATAATACACAACCCATAGAATAGATCTAAGGGCATCCAAGAAAAACATTGTACTAGAACTCAACTTATACTGTGTAGAAGAGTTCAAGAAGTGTACGAGGTCCTACATGAATGTGGAATATGACAGTTCCTAGAGTTAAATCCATGGTGGCATTAAAGTGATGAAGCACCATTATGATTTCTAACAATTTTAGTTGGTCATATGTATGGGAGGAGATAATGTTGGTGTTATCCCCTCCATCAATCATAAACCACTTAAGGGTTTGATTAATGTATACGGTAATGAAGAGAGGAGGATCTAGATCATGGGGATGAATGGAGGGTATTTTCAAATCCTTAAAAGTAATAAGGGTGGGAAGTTGAAGATCTCCAACAAAGGCTACTAGAGGATCTGGATCTTCTAATTCAACCTCTATGGATTGAAAAACCTCTATCATCATCTAGTGGTGATGGGGTAAGGTATTGATTAGATTATATAAACTCATCTTCACTAGTGTTTGGTGAAGTTGCTTTAAAACTACTCTTTGGATCAACTCATAAGGGTTGTATTGGGAGGCATCCAAGATGGACACCTTAGGTTTGGGTGAAGGTGAAGGTGTTTGGGTTTGATTGGGTGATTGGGTGGTGAAACAAGGGTATGTATATGGAATGAACACCTTTGCCTTCCCCTTATCCTTTTGTTGGGCTTGTGATCGTGTGACCACATAGATGGTATGGATTTAGGGAAGAGTTGGGCTAAAGGATAGCTTTGGTTTCTCCTCACTCTTAGATGAGAGTATGGGAGTAGGTAAGTTTTGGGTGGTTACTTTTAGATCTTGGCTTGGTGGTGGGTTCATGGGGGGTTCATCTGATAATAGGTCATCTTCATCACATAGTTGGTGGACTAGGACTTGGAGAGCTTTGCAATTCTCTATATCATGTCCTAGCATTTTATGGTATGAGAAAATCATATTGTCATTAAACTATGATGGCTTAGGACTATGGAGATAAAATGGTTTGATATGAGGTAAATTCAATCAAGAAGCTTGCAATAATCTTTGCAAGATGGTTGAGTAAGACTCAAGCAAAGGTGGCAAAGGTGTTGGGGTTTTGGCTTTGACTTTTAAGGTAGAAGTATTCTTAGGAGTAGGCTTCACAATGAGATTTTTGGGTGGTGGAATATTCTTGGTGAGTGGCATTTTGAAATTTAATGGCTTGGAGGTAGATGGTTTAGAAGTTAATGGCTTGGAGGTAGATGGTTTGGAGGTAGAAGGTTTAGAAATAGAAGGTTTAGTAGTGGATGGTTTGGAGGTAGAAGGCATGGAAAGAATCGGTAGAGGTGTAGCTAAAAGAGGAGGTTAGGTTTGTGTTGTCTTTAGGAGACTTGTTTTCTTAATTAAAGGATGAGGTACTAGGATGGAAGAAGGATTGGGTCCTAAAATAGAAGTCAAAGTAGAAATGGGTGGCAAGGTTCTAGTTTTTGGGATCCTAGCTGGCTCTACTTTCTTGTTTGGCTTAACTTGGGGTTTCTTTAGTGGGCTAGATGGTGCTAAATCCAAATAAAATGGAGTGTGAGTAAGGCTCTAACTGAGAGTATGCCCAAGAGTTTGATGGGCTTTGTTAGGATGGTAAAAGGTGCTTGGGGTACTTTGGGTGGAGTTAGTTTGGTTGGTTCAACTATGGTTTGAGAGGTAGAGGTTTCTAGTGGTTTGGCTGGGATGATGGTGGGTTCACTAATGGAAGTGGAAGGTTGGGTTGACAATGGTATGGTTGAGGGATCTTGTTTCATTGGATGAGGAAGCCCAAGATAGTGCCAAAATGTGGTTCGATCCATATTGGGTTGGGATAGGAACTCCAAGTTTTAAACCAGTCTAGAGAAAGGCTTTAGATGAGTTTGGTTCCTTCAGTATTAGACCCAAAGGATAAACCCATGGGTTGAGAGAGGGGAGGAGTTACCTTATATGTTTCCTCAATCAAAGGCTCCAAGGTTTGGGAAGGTGATTCCTCCATGGGAGGGTAGGTAAGCTGACCTCTTCTTTAAGAATGTTTTTCAAAGGAAGAGTGTATTGCTCTATGATGGAAGAGAAAGGTATGGTTGCCTGGTTTTGTATGTCTTCCAAAGGAGAGGTTGGTAACTTCACTACCTCAATAAGTGGAGAAATGAGAATAGTTGCTTCCTTTGTTTCAGATTCTAAAAGAATAGAAGGTGACTCCACTACCTCAATAAGAGGAGGGGAAGAAGAAGTGGTTTGGGTAATGGTTTCCTCAACAATGATCTCACTAATAACCACATTAATAGTATGGACCTCATGGTTGTGAGAGGATTCCACCTTATTATTTTCATTGTTCATGAAAGGGTCATTGTTGGGGAATGGTTTTCTAAATATGTCAAGTGATTGATTTGAAAAAGCATTGGGATTATTCAGCGTAAGTTCCCCCTTGTCAATCAACCCTTAGACAATGCTTTTGAAATTATTGCAGCTACTAACATCATGCCCAATGACATGATGGTAACCACATAATTCGTTCTCTTTATACCATCCAAGTATAAGATGAGAGGAATCGAATTTTTGTGGGGGTTTAATTGGAGGAAGTTGTATGATATTTGCTTTCAACAATTTTTCCAATACTTAATCATATGACTCCCTTAGTGAAGTATATTGATTTTAGCTGTTATGATTTTTGTTTTGGGTATTTTGGTTGGAAGAATTAGAAGAGTTGGGTTGGTTAAAAACTAGAGGGGCAATTTTAAGGGCAACTGCAATCGTGGTTCTCTTAGTTTTGGTGTTGGTGTTCTCATTTTATTTGAAATTAGAGTTCTTATTTTTCAATTTTAGCTTCCCCTCATCAATGGCTCTAATCTCTAATTTATGTGTCATAGTGAAATCCTCATCAAAGGTTTTGAAATTATGAGCCTATAAAGTGGAGGAAATATATTTGGCACAAGCCTGAAAGAAAAGCTCAATTAGTTCAAATTGGGGTAAAAAGAAAGAGAGTTTATCAAACTTCTCCAACAGACTACAAAATCTACAATTAACTCATCCTCAAATTGTCGAATGGAGTAGAGGTCAATGATAGAAACTTCTTTAGATACATTTATGGAAAAATGATCTAAAAAGGTTTGAGCTAATTGGGCAAAATAAAAGAGGGAGTGATTGGTAATATCAATGTACCAATCTAATGCCAGATCGGATAGGGGCATGAGAAAGATGCGAAGAAGAAGAGGATCATCATAAGCAATCATGTTACATATTGATTCCTCGTCAGGCAAACTTGATAATTTATCTATGGATATTTATATCTAAAAATTTTAGATTTGATTATATTTATGACTAAGCTAGAGATTTATGCTATTATGAGATAGTAGAATGTTGCTTAGTTAGATAATGATACATGATTGCTTACTATAAGTTGGATTAATATATGTGTTTATATTTTGAGCATATTAATGTATTATTTTAGTTACATTATAGTTTTAGGTTTATCAAGAGATATGATCTAATTACTTGCGTGTTGTGAGATGGATGCAAGAGAAGTCATCTCTTGAACATGTCAGAGGGAGAGCATCATCGGAGAGGGTGATGTAGATGGAGACATCAAAGATCTATAGAGAGTTGATGAAACCCTGCACACATACCACCATAGTTAGCACATGTTAGAATGCATTAAAAATGGTATGCACATGGTGTGTTTATTTCTACTTGTTGTAGAAAGTCAATTTATATTATTTGCTAGTATAGTTTAGTAGCTTAATTAATCGGTATGTTTTATCATTTAAACTAGTGAAAATGCTATTAGTAAAATTAAATATAAAATCTGGATTATTAGTAATTTATGAAATTGTCAATTATATTGTTATAACATTATAAATGTTAATTATTCTAATAAAATTATAGATTTTCTCTATTTTATATTAAAATAAATAAAAATGAAATTAACCATGGAAAAAAAGTAATAAAAACAAATTAATTAAATTTGGGATTCTTACTTGTGCACCAAGGCAAGTTGGTTAAAATAGAAAAAAAATAATAATAATAATTAAATCTCATAATATATGAAAAAGGGAGATAAAACAAATAAATATAATGATCTAAAATTTAAAAAAGAAATTTGTTTTTAAAAAACAGCCACACCAAGTTTAGGAAGAAAGCTTTTGGGGAATAAAAGAAAATTATATATATATATATATATATATATATATATATATATATATATATATATATATATATATATATATATATATATATATATATATATTAGTTTCAATTATTTTATATAGGTGGAAATTAAGAAAGAAAAATATTATCATAAGTATTTTTGGGGAATAAAAAATTAGAAGACAAAAAAAAGGTGTAGCTTCATTAGAAGAAGATACAGAAAAAAGTATTGGAGAAGAGGTAAATCAGCAACACCAGGGAAATCAAAAGAAATTTTGATTGTCAGGGAGGCAATGTTTTATATTCAAATTTATGATCATAATTTAACTGCTTAATTTAGCTTGTTTTTATATGGCTAGAATTAGTAGAGTATCCAGTAGAAGAATTAAAAAATTATGGTTGCATAAAATCTGAATTCGTAGGGCTTTGAAAAATTGTCTTATATATTCATTTTAACAAAAAAAATTATAAGGATTAAATTACATGCCAAAAATTTAAAACAAAAAATTATCTTATATATTTGTTTTTACAAGGTATGCGTAGTAGAGGAAATCGATCTTGAACAGAAAATAACCCTATCGGGATTGGTCATAGTTTTCCAAATACCACATTTAGCTATTCAACATTGCCATAACTATTCAACTTAGAGCATAGGGAATAAGACACCTTCATGTTACCCATAAGTTCAAATATATGTTTAACTTTCCTTCCCAACTATGCTTTCTAGACTTGTTGTTTTCTTGTTATGGCATTTTTCAAAATTGAATAAGTGCAGCCAATAAATATATTTTCCCTCAAAATTATCTATTTTTCCATGTTTTGACTATGAGAGCTTATTTGGACTCATTAAGAGAAAATGTGATATAAGAAAGACCTTTAATGTATTTAAAGTGAAAGGCTTTATAAATCTGGAAATTCGTAGCTAAAGCTAGCATACTTAAATAAAAAAATGATAATAATAATTTCTTGAGATCTTTTAATATTTTGGTCTAGAAGAACTACGTCTGCTTCTTGATATATGTAGAAGATTCTTACATGTAATATCATTTTTTTATGCCACTAAGTTTGATGATCTAGTGAGGTTTGTCTTACCCTAAAAAATTTTAATGTCTAATGACTCACACAGAAAGAATTTTTTGGAAGAGATTTTTTGTGAAATATTTTTGTATGACGTCTTCATTAGACATTGGTATTAACAATGAGAGTTATGTAGAAAACTACATCTGATATCTATTTAAGACATTTTAAATATAAAGTAAGTCATATGAAGAGACCCAATTGAACATTATAATTAATGAAGCTAGTTACGTTAATTTGAAGACAGTGTGAATGTTCTAGTTTACCATTCTGCAATGGCATCAGTGTATTTTTTTATAATAGTGAAAAATGCTAATAAATTAAATAAATGAGTTTCAATGTTTTAAATAATGAGATGTTTCCTTTTCTAATTTAGAAAAAGATTATTAATCCATAGATCCATAGTCTCCATGTGTTATTTCTAAGAGGTTGTGGATTATTTAATTAAGGGCTTTTTAAGTATAGAATTCAGTGTAAATGCTAATCAAGGAAAATCTTTTGAAAGAAAAATAAGGACATGATTGTTTATGTTATTAGGTCAAATCACATATAAACTACAACAATAGTCAAATCTATATAATGTAAATAAAAGAGGATAGTTTTTGTTATACGAGTTAAAGTTCATGAACTTTGAACCTGATATTCTTAGACTTATATAGAAGTTTCAAAATTGATTAAGAATGATTATGAGATTTTTAAAAATAGTAAACCTTTTTGATATTAAATGGCTAAATAATCTCACAAAAATCTTTTGAGAATATTAAACAACTGTAGGTGTTATGAATAGTCACCATATAGAGAATTCACCTTGTGTTTTAAATGAGGTATGGGAAGGATAGAAAACCCAACAAATTTTTTATTATTATGGGTACATGTAATTTATCATATATAACTTGTGAGTAAAAACATGTGATCGAAAAATAACATTAAAATAAATTATGGGTTATTGAATGCAGAAACATAGGTGTTAATGCACTTAATAGCATATATACAAACATAAGGGTGTATTTTTACGATTATAATTTCATGGGTGAAGTATTTACTGTATTGAAAAATTATATATGATTAACTTAATGAATGCATGCATTCAAACCCCTAAAATGTATAGCAAATGTTAGTTAGAATTATTCTATGTTTTATGTTTTACTATATCTACATGTGGATTTAAGTATGAAAGATAAGTTCATAATGAAAATGGTTGTGACTAAACTTATAGTTAGAAGTGTGACTTTATCTAGTCATCGGGTGTTCGATGGACCAAAACTATAACCATATTAAAGCAGTTTTGTAGAAAATGAAACAAGATGTTTAAGTGAATGTTATAATGAATTTATGAATTCTCTATTTCTTTATAATGATTGATTGATTGTTGGTTGTATGTTAAGTACTTGTATACATTACCTAATTATGAAAGTGTTTGGTTATATATAGCACATAATAGTGCATCATGATGCATGCTTATAGATATGTTGCTTGAATGTTGATAAGTGGTTTAAACTTAGAGAATACCTAGGTGGTATAACCTCGTATTTATTTGATTGTTATGTATGTGTGTCATTTGATTTCTGAAATTGTAAGTTTGGATTACATGTTATTGTGTATTTGAGAACCTATGATAGTATGAGATATCATATAGAACTACAGTATAAAAGTATATTATACTTGTACCTAGATGGTACATACTATAAAGATTATGCCTAGACTTACATATACATTTGATTGATTTGTTGTATACATGTTGGTTATTGCTATGGATAACATATTTTTTTAATAGTTAGTAAGATTTTGTGTATACATGCATGCAACCTTTGAGAGTTTAATGAATGGTATGTTATTGTGTTACATGGGAACTATGACTTGTTTCATTATATATAATTACTTGTGTAAATACTTATGTTCCATAATTTTAAAACTACTTTATATGACTTATTTTGGGAAAACTAGCAGTTATGTCTTAGAATACTAGACTATAGTAATATGAATTATCATAAATGTAGTATGATTTAAAATAAATTGTGGTAGTGAAATCTACAATTATGTATATTTTACCCAAGTGGTTTAGACTATAGTCATTATTTCTAGTATGGGATAGAAATAATGTAAGATTCATTCATACATTTGACAAAATAAATATATGATTTTATTACTCTTATGTTTAGCATCTAATTTAATTGTACATGTGATTAGGATGTAAATTAAATGACTCTTGTGGTTGAATTGTATTTTACCAATTTGCATTGTTAATTTGAAATAAGGAGTGAGATGGACTTCACTAGTTTATAAGTCTCATAATGACAGATAAAGGCAGTCTGATCAAGTGGTGTGTATGAATTTGATTGATCTAGATCATTATCATTTATTATTTATAAAACTTTAGGCCAAAGTGTGTTTAGTGAGACATTGTCATTTCATGAGTATTATTCACATATTTGTGTAATAGCTTTCAATAAAACGGATTTTTATGATATACTACATGTTTAGTTTAGAATCATATAACACATAGGTATTTGCTTATCTATCTATATTCCTATGTCATTATTATCTACTCATTCATGAAAGGAGAGTCATTTTCTAATGGGATTAATGTAAAAGATTATTGGTTTGTGGTTGGTGTGGAAAAGTATTCGGATGATGTTCTCCTTATGCACAATAGTACTACATATAGAGATGACACTTGAGATTATTATAGATACTTAAGTTTGAGAACTATACTCTGAGGGAGCCATATATCTATATGTACATTGTATTGTATTATATGAAGTATTGCCATGAAGCGTTGAAATTACTTTTTATTGTCAATCAACAATGATGTTTGTAGACTTATTTCAGTTATAACTAAGTTAATGTAATTATTTTTTGTATTTGCATTATGACATGTACTCTCATGATATTAGAGATCAGTATTATGTGACGTATTATGCTTATTGCTATTATCACCTTATATTTTTCTTATGGTCTCTATAGATTCTCATGGTGTAATCTATATCTAGTATATGTGTTAAAGTAAAAAAAAATCATGTATTTATATGTCTAACCCAGTGAGGTTGTTACAAATCAAATAGCAAGAGTGTATAAATGCTTTAAGATGTTGTTGAGAATCTTCCTTGATCTGAAATTTTAAAAATTTTAGAAGTTTTCATTGAGGAGGATAAAGTCAAATTGGGATGGATGGATGAATTGGTTCATTGAAAATTTGCTCATATGACAAGAGGCTATGGGCACCAAAAATAGATAACTCCAAATTGGTGATCTTATCCATTAACATATTAACTAGATCAATTTACAGTTGTGCACTCCCATAGTTATATGATATGTTGTATTAGGGTTGGGTATGTGCAACATATAGATAAATAGTAGAAGGTTGAGAGGATGACACATATTGGTATGTGGACATGGATGGTTGGGAAGATGTCATGTGTAGATAAGTGGATATAAGAGTTTGGGTAGAAGGTGGAGCCATATACCCTTGTGAGTTAGGAATACAACTTGGTTGGGTGTAATGGGTATTTGTTAAGGAATTGACATGGGTTGGGTTAGAGGTATGGTTGGGTTGATAGGTTGAGAATGGGTTGTAACTTTGGTACTAATGGGTCGAAGGGTAGAAGGTATGTAAACCACCAAGCTTTGGAATAGAGTGGAGGTTGGTGGGTTGGAGATAATAAGAGGAAGGGTGACAACACTAGTAGAGGTTAATCCAATGGTAAGTGGATTATAGGTGACCAAAGTTTGGCTTGTTCCTATATTAGAAGAGTTATTGGTTGGGGTGGAAGGTGTTTGGGTGTTGGTTGGTTGGGTGGGTTAGTTTTGGATGGTGGTATTGGAGGGATTATTAGTAGAATAAAATGTTTGGGTGACTAATGGTTGAGTGAAAATGGTGGCAATAGAGGTGTTACCCATAATATGGTGTGACATGCCATAGGGTGGCTCAATAGGTGGAACCAAAGTAGGAGTACAGTAAGACACAATATTAAGGTAATGTTGAAGGGTTATGAGATTTTTATCCAAAAAGGTGACACCATATATATCTCCTTGGGCAACCATCTGACGGATACTAGGACTTTTAAAAGGATGATGGAAACCTTCCATATCCAAGATGTACTCCATGGATGAAGAAGAAGAGAAAGATTTGTGCTTGAGAGGTGGATCCTGATTTGCTTGGTTTCTTAGTTGTTGTCTTGTTAACACTGTGAAGAGGTAAGAATTGAAAAAGCACTCTCACAAACTCAAAAGAGAAGCAATCAAAATAAAAATATCTCAAAGAAAACAAGCACACACTAAAGTACAATTAAATCCTAGAATACCTTTTATCTCTCTTTGGGCTTATGCTTCAATTTTAAGGAGTTTATGAAGACCAATTTAGTCTTATAGAGGGGGTACTAGGAGAAGATATCTAAGAATGGTTTCAGTTAGTTAAAATCTCTCAAGATCTGTACTATAACTTAGTGTGTGGCTTGATATTGGGAACTGCCCCCTTACTTCACACACCATAGTGATAAGGGTGTCAGGTGTTTAGCCAAAATATACTGAGTTATTAGATATTATACTCAGCTAACGTACTAAGTTGGTTCTCCCCTTGGTGATGAAATATAAGTAGGATAGCCTAGAAAGGGTGACTGCTAGGTGATGAAATCCCAGTTAGGCCTTATGTCAGTGTTTTGATGTCTGATTAAATGTGTGGTTTGGTATTATATGTGTGATAAGAAGTGAGACTATGATTAGTTTACTTGATTAAATTAAGCTATGTGAGCTAATAAATACAAGCAAATAATGGTTGCAAATTTAATTTAAATCCAAAAGAAAATTTTAGTGTCTTTTTAAATGAATACAAAATAACTAAGATGTACCTAGATGCAATATGTTGATACAAATCCTAGGCCTAGAATGAGTTCTTTTGATTTTCAAAAATGAAAGTAAAAATGAAATTTTTTACTTTTTATAAGAAAGCAAAAGAAATTAGAACTTGCATTTTGGAAAGGAAAAAAGGAAATAATAATTTGTAGATAAGAAAGCAATCTAGAAAATGGTAGATTAGTGAGATCATAGGGTGGACTACCTAACGTGAGCTAGATCCAAGAAGCATAAGCTTCCTTGGAGGTTGTCAATGCACACTTTTAAAATACTTAAGTTTTGATAAATTGAAAATAGATGCTTGCATGAATAAAAGAGGGTACTGAAATGCAATACAAGAAATTCTTGAAAAGAAACAAGTGATTTTGATTTAAAATAGCAATAAATAATTGAATACTAATGCTAAATTACTCAAACTTGATTCAAAAAATAAGTTGAAACTCTATGATAAAAAAAACTCATAAATTGAGATTTAGGTATGGGTAGATAGGTCAAATCATCTTGCTATTATAAAATGACACATAGTGACCATCGGCGGTTGGGTGTGACCATCGATGGTTAGGTGATTGTCGATGATTAGGTAAGATTGTCACCAATTATTATGGAATTTGGCTTGGGAAAAGAAATCTATCAGGGAGGGTTACAGAAAGGTTCTAGGAATGGTGTTTGGGTTGAATGTTGGTTGCGAGATAGAAAGTTATGCTTAGAGGTATCTATTTTGGGAGTTGGGTGTTTGGGTGATTGGAATAGGCTATAGGTGATTTTAGGTAGGAGATGAAATATCTGGACTTGCAAAACTTCAAAATAGATAATGAAGTTTAGAGAATGGGAATGACCCAAGCACTAAAATAAATAAAGCTAATTATTGAATCTTGATAAAAAAAACAAAGATACTTAACTTTTAGGTGTTGTTGGTCTAAAAAATGTTGAGGTCGGCTAAAAGTTATTGTAGATCTTAGATCAATATTAGCAAAGTAATGATACATTGGCTCAAGATAGTGAGTTGCATAAGCACCCTAAGTCTTTGACCTATTTTTTGGTTTTCTAGGAAGCTTTTGGATTCACTTGGGAGTCAAAATATCTTGCCCTTGCCTCTCTCATTCAACCTCATCTCCATCTCTTAATATAGAGACAAAGAGCATTGAAATGAAGAGTTTAAAAAATAGTTTATCAAACAATCTAATCATGCATTGATCATACAAACAATAAACTAGAATTAGATAGGTAGTAATAAATGAGTGAGTTATAGTCAAGTTATAATTGACTCCTTCACATGCAATCTTGAGGTGGAGTTTTAAGTAACCGCTGATAGTCTAGGTCAACCATCGATGGTCAAAGCTGACCGTCGATGGTTGGGGGGACATAGTCAAAATTAATTAAATTTAGCCAATTCCATTAATGACTAGTAATTAATTCCCTAGGAAATGGTCTGAGGTTAATAATAGGATAACTGGTAAATAATCTAACCCAAAGGGGGCCAAGGGGTGGTTTAAAGGTTAATGTGATATCTAGAGCCATAGTGTAAGATTTTCTAGTATCTACACTCCCCAATGTTAATGTGTTAAGCAAAAAAGTCAGCCAAATGCCCTATCAATAAGGTCAAAATTTTCAAACAATATGTTTTATAAAAAAAACAATGATGATTAAAACATGCAAATTTCAAAAAACTAGCTCGAGGCTGGTAGGTGGACAAAGTCCACAAATGTTATTGTTGGTTTGGTGTTTATCCACAAAGGTGTTTGTTAGAAGCGTCAAAATTAACCTAAAAAAAACATTTTCAATGTTTTAATTCATACAAGGCACTTTTTCAACATTTCAAAAATTCATTCAATGCTAAAGTCAAATTGGCAGTGATACAATGAGAATCAACAATGCCCATTTAAATGTTCTTTTCCAATGTTGCAGTTTTATAATGCCAATGATGGATTTGAAAATAGGGCTAGGTTTATTTGTCAAGGTTGGTTTTGTGATAGAGATCATAAGGCCACATGTAGATGGTCATGAGAGTTATGTGTGGAGACTAGAGCAGGGATGGGCATGGGAGGTTGCAATAGTGGAGGCAGCCAGAGGATTGGTGCATGGCATGGAGAGTTTGATGGGTCGTGCAAGAGCAGGCAAAGTGGGTGAGGCAGGGGTGGCATGGGAATAGAATCATAGAGGGTTGGGTGGAGGATAGGTGTGTGGGTAATAATGAAGAGGTGGTAATGGTGGTAGTAGGGCTGGAAGCAATTAAGGGAATGGAAGACATGGAGCAGTGACAGGGCACAGGCATAGCCCGTAACAAAACAAAAAAACAAATTGTGTTTTAATTTTTTTAGATAAAAAACTTTATAAAAATAAAAAATAAACATTTTTTTGATATTTTTAATATATATATATATATATATACATATATATAATAAATTTGGAATTAATAAATTAATATAAATAAATAAAAATCCCTCAAAACAAAAATAAATTTCAAACCCTTTTAGCCAGTAGATAGTTAGAATTGATTAGGATAATTCCTAATATTAAGAACATCACAAGTCCATTTTCTACGAAATGAACATCTATCCCAACTAAATTGATCACTTTGGATGCATCTAAATGATCAAGTCTACATCAAAATGTTTAGATTTTTTAAAAACTATTCAACAACTAGCAAGCTTCTCAAATAGATCCAGAGCGTCAGGTGACTAATTTGAACAAACCAAAAAGTTAAACCACCTTTCATAGCTTCAATAAACATGTTAACAATTATTGATCAAATCTAAAATAAAAAATGACCTCCTGTTTACAAAATCACCTCCAAGACATCATAATGACTCTCATTGTCCTCCTTTCAACACTGTTACTCTAATTGAGTAGCATGACTGGATGAAGGGCTTAATGAGAAGGAGGGTTACAGGGTTGGCTCTGATACCATATAGAAATTATAAATGTGAGATGCATATAATATACCCAGACTCAACTGGGCCAAAACATCTTTCTACACTTGAAGTAATCAACTATACAAAAATAAAATTTTGATTATCTAACTTGCTTGCTTTCACCTCCAAGTTATCATTATTATTCAACCTCTTACAAAGCTCAAGCCTTGCCTTCAATTTATAGTATTTTTAGGGAAGGTGAGGAAGATTCATTTGGTAGTGTAAAATGCGTTCAGTTGTCAAATGAATAGTTACCTAATTAGGGCACTAATGTCAACATTCCAACAACCATGTTGACTCTTTAATTAGATATGTGGGTATGTAACATTAAACCCTATATGGGTTACACTAACTTAAGTGAAGATTATTTTGGTTAAGACCCAAGTTAAGTTTACCACTAAGAGTATTACTCTAACAACTATGACCTTTGAAACTATAATTATTATAGGCATATGGTGTTTTGGAGGCTCTTTTGATAAAAATCCTCTTTTGAGAATACTTGTTGGTGTAGTTATATAAAATATGAAAATTGGTAACTTGAGTGGGGCTTATGACACTCAATCCATAGGTCCCTTTTACATGCTCACATGACCCTTCTAGACACCTTTTCACTGATTTTTAGTCATTTGTAGATTTTTAGACAATGATTCTACCTCCTCTTGGCTATTTTCCTATGACAAATCCATCCCTTCAAGTCCCATAACCTCAGGATAATAGCACCCAACTTGGACTCTCATGTCAGACCCTAGGTTGTCCATTTTTGACACTCTTGTTCAAGTACATTTTTACTTTCAATAGTCATTTCCTTCTAGTTATTATGCTTCTTCTTGTCAGCCTAATGCGAATACATTCAACCAATGACCAATATATCTCTATGAAATCCCATTCAAAGTTTATTTAGGAGTTTGACAAATATCACAAAGCAAGCAAGAATACAAACAAGACTACTCAAGCATATTTTTCTATTTTCTGCATACAACCATCCAATACAGCTACAAGCTTATTCAAATCCTTACACCATTCCCTAGCCACCTCAAACATACCCATTTTTAACATTTTACATCTTTATACACACTATTGCACAAAGCACATCAAGTGGGAGAACTACATATGACTTGATCCCTCTTCAAAGTATTGGTATGTAGATAGTGTGCCCACATAAGGGGTGTGGATACATGTTTAGTGCATATCACACATAATAACCCCCCTTTTATCTCAAATTTTGTCAAAGGATAATGGAGTATAGAGTTTGACGACTAAATCAGCTCTATATGGAGTTTCACAAACATCTAACATTTAAAATTTCACAGGTAGGCTCACATAGGGACAACGAACAAAATGCAGAAAGCTCAAATCTCCTAAATAATCATAGTAAAAGAGTACTATCGCATTGGAATCTAGGGTGTCCTATTTTTGTGCTCTTATCCTTTCATAAAATGAAAGATATATCCTGATTATGACATTGTCTTAGTCTTACACATAAAATTTCAAACCCTGTCTCAGTCATTTCAATATGTTTCCAACTAAGTCTTATTTTTTCCATATTTATTACTATTCTTATAAAGGTTCAAATTATAATTAAATTATAGAAATTATTAGATTAATTATTTTAATATTATTTATTTATTTAATTAACTCAAACCCTTAACTAAATAAGAAATAATACTCTAATATTCTTTAAAATAGTTAAATCATTTGGTGAACCCAACTTACTTCATTTGCACATAAAAACCCTAAAAACCCTAGGGTAAATTCCTTGCTTATTTTTCCAATAATTTTATGATTTTTTACTTGCATATTTAAATCAAAAATTTAGTTTAATTTTTAAAATTCTATAGTAATTTTGTAAAAATATATATTTCCTTCCAAACCCTAGTTGCATATACTAGGTCACCTCAAATCAAAAAAAATCCAATAATTTTTTGATTTTTTACTTGCATATTTAAATCAAAAATTTACATTAAATTTTAAAACTCCTTAGTAAATTTTTAAAATAATCATTTTCAAAACCCTAGTTTCATATACTAGGTCCCTTTCTTTGCTTGAGGTATCACCTCACATCTAAAATCAGATTTCACATAATAACAAAAATGGATCTCACTTATTTACACATATTTTTTGAATTTATTGCAAATAATAAGGAGACTATAGTCAGTCCTATCATGTAAATGAATGATGAAGTTTACCATATGTTAGTACAAAGCTTCATTCTTTGCATTTCATGCTTACTTTTCATAATATGGGATGATATAAAGAAAATTATTGTTAAACATAATAATATCTCTCTCCTTCAAATCAATGTTTACTTGACTTTAATACAAGATTTCATTACTTGCTTTGTATCTCTCATATCGAAAAATTTTAAAGTTTATCTTTCTAAACACATTAGAAATAGTATACCACATGTCACAATTCTTTATGCATTAATGCACAATTTCATGCTCTCTATCTCTTGCTTGTTATCTCTCATATGGAATATTCTTTATAATCATATTCTTGTACAAATTATAACTTTAATTACTTCTCTAAAATTCTATCTCTCTATTATATGTAATTCAATTAAGAGTAAAATCCTTACATACTTAGAGGATCCACTACATAAGCTAACAACCACCTGTCAAGTTTCAATGTCATATCTTATACACATGAAAGAATCTCCTTCTCCTCTTCTCCCCCACTATCACCCCTCCAAAATGTGAGGTACCCTATACTATTGTTCCTAATGCATACATTTAGCCTTTATCTTCTTCAAACCTTCTTTAACATATGTGCTTACATGTTCAATCGAAAGCAACTAGGATTTGCACTTGTGAGACTCTAAGGGATCAAATCACCAGTATGAGCAAATTAATTTTAGATTTACAAATTCAAAATCAACTATTACATAAAAATATCACAACATTAGAAAATCATATTATAATACAAAAGCCTCAAAGGTACCCTAGTGTCAATCATGTATACACACATTCACCTAGTCAATTGGTTACAATCAATGTTACATATCAAAACAAGAAATCATAAAAAAGTAAATCTACAACTAATGATTCAAAAAGAATTCAAAAAATAAATAAGAGTTCAAGTGAGACACTAAGGGAAATGATTAAATCTTAATTGATCAAACTACCTCCTCTACATCTAGTGAGAAGATCCAGATATTATTGTGCATATCATAGAATGCATGGGCATCACACATATTCATGTTTGGAATTAAAATATATATATAATAGATAATTGCTAATGATGACCCTATATAAGATAAATTAGTCAAGCAATCCACAGTAACACAGGAACACATTCACAAAGGGTCAAATTCAAAAACAACACAAAAATAGTTACCAAAGCATAACTCAGAACAACAAAAGGATCAAATAGCAAAATTAAATTAAAAAATAGTACCAAAAGAACAGTTAAAGCATGAAAAAGATGCAAACCTAACTCCCCAAAATGAGGCTCAACTTTCAAAGCAGTATGGGTTTGGTCAAAAATATCTACAATAGTTTGATTATCAAGGTCAAGGGTTGGGCAAACATGCTCAAGGCATCACTACTCCTATTTTAGAAGTTGATAATGTTTATAACCAAGGTTTGAGATTTATTGAATATTCTAATGCAAATCATTCACATATATAATTTATCAACGGAAACTATCTAGATACAACAAAAGTCAACACTAGCATTCCATTGGTTCAAAATCAAGATGATAATGATGAGTGAAACAATACAAGTTATTATCATTTTCAAGATACCAACAACGAATCTAAATATTCAGACTCATATTCACAGCCATTCCCTCATGCTTCACAATCATGCATGATTCCTTTGTTCTATACAAGACACCATGATAGGGAGTCTCTCATGAGACTCGTCGGTTAGTATCATTTCTTCCCAACTTACTTGTACATAGCTTCTTTTCAATTTCTTGTACATAATTTCCTTATGACTGATTTTACATAGCTCATATAAAAAATACCAAAAACAATACAAAAAATTCAAAATACAAAAACATTCAAATATGTAAAAATACCAAAAACAATATAACATATAAAAAATCCAAAAACATTCAAATATATTAAAAAACACCAAAAATATTTAAATTGTATGCATTATCCATGTTTTAGATTTTTAATACCATGTTAGACTTACATTCTGCTATCTTATGATATTATTTATCAATTTATCTACATTACCATGCTTCACTTGATATTTTTTGAGTGTGTGTAGTGACATCCAGGTCCTTGATTACTTCACTCTACCCATTGAGGAGGCATCTTATTTCTCCATTCAAGACACATATCGATATATCTACCCAATGTGGGCATCTTCTACATGACTATATCATCTAAGTTATGTCATTCTTATACCACATATTCTAGTTGTCATGTTCATATACATTATCTACTAGCTTACACAAATTACTCTATCGACATTTCACAAGTATATAACACTTGTGTATTTCTTGGCATATACCTAGTCTTGTACTACATGTCTTGCATACTTTCACTTCTTGCTTTGATTAGTTAGATGTGATTGCATTTCTATCATTTACATTAATTTCCTTTCTTGCTTTGCATAACTAGATGTGATTGCATTTCTAAGTTCCTATTTTGTCTCTTGTATGTGCCTTAAGATATTTGTCAATGTCCTTTGCTTCTATTCTTGTGTGTGCCTTAGGACATTTACCAATGTCCTTTGCTTGTACTCTATTATGTGATTGTGGCCCTTGTGCCAACTTTGTTTTTTTTAATTGTATGTATATGTGGCATTTTAACATGCATTGTATACTTGCTTCCTAGTTTGAGTGATATATGCCCATGTCTCTTGTTTGCTTGGCCCCTTGGCCACTCTTATATGCTTCTTTTTTTTTGCCTTATGTGTTTGTTTCTTGATTATTTTTTAATTGTTTGTAATGTCATGATCCACATCATGTATTCTCTTGTTTTTGGGATGCCATGATAGACATCATGCTCCATCCCTCTTTGACAGCTAAGAAGTAACATTTCCAATTTCAATTCAGTACATTACATATACTATTACATCGTTATATCTATCTAGGCATACCCTTGTTAATGTAATAATCTCTTATACAAACCATGCTATATCTTGAGATATCTTATCAATTATCATTGTTATATCATGTATTCTCATAGCATAACATAATTGTAGAGCTTTTTCTCAGGATAGTCATTGTAGGGTCTACATTCCTACTCTCAGAAGAGGGGGCAATAAACAAGGGTTTTGTCACAAAGATCAGAGCTCCTAACAGTCAAAAAATTAGTTTTCAAAACACCCAGAATAATATCCAAACTTCAAATCAGGCAGAACATACCAGGCAGATAGTGACAATTATAGAATAGTCATCAGAATCAGACTAAGTTAAGAGTTTCAAGATTAGACTACAATGTCAGACAATAAGGTGTTTTATTTTGGTGCTCTTATTCAAATAGTAAATAAACTAGATTTTTCAAAAACAGATAGAAAGGTAAGACTAGTTATAGTTTTGTCAGCTACAGTCTAGTTCAAAATCAGCAATTTAAGTATAGTTTTTCTTAGAGAATTTAGATATAGGGGGCACCATGCACTGTATGATGGCTCTTGATTTCAATTTTAGATTAGTTAATTGGTATAACTTCTAAATTAGAATCCATGTTTTAGACACCAGTGATTGGGGGCAATGTGTGTGGAATATTTGATTTCTTTTCTTTTTGAATTCAATGCATTACCTAGGCATTCGTAATAGTTCCATGCCTTACTCTATCTGCAAGTGGTTGGCATCATTTTAGAGTGGATTTTGTATAAGCCTAACCTCTACATTTTTTAGTAGCTTCCACATAAGTGTTTCTATCGCTAATTCGCTTTCTACATTCAAAAGATGAATAAAGAAACTAAAGAAATGGACAAGGCTAGAAGTACTTGGATAAAGATTGCGCACCGTAATCCAGACGTTTGTGAGCACCCCTCTTTGGCTGTGGAGGAATGACACCTGCAAAGAAGAAAACTTGGACAAAAAGGCATTAGATGGATAGATGGTGGGTTGCCAAGTGAAAGCTTGTTCCCAGAAGTATGAGAACTTCCTTAAGGGAGGTCAACCCACTATTTTGATAAAAGATAAATGACTGATAAATGACAGAATGCTAAAATAGACTGAAATGATAGCAAACTGAAAGAGAAAAGAAAGCAAAGGCTTACCTGGAAGAAGCTGTCGGCCTGGTTGCAGTCGTCGGTGTCGATGGTTCTACCGTCATCGGTGGTCAAGGTCTACCGACGTCGATTATGCTGCCGACGTCGGTGGAGGCAGTGACCGACGTCGGTCTAGGCAATAGGCTTGGACGGGATTTAGGCAGGGTCTGGTCGAGTCTAGACAGAGTCTGGTCTGGGCTTGGTCTGTGGACGGGTCTGTGGATGTACAAAATGGTCTGGGAGAGTCTGGTTTTAGTTGAAGGTCTGTGCAGAGGTCTAGGATAATGGACAAAATGTCGAAAAGGGACAGAGAGATAAAGGAGGCCAATCAGGGAAATAGGAATCCGAGTCTGTCTGGTTTGGTTAACAGTCTAGGTTGGGGAAAAGAAGTGCTAAATCTAGTTTAAAAGCAGATGACTAGAAAGCATAATGAAAACACAAACAGAGTACTTACTTGTGCCCTGCTGAAGAAAATGGTGTAGGTTGGTGTCCTGTTGCTGGTGATGTCGGATGTGAAGACCTGTTGCTGATGGAGAATCCCTGTTGTTCACTTGCAGAAGCTTGCTGTGTACCTGAGGGAGAGAGTCAGATTGATTGGTAGAGAGGTCAAGTGAAAGGATGGATACAAGGGTCTGATGCAAAGATTCAAGAGTTGGGATGCCCGAGAGAGACGCAGAGAGCGTAGAGGAGGAGATAACGGTGAAGAAGCCGTTATGAAAGGTGCCGACGCCGGCAATATCGCCGACATCGATCGACGGTTGACCGACGTCGGCGGATAAAAGGCCAGAGAAAGGCTAAAAATAGCCTTTAATCCATTTCCCAACCGCCGAGTCAAATGAATGCGAGGATGAAACGATCGACGGGGGTTAATTGGGCGAGTGGAGAGGTTGGAATGGGAGTCTTAGGCATTAAATGGCCATGTGGGGAATGAAGGGGATCCAAGGAGGGTATCCTAGGGTGGCGAGGTGGCAAGGAGAGGGAAAATGGACTTATTTAATTAAAAATAGATGATTATTTTTAATTAATAAGACCTAGGTAGGTTAGGGATAGTCGAAGTGGCAAGGGACCAAGGGGAGAGAGGAAGACCAAGGGTTAGACACTTTTTAGGTGTCTACATTTGCCCCTTTTTGTCTTGTTGGTTGTTTTAGACGAACTGTAAGACAAAAATAGGAGGTGGTTGCCCCAGGTGAGGGATGATGTGGATTGCCCTGAAGTATGGATGAGGTATTCACCCCCTCAAAGTGGGAGTCGAGGAAGGAAACCTGATGTCGGGTGCTGATTTGACAAAAGGTGGATGAGAAAGATGAAAAGTGAGTGAAAACGCTGAAAAAGTCGTGATTGCGCGTATACCACGTCACGGGACAGGTAGGTCAAATGGTCGCAGTCAAAAGGGTCGAGGAGTGCTAAAATCAAAGTAACCGGGCCCCAGCATTTAGTCGTCTGCTGATCAGGTCACTCAATCTAAGCTGAAGCTCCAAATAGTCGTCGTGTTCCAGGTATCCCAGGCTCAGGAAGTGCTCCCAGAAACACAAAAATGCCACAAGTAGTAGGGATCAACTGGCTTGCGATCCTATACTTGTGAAGGGTCAAAAATAGTCTGCGGACAATTCTGCTAACCAGCCGTGAGGTAGCACACACGCAAAAACAACCAAGGCAACATTGGCTTGAAAGTAGTCGAAGGTCGAAGGAGATACGCATGATCTCCAATGGTCATTGGTCAAGGGGATGGATGGACGAAAGGATGTGGCTGAGCTAACCTCAGAAAACATCATGTGATCTGAGTGCTGCCTACATAGCCCTTGTGTGAAGGGCCTCAGGCCAATGTAGTTCTCCCTAAAAGGGAGGAATGGTCAAAGAAAACGATTGGTCTTGGTTAAAGAAAATGATTGGTCTTGGTCAAAGTTGATGGAGTTGGTCGTGATCAAAGTCACAGAAGAGAAGGTTTGTCCATCAAAGAGACGAACAAACGGGGGTGGTCGAGCTAACCTCAGAGGATGTGTTATCTGAGTGCTGCCTACATAGCCCTGGTCATAGGGCCTCAGACCAATGTAGTTCGGACTGCGAGGGTCAAAATGGTTGATGATGAGTTTGGTCGAGTGTCGAAATGATGAGGAGAAAGAGATGTTACAGCCTTTTCCAAATGGTGTATTCTGTAACATTGGTCGAAGGTCTTTCATCCCTAGCAATTTTCCATAGTCGTGATGGATGTATGCTAAAAATGAATGGACGTCTATTTATGCTTCAGCAAGTATTGGTTTATGCTTAACATAAAATGGGTCTGGTCGATAGTTTCCATGTGTATTGGTGTCCATAGAAACTATGTGAAATGGACGAGGAATGTTGTCTGATGCCATGAGGGTGAAAAATAGCTTAGTTTGAGTCGACAATTGATGTGGTTAAATGTGACCAAAGTGTAGAGAAAAAGTGAAAGGCGAATTGCTCTTTCATTGACAAGGACCAGAAAGGGAGCATAGATAGGGGTTATTAGAACAAAGGCCCCGTTCATGCATTACGTCGTTAACTAGTGTTGTGCTAGAGAAATAGTTGAATCACTTGACGTTAAGTGAGCTCGAAGTCCCTTGAGTGTGTTGGGGTGATAGGATGAGTTATGTGATACGAGAGGATGGGGTAACCCTTTTTTGGTGGTAGGAAGAACCTTGCCCCTTTTATAGGTGACCCAAGAATGACTATAGGCGTGTCCATGACTTGATAGCGTGTCAGTCTCTTTTTTTTTTTCTTTTTTCTTTTTTTTGACGGTGAACTGATCGATGTGGGAAGTCCACATAATGATGTTGTTTGCTTGGTGGTCATGTTGCGAAGCTGATCAATGCGGGAAGCTTCAAAAGTAGGTGTTGTCTGTAGCAATAATTAGTCATAGCCATCCTTTGAGGGAGTGGTCTATACTTTGCTTTAAATGTTTGATAAGTTGGCCTAGCTGTCCTTCAAGGGATCAGTCTAGTAATACAGCAATTATGTAGCTGTCCTTCGAGGGAGCAGTCTACATTTAGAGTGTTTTATGACCTGGTATGATATATTATTTTTGATATAATTGTTGACTGAAGTTTAGCCATGGACGAGCCTGTAGAGGTTTAAGGGTTCCCTTTTATTAGGACAAAGCATTACTGCTTGACAAAAAAGGGTTGACAAGTGTTAGGAAGCAGGGTTGATAGGAAAAGGAATGACAATGACAAGGGGTTGCTCAAGGGACGAGCTCAAGTAAAACGTCAAGTGATCGAACACTCGACTAACAGTAAAAATGGTCGAAGACGCAAGACATAAAAAGGGGTTCAAGGTCTAATAAGTCCCTGGGCCATGCTTGTATGTTATGATAAGGTCCAAGTCAATTAGGAGCAAACTTGCCCCAATTTGCCTCTTCCAAGATTGGTCAGGTGTTGATTAATGGATGTGAAGTTGGTTGACATTGTCGTTGGTTGGTTGAAAAAGGTTGAATGTTTGGTCGAGAGGTCTGGTTGATTGATATTTGGTTGAAGTTTGGTTGAGACTAGTCGAATAATTGGTCGGGGGTTGGGTCGATGGACACTTGGTCGAGATTTAAGATTAAATGAGTGATTGATATGTGGTAGAGACTGGGTTGAACAGTTCGTCGAGGTTTGGATGAAGGATGAATTCCCCCAGCAGGTAGGGAGAATGTTTGAAAGATTGGTTAAGGTCGGTTGAGGTTTAGTGGTCAGATGGATGGTATTAATGTCGAATAAGGGGGTCAAAGGTGGCAAAGGGACCACAGTCTGGCGTGGGGATCCTGATTTAGGTGATGAGGTTGGAGAGGCATGAGTTGGGGTTGATGTTTTGTCGAAGAGGTGGTCAAGAGGATCCTTGATGAGAAGGGAATCTTTTTTCCGTTGCTGACGAATGACAGCTTTGAGAGCGCAACAACGCTCAGTGTCATGTCTCGAAATGTGATGATAATGGCAAAATTTAGAGTTGTCGTACCAAGAGGGTCTTGATCTGAGAGGTGATGGGTGAGGCGGTGTTGAAGGTTTGTCGATAACGTGGTTGAAAAGAGAGGTGTCATTCTCCAAACATTGGCGAATGGCAACCTTGAGGGCACAACAATGTTTCGTGTCGTGTCCAGGCGTGCGATGATATGCACAAATGCAAGTGTCATCAAACCATGGTGGTTTTGGTCTGAGAGATTTATATTGTCTAAGAGGCGGGAGGTTGATACGAGATGACTGCAATAATTGCCGTAAGAGCAAGGCATATGAACCTGCTAACGGGTCGGGATGTCTTATTGAAGTAGGGGTTGATGATGTTGGTTTGGGAGGCGAAAGAGGCATAGGTCGAGGGTTTGGAGGAGATGTATGTCTGATGGGTTGAGAAAGTAATAGAGGTGACTTGCCTCTGTGAAGGATGGGAGTGGGAAGCACTCCTATTAAAGTGGATGGATGCGGGCCCAAGATTGAAGGTAATGACAAAGGTGGAGGAGGAGTTCTCCGATGAGGTCTAGTAGCTTTCGTGTGTTTGGGTCGAGGGCCACTATTGTGTGAGGCGAGGTTAGATGTAGGTTTGGGTTTGGATGTGGATGGAGGTGAGTGAGATGTAGAAATATCACGCAAAGGGCGAGAGGAAACCGTGACTGGGTCTTCCTCGGTTGAAATGGGTGGAGAGACTGGTTCTTCTCTTGGTGGAGAATAAATAAGAGAGTGTGGCTCCTCAAGTGGGCAGAGGGCATGGATGATCGTGCCTTCCACTTGTAGTTGAGGAGTAGGCAAGGTAAGGTCTTCGGATGGAGGTGGGCTTAATGGCATTGATGTGGTCAAAACGTCCTCCAATACAAGAGAGGTAGATGGAGGACTAGTAGGAGAAGAAGGTTCTTCATCCTTTAATGGAAGAGGTTGGTCAAGGACAAGAGGCAAGATAGTGTTAATCGTGTGAATGTCATGGTCTTGAGGGTCATTGGTCGAAGTTTGGACATTGTTTTGAGTAGGCGGATGATTTGGAAAAGGTTGTTTGAAGATGTTGATATGTTGATTGGGTGGGGCATTCGGGTTATCTAAAATAAGATCCCCCTTGTCGATCATGTCTTGGACGATGTTTTTGAAAGTTCGCCAGTTGTCAATGTCATGGCCTTGGATGCGATGAAAGGGACAGAAGTCGGCCTCCCTATACCATGTAGGGATGGCTTTTGAAGGGTCAAATTGAGGTGGTCGGATTGGAGGGAGATTGAGGACCCCCTGCTTGAGTAGTTTTTCCAAAACGAAAGCGTATGGTTCTCCAAGTGGAGTGTAAGAACGCTGAATGTACCGTTGTTGTAATTGTTTGGTGATGCTTGAAGACATCGAAGGTTGAGAGTAATTCGTTGTTGTCGAGGATGGTGATCTAACGACCACAGTATTGGCCACTCCTTTGGACTTAGAGTTGGTAGAAGAAGAGGGTCTGGAAGAAGAATGGTCAGTAGATTTTGCGTTGGTATTACGCAATTTGACCTTATCTTCTTCAAGGGCACAGAGTTCAAGCTTTCAAGCCATGATGAAAGCTTCGTCAAAAGTGCAAAATGTCTGAATCCGCAAAGTAGAAGAGATGTGTCTGGCACATGCTTGAGAGAAGAGCTCGATGAGCTCAGGTTGAGGTAAAGAGAAGGAGAGCTGGTTGATCAGACCTCTCCAACGAGCGACAAAGTCGACTATTGATTTGTCGTCAAATTGCCTGATGGAGTAAAGGTTTGTGATTGAGACTTGTTTGGTGATGTTGATTGAGAAATGGTCAAGAAATAGTTGGGCGAGTTGAATGAATGAAAAGATAGAGTGTCTGGCAAGAGAACTATACCAGTCAAGGGCTGGGCCAGAAAGTGACATAGGGAACGTGCGTAAAAGCAACACATCGTCATGGGCAATAAGATAACAGGCATGTCTAAATGCCTGTAGATGTTGTTGTGGGTCTTCCTTACTCTGAAAGTGAGTGAATTTAGGAAGCTCCCAATGGTTAGGGTATGGTCAAATAGGGACGGAAGGATGGATGGGCTCATTGCAAATTTACTCATATGACAAAGTATTGCTTGAACCGGAAATGGAGGCTTCGAGACTGGACATTTTATCCATCAGCATCTTAATGATGTCTACTGACAGATTGGTGGATGAAGTGCCCCCTAGGTTTTAGGGTGCTTGAAAGAGGCTAGAAGAGGTATGCGACGTAGTTGGTTGCGCTTGTAAGGGCGCAATGTATGGATGACTAGTCGCAGGGACATAAGTGGAGGCTAAAGGTGGTTGCGTTATGAAGGTCGAAGGTATAAGTTGACTGGGCACCGCCAAAGGTGGTTGAATGGCGGCACTGGTAGAAAGATAGGTTGGCACTCCTAAATTTGTGGGTGCAAGAGTATGAGGGGTTGAGACAATCAAGTTCTGATATGATGTAGAACTTGGTTGAATTGCAGGTGGTTGAGGGGGTAATGGAACCCCGATGAAGGTCGGTCTAAAAATAGATGGGGAGGCCAAACTTTGCGTATTGGCCATGGTTGGGTTAATAGTTGAGGTGAAAGGCTGTGTCATAAAGGGTTGGGTGGCGAATGGTGTGGATGTCGTCGCCACGTCACCCGAAAGGTCTCACGTTGGGTTTCTCGCGAGATATTTTTGGAGGGCTGCAGTATTGAGGTCTAAGAATCTCTCAAAATCTTGGTCCCCTTCAGGGATGATGGGAATTTGAGTCAGGGTCAGGGTCGGGGTCGATCCTGTAGGAGTTCTTTCAGTCTTCAAGTGGAACTCCATGATAGGACTGGTTAGGGACGGGGTAGACGGAAGCGGTTGTTGGCTAAAGTGGTTAAGAAGAGAGTCCTGGTTCCAGAAATTGTGTTCTTACAGTCTCAAAAAACTAGAATGTGGTTTTTGACAGAGAAGGGATAGGTTTTAGGCTACTGGTTTTGAAAAAAAAAGGACAGTGACAGAGACTGACGTCGGTTGAAAAACTGATGTCGGTAAGGAAGATAGCTGACGTCGGTCAGATAACCGATGCCGGTAAGACAAGAAAGCCAACGTCGGTGACAGAACCGATGCCGGTGACTGTGTCTTCCAGAGAACAAAAAGATTTTAAGATTCTTTGGAAAAATAATGAAGAAAGCGTCCTCACTCACTCAAACAAATAGATGAGAAGAGAAAAACAGAGAGAGACAGACAAGCCTAAGCGATAAATCCTAGGAATTAACCTTAGAATCTTGTGGCTTATGCCTTAGATGAATGTTTAGGGAGATTGGCTGTAAGAAAGGTCCTAGAAGAGGTAGTCTAGAGCTGGTTTTGGGTCTTGTTTTAGGCACTCAAAAATCTGTGTTAGGTCTGGTACGTGGCCTGGTGCTAAGGAGCAAGCTCCCCTCACTTCATGATTCCAGTGGTTAGCTGGTCTCACTTAGCCAAGATATACCTCACCTAGAGTTTATCCTCTGCCAGAGAACGGAGTGGGCTTCCCCCTTGGTGATGAAATCAAAGTAGCATCACCGGGACAGGTAAGGTATCCACTGGGGGATGAAATCCCAGTTGGGCCTTGTCTCAAGTAAGTTTTATGTTCGTTTTAGTGCATGTGGTCTGGTAGTGTAACATCAAGTGTCTACGATTTATTTAATATGCGGATTTAAGTTACTAGATGTGGACTAATGCAAGCACAAGCAGAAATGAAAGTGCGATACATTTTAAGCCCAAGTCAAAATGTGAGATTTGTTATGAAGACAAGTTTGAGAAAGGGTTGAGAGTATGATGTTTAGACTAGTCTAGAAATGCAAGGAAGAAAGATTCATTTTAGTCCTGCTTATAGTGTTATTTGGAATAGAAGAAAGAGACAAGAAGGAAGGAGCCTAAATGCACCTAAATGAATGAAAGGAAGAGGAACCCGAGGAAGAACCTAAGGTCCCACCGGGCATGCCAGAATGTTTTTATCGCTAATTCACTTTCTACATTCAAAAGATGAATAAAGAAACTAAAGAAATGGACAAGGCTAGAAGTACATGGATAAAGATTGCGCACCGTAATCCAGACGTTTGTGAGCACCCCTCTTTGGCTGTGGAGGAATGACACCTACAAAGAAGAAAACTTGGACAAAAAGGTGTTAGATGGATAGATGGTGGGTTGCCAAGCGAAAGCTTATTCCCAGAAGTATGAGAACTTCCTTAAGGGAGGTCAACCCACTATTTTGATAAAAGATAAATGATTGATAAATGACAGAATGCTAAAATAGACTAAAATGATAGCAAACTGAAAGAGAAAAGAAAGCAAAGGCTTACCTGGAAGAAGCTGTCGGCCTGGTTGCAGTCGCCGGCGTCGATGGTTCTACCGGTGTCGGTGGTCAAGGTCTGCCGACATCGATTATGCTGCCGACGTCGGTGGAGGCAGTGACTGGCGTCGGTCTAGGCAATAGGCTTGGATGGGATTTAGGCAGGGTCTGGTCGAGTCTGGACAAAATCTGGTCTGGGCTTGGTCTGTGGACGGGTCTGTGGACGTATAAAATGGTCTGGGAGAGTCTGGTTTTAGTTGAAGGTCTGTGCAGAGGTCTAGGATAATGGACAAAATGTTGAAAAGGGATAGAGAGATAAAGGAGGCCAATCAGGGAAATAGGAATCCAGGTCTGCCTGGTTTGGTTAACAGTCTAGGTTGGGGAAAAGAAGTGTTGAATCTAGTTTAAAAGCAGATGACTAGAAAGCATAATGAAAACACAAACAGAATACTTACTTGTGCCCTGCTGAAGAAAATGGTGTAGGTTGGTGTCCTGTTGCTGGTGATGCCAGATGTGAAGACCTGTTGCTGATGGATAATCCCTATTGTTCACTTGCAGAAGCTTGCTGTGTACCTGAGGGAGAGAGTCAGATTGATTGGCAGAGAGGTCAAGTGAAAGGATGGATACAAGGGTCTGATGCAAAGATTCAAGAGTAGGGATGCCCGAGAGAGACGCAGAGAGCGTAGAGGAGGAGATAATGGTGAAGAAGCCATTATGAAAGGTGCCGACGCCGGCAATATCGCCGATGTCGGTCGAGGGTTGACCAATGTCAGTGGCTAAAAGGCCAGAGAAAGGCTAAAAATAGCCTTTAATCCATTTCCCAACCGCTGGGTCAAATGAATGCGAGGATGAAACGGTCGATGGGGGTTAATTGGGCGAGTGGAGAGGTTGGAATGGGAGTCTTAGGCATTAAATGGCCATGTGGGGAATGAAGGGGATCCAAGGAGGGTATCCTAGGGTGGCGAGGTGGCAAGGAGAGGGAAAATGGACTTATTTAATTAAAAATAGATGATTATTTTTAATTAATAAGACCTAGGTAGGTTAGGGATAGTCGAAGTGGCAAGGGACCAAGGGGAGAGAGGAAGACCAAGGGTTAGACACTTTTTAGGTGTCTACAATAAGATTATTGTCCAATTTCAGAGTGGCTTTCATATAAGCCTAATCTCCACCTTTTTTGAGTGGCTAAGAGTGGCCTAGTTTTCAACAAACATTCAGCTATTCATGCCACATTGTCAAATTATAGTACATTCATGGGCTTCAAGACCCATCTCATATTACACACATTTCATATCAATATCAGTTTATAGCTTTACTTCACGGGATAATGATGGAGCTAAAGGACTAGCTAGCATTTGTATTCTTGAGCCACCTACTCAGAAAGATTGGATATACAGTCTAATCATCAATTAGCATACGTATGACCACCTAAATTCACTTAGTGGGTGATGATGGAGCCAAAGGGATAGGTTTTGCATTCTTGAGCCACTCTCAAGGAATTGAGCACTCAACTCCATTCATGATATTACTCTTTGTACAACACATACCCAAAATTACTTAGCATCATCCCACATCACCCAGCATCATAATAGGTTTTATATTAGTTTATGTACTCGATGAGGTGTATTCATTCCTTTTTCTTCCTCTCTTTATTACCCAACTTTGTATGTTCTTATTTTAGATATAGTGTATCTAGTAAGAATTGATCTACTCCTAATTTTTTCTTGTATATTTATGCTCACAACGTGCTCTCTCTATATACACCCAGCATCACATAGCTTTATGGGCTTCACCCTTTCAAATAAGTTTAGGTACGCTTTCTACTTTCCTTTATCCTAATATTTCACTTTTATACATCACTCAAATAAAGGGGGGCAAATGTAGTCATATAAAATATGAAAATTGCTAACTTGAGTGTGATTTATGACACCCAAACCATAGGTCCCTCTCGCATGCTTACATGACCCTTTTAGGAAAATTTTCACTAATTATTAGTCATCCATAGCTTTTTAGATAGTGATTCCACCTCCTCTGGACTACTTTTTCTATGACAATTCCATCTCTCTAGGTCTCGTACCCTCAAGACAATAGCACCCAACTTGAATTATAGTGTCAGACCCTAGGGTGTCTATTTTTGGTGCTCTTATCTAAGTGAATTTTCAGTTCCAATGGTCATTTCTTTCTAGTTCCTATCCTTCTTCATGTTAGTCTAACGTGAATAAATTTGACCCATGACCAATAGATCTTTATAAAATCTCATTCAAAGTTCACTTAGAAGAAGGTTGGCAAATATCATAAAGCAAGCAAGACTACTCGAGCATATTTCCCTATTCTCTACATACAAACATCCAATAAAACTATAAGATTATTCAAATCCTTACATCAGTCCCTATCCACTTCAAGTACACTCAATTTTAGCATTTCACATCTTCATACAAACTATTGCACAAAACACATCAAGTGGGAAAACTACATATGGCTTTATCCCTCTTTAGAGTATTGGTATGTAGGTAGCATACCCACACAAAGGGTGTGGATACACATTATGTGCATCTTACTCACACTAACCTCCCCTTTATCTCAAATTTTGTCAAAGCATAATACAGCTTAGGGTTTGAAGACTAAATCAGCTTTATAGGGAGTTTCGTAGACATCTAGTGTTTGATATTTCACAAGCATGCTTACATAGGGACAACGAATAAATCCAAAAAACTCAGATCTTCTAGACAATAATGGAAAAAGAGGAGTATAGTGTCAGACCCTAAGGTTTCCTATTTTTATGCTCTTATCTTTTCATAAAACAAAAGATAGATCTTGATTTATGACACTATCTTAGTCTTGTCTAGCAAATTTCAGACCATGTCTCAGTCCGTTTCCAGCTAAGTCTTATTTTATCCATATTTATTACTATTTTTAAAAAGGTTCAAATTAAAATTAAATTATACAAATTAGTGGCTTAATTATTTTAATATTATTTACTGATTTAATTAACTCATACCCTTAACTAAATTAGGAATAATACTCCAATATTCTCAAAAATAGTTAAATCATTTGGTGAACCTGACTTACTTCATTTGTGCATAAAAACCCTTAGGTAAATTCCTTGTTATTTTTTTAATATTTTTTTAATTTTTTAATTACATATTTAAATCAAAAATTCAATTTAATTTTTAAAATTCCATAGTAATTTTTTTTAAAAAAATTTCTTCCAAACCCTAGTTGCATATACTAGGTCCCTTCAAATCAAAAAGTTTCCAATAATTTTCTAATTTTTTACTTGCATACTTAAATCAAAAATTCACATAAAATATTAAAATTTCTTGATAGATTTTTAAAATGATCATTTTCAAATCCCTAGTTGAATATACTAGGTCCCTTTGTTTGCTTGAGGTATCAGTTTACATCTAAAATCAGATTTCACATAATAACAAAAATGGATCTCACTTATTTACACATATTTCTTCCATTTCTTGCAAATAATGAGATTATATTCATTCCTATCATGTACATGAATGATGAAGCTTACCATATTTTAGTACAAAGCTTCATTCTTTGTAGTTCATGCTTACTTTTCATAATATGGGATGATATAAAGAAAGTTATTGTTAAACATAATAAGATCCCTCTCCTTCAAAGCAATGTTTACTTGACTTTAATACAAGATTCCATTACTTGATTTTTATCTCTCATATAGAAATTTTTTAAAGTTTATCTTGCTAAACACATTAGAAATATCATAGCACATGTCACAATTTTTTATGCATTAATACATAATTCCATGCTCTTTATCCCTTGCTTGCTATCTCTCATGTGGAATATTCTTTATAATCATATTGCTATATAACTTATAACTCTAATTATTTATTTAACATGCTATCTCTCTATTATTTGTAATTCAATTAAAAATATAATCCTTACATACTTAGAGGATCTATTGCATAAGCTAATAACCACCTATCAAGTTTTAATATCATATCTTATGCACAGGAAAGAATTTCCTTCTCCTCCTCTCCCCTAAGAGGGTGATGGATATTGTCCCTCTAATGAAGTCCATGATATCACCCCTCTAAAAGGTGATGTACTCTATACTATTGTTCCTAATGCATATATTAAGCCTATATCTTCTTCAAATCTTCTTCAACATATGTGCTTACATGTTCAATGGGAAGCAACTGAGATTTGCACTTGTGAGACTCTAAGGGATCAAATTTACAATATGAACAAATTAATTTTAGATTTATAAATATAGAATTAGCTATTACATGAAAAGATCATAACATTGGAAAATCAAATTATAATACAAGAACCTCAAAAGCACCCTAGTATCAATCATGTATATGTACCTTCACCTAGTCATTTATTGCAAGCAATGTTACATATCAAAACAAGAAATCACAAAAAAGTAACTCTAAAACTAGTGATTCAAAAAGCATTCAAAAATACAATAAGAGTTCAAGTGAGGATATAAGGGAAATGATTAAATCTAAATTAATCAAACTACCTCCTCTACATCTAGTGAGAAGATCCAGATATTATTATGAATATCATAAAATGCATGGGCATCACATAAATTCATGTTTGGCATTGAAAAAACATATAAAATAAATAATTTTTAATGATGACAATATATAAGGTAAATCAATCAAGAACTCCACAATGACACAGGAACACATTCACAAAAGGTCAAATTCAAAAATAGCATAGAAATGGTTACCAAAGAATAATTAAGTACAACAAAAGTATCAAATATCAAAATTAGATTAAAAAATAGTACCACAAGCATAGGTAAAGCACAAAAAAGATGCAAACCTACCTCTTTTAAATGAGGCTCAACTTTTAAATCAATATGGGTTTTGTTGTCCCCCCAAAAAAAATGTCACTCTTTTTGGGACAACGTATGAGCCATTTTGGTCCTGCAAAACCAAATTTGCCTCTTCCCTTTTCAAAATTTGTCTTGGGCATTCAAATTCCTCATTTTTCAAGCTTCTCAAAAATCTACAGACTCTGTAGACAGGTTCATTTCTACAAGTTTAACGGGCTTCACAGTTTCTGCAGGCGAGTTCAACCAAAAGAATCAGTTTCTAACAATTGGTCATTTTCGAGATTGGTTCAGTGCCTTGGTTCAAACAAAAATCTCCATCGGCAAGCATCAATAGCAGGTTCAATGTTTGGTTCATCCTTTGGTTCAATGTCAAATTCAAAGGCGGGTTTAATCAAGCGGTTCAATGCTTTGATTCATCCTTTGTTTCAATCGAACAATTCATCAGTCAGTTCAAGGCTTTGTTTGAACAGTTGAACCAAAACTTGGTTCAAGCATCAAAGTTCAAAGGAATGCCCCAAGAGTCCAAGACAAAAGTGCCCTTGCAAAGGGAATTCCTGTGGCAAAAAAAGTGACCAAGGCAAATAAATGGACCGAGACAAAAGCCTGATAGAATCCTGTGGATGCTGCCAAGTGTCGTCTTCCGAGCCTCATTTCACTTTGATTCTAAGAGCCATGGAAGCCACCACGTGTCCTTTGTAATTTAAGTGAAACATGCTAAGTGGCATTGTCTGCATGAATCCAAATGAGTTTCGCATATTTCTATAGTGTTTCTAAAAAGCAATGGATGCCACCACGAGTCCTTTGTCAAAGTCACAGTGGATGTTGCCACGTGGCATCCATTGAGACACAACTAAAAGCTCAGTGGAAGCTACCACGTGTCATCCTTCGTAGGATTCTCAAGAGGCAAGAGGAAGCTACCACCTTTTCATTGTAACTTCGTGAAGAGTGACACGTGTCTGCATCCATGATTCTAAATTTCTAATAGGTTTCAAAGCCTCTATCAATAAACATTTCTCAAAGAAGCTGTGGACATGCCACATGCCCCTTGCAAATTTTGGTAGAAGTTGACAAGTGTTAATCTCTGAAATTTCTCCCTCTTGCTTCTTGTTTTCATAAAGACTGTGCTGGACCCCCAGTGAGCTGCTGAAGAAAGTGGAATGCGCCATGTGTCATCATCCACCTGAGTTTCCAAAGACAAGTGGAAGCCACCACATGTTCATTTATAACTCCACGGAGAGTGACACGTCTCTGCGTCCAAGTTTCAAACAAGTTTATAAGCTTTTCCTAAGCATTTTTCAAAGCACAGTGGAGACCGCCATGTGTTATCATCCACGTGAATCTAAAATAAGTACCAAGTGTTTTCAAAGGCTGTTAAAGCACAATGAAAGCTGCCATGTGTCATCTTCTGTTAGACTCATAAAAAATGTATCTAAAAGCCTCTAATGAAAGCAAAAACTACCGCGTGTCCTTACCTATAGTTAAGCAAATGCTGCCATGTGTCAATCTTTCAGTAGAAAGTGACCAAAGAACAAAGAGGTAGTTTAAGGACCCGAGGATGCTAAATTGGTGGCAATGAAGTGTTTGTTGATTTTTTCAGACTTATATGTGAGAGCCCTAATCGTTGTGAAGCAGAGGAAACAATACTAAAGATCTGGAGTGTCAACACAGTGTTTAGATCAGATAGACCTCTTGAATCTAGAAATGTGGATGTGAATTTCTCAAGCCTTTAAAAGACACAACTTGTTCGAGAATAAAGGCAAAGTGAACAATGGTGCAATCAAGAGAGGGAACTAAGAGAACCATTCAGTTCTAGGGATGACAGTTGAGTTAAGATATAGAACTAAAAGTGCATTCAAAGCATTGCATGCGCAGCATGAGCCGTTCCATGGGATAAATGCACCAAACCTCTCTCGACCTCTATATATTGTAATCTCTCTGATTGTTATGAAGATCTTTTTCTGCCATAGAAGCAAAAACTCTGCCCAAATTGAAAGGCATTTACTGAGACTTTGAGCTCAGATTGTTAATCATTTTTCTTCATTTGAATAAGAAAGCAAGTGACCTTTTTAGACTTTGTGCTAGAAATAGCCTGTGTTATTTAGGGAATTATTCATGTGTCTATTTCTTAGAAGCATTCTCGTTTATTTGATCTAACAAGTAGAATTAGCAAAAGTGGTTAGGAAGGTGTCTTGAAGACCAACTGTGGGACGACTTTGTGCCCCCACAAATACCTTCAATGTGTTTGTAGTTTCTTTTTCCTATGTAAAGGACCTTGGAATGAATTTGTGCCCCCATTGTTCTTCGTATCTTATTCTTGAGCAATCTAGGTGGAGACTTTGTGCTGCATCTTGATTTGCTGATTATTACATCTTTTACTACATTTTGTTGTTACTACCTAGAGTATTCTTGTGGCTTGCTGAATAGTACTTTTGAAAAAAGAGGAGTGTTTTTTGTCATTTTTCTTGAGTTTCTCCTTTGATCTACACACATCATCTCTGAAGAAAGAGAGATGGATGATTTGTCCTACCCTTGAGTATTATTTTCTGTTTATATATATATATATATATATATATATATATATATATATATCATACCTACAGGGAACCTCCCCTTGATGAGAGGAGAGATCAGTCCCCTTCTGATGTGGTAAACCTACACATTTGGATGACTAATCTTCCTACTTTGGTTGATCAGACTTATTTTGTTTATCAGTATGCTGATCGATAAAATATTCAACCAATAATTTTTTGGTGACTCCACTGGGGAAAGAGTGCACAGTTTAAAGCCTCAAGTTTCAAGCTAAAGCAGGACCAATTCTTTCCTATTTTTGTTCTACAATCTGGCAACTTCACGCTATACCAGAAGCCAAAAATCCCAAGGTGTTGTTGACCCTATTTTTGAGTTGGTGCAGCAGAGCAATTTTGAGTTGTTTCCTCCACAACCTCACCTTTAACGAACTAGGAGTTTTCCTCCTTCCAACACCATGTCACCAACACAAAGTAGAGCTACTTTTTCTACTATTAACAGAACTTTGCCTATACATACACCACCCAAATTTGTTATCCCTACTTTCACTAATCCACTCATAGTAGTTCAAGGCCCCTGGGTAACTCTTTTGGCCCACTCAATCTTACTCCACCCCAGCATGAGCTTCCACATAGTTCAAGGAAGAATTTCCCCAAATTTTTTGGTGATGGAAAGGTTCACCCTGATGAACACATTGTAGCCTTAAACATAGCCTGCGGTGTGATAGGTGTAGAATTTGAGGACGTGGCAGTCAGACTATTTGTGGAGACGTTGCAAGGTACTGCTATCGATTGGTTCTACCACCTGCAGGCTAGATTAGTGACAGACTGGGACACACTCAAAGCCAAGTTTGAAGCTAGATTCAAACCTACAGAAGATGCACATGCCCTTCTAGCCTAGCATACACAAATGAAGAAGGAACCTCATGAACCAATGAGGGATTTCATCACCAAATTTGATAAGTTGAGGAACAGGATCCCTACAATCACTCAGCTAACATGCTAGCCATATAGACCTTGCTGAAGCTCTAGACATGGCTACTGAGGTAGAAGATGGCCTTATCTTGGCTGGGAAGATAAGGAGAGATCCAAATAGAGGTAAATCTTCTTCATCTTTTGATTACTCATCTACAGCCACTACTAATTCCATGGTGCAAAAGCTGGCAAATGAGTTGCTAGCTCTTAGAAAACAAATGGCCCAAGGGACGTCATCCACTCCTGCATATAGAGATATCCCAAGGAGGACATTCTAGAATCAGACATACCAAGGTAATGCTGCCAGGGGTCAAGGGCAGTGGAATCATCTTCCTCCCCCACAGAGGAACCTTGCCATTGAAGCTCCTCCAACCAACTCAGTGGTTGGATATCTTGAAGCTGACTCAGGTTTCTCATTCTAGACTGAGTTGAACCCTGAAGATGATGTTAATCTCTTCACCGAGGAAGAAGAAGAATTAGCTAGAGACTCCAACATTGGTTTTCTGAACTATCAGGATGAACCTAGAGGTGAAGGTAATGCAACAGAGGGATCATATGCTGTGTTCACCTGGTCTAAGAATCAATTAGCTTAGGAAACTGATAAAGAGAAGATAGAGGAATGACCTCAACCAGCAATCTCAATTGCTAAGCGTGGAAGTACTCTGCCCTTCTAGCCGAAATATATGATGATTACAAGAAAGGTAAGTACACCAAATACCCCTGCACCTTCTACTTTAAATCCGTAGTCCAGTTCTCCCCCTACCAAGAATCAAAAGGATGAGCTCCCATCCTCTATTCTTAGCTCATTTCAGACGTTTGACATTATTGATCATATAAAGAAAGCCAAAGTTCAAATGTCTAAATTTGAATTCCTGTAGTGCAACCCTAATCAGTTAGATAAATTGGTTCAATGTGTGAAGAATCAAAACATCCCAGCAAGACAAGAAGATAAGAAAGCCACTCAGGATCCCCCAAGGAACATGTCTATCCCAAACAATCTTGTCACTACCCTCCTGTTGCTCCCAAGAAAATAGAGCTTTTCTATGTATCCCTGTTAATAAATGGATATCAGTTGAGCAATTGTATCATTGATTCTAAAGCTTCGAACAATGTCATGCCTGCTAAAGTGGTTGAATCCCTTGGTCTTACACTGACTAGGATATTTGGTAGATGTTTTTCCATGGAAAACAAGCAAGTACCATTGCTGGGGAAAATTAAGGATGCCTAATTTGCATTTGCAGCATTCCCAGACAAAAGAATCAAGATGACTGTCTTGGTGGCCAATGTCCCAGCATCTTATGGCATCCTTCTTGGCCAGAATTTTTGCAAAGATGTTGGTGGAGAATTAAACATGGACTTGTCTGAGGCAAGAATCCCAGTCAAAGGCATCATGAAAATATTGCTTCCTGAAAAGAAAACAAAATATGTAGTCACCCAATCATCAGCACCTGAAGCTCAAATTTTGTTTGAATCTTCAGGCATGGGTAACTACTTTCTGTCCACTAAAGAAATTCATGAAATTCCCATTGAAGCTCCCAATAGTGACGACCTAAAGGTTGGTTCAGCTGGAACTATGGAAGAATCTCCACCTCCAAATGAGGAAGAATCCAAAGGAAAATCAATGTCTAATGAGGTATGGATCCTTGAATTTGATGGAAATTGTTCCTCTACCAGTTCAGGAGTCAGGGTTGTGTTGATATCCCTGCAAGGAGATATTTTTCTTTCATCCTACAAGTTGCAATTCAGCAACTCTAATAACACAATTGAGTATGAATCCACTATTGCTTGGATTAAAGGCTGCTCAAGACAAAGGTCTCAAGCTTCTTCATGCTAAAGGAGACGTTGAACTAGTGGTTTGTTAGGTAAAAAACTTGTATCAGACCAAAAATGAGAGATTGTGCCATTACCACAATCTAGTTTGGGACCAAATTGAAAACTTTGATGCTTTCAGCATCTCTACAGTTCCCAGGGAATTCAATGATAGCACTGATGCTTTGGCTATCTCAGGTACTCTTCTAGTTCCCCACTCAAACTTTAGAGGAGATAGGTACACTATTGAACTGGTCTCTTGACCAAGTGTACCTAATAATGCCAGTCATTGGCAGGTGTTCAACAATGACAACCAAATCATTGCTTTCCTAGAGTAAAAGGATAGTTTTGAACGGTTGCATTTTGAAGGCAGTGAACCTCAAGAGCCCGAACTGACCCCTGAATAAAGTTTAAGCACATATGGAGAGTTCATGCAACTTAAAGGGAATAAGATTCCCAAAGGCCTGGTCTCCCTTGAGAAACTATTTGATAAGCATGACAGATTCATCAAACAGCAGCAAACGAAAGCAAGCTCTTCTCAGGGGTTCGATCAAGTGAATTTGGGTACCAAGAAAGATCCCAAGATGGTGAACATTGGGAAGTGATGCACTCCTGAGGAAAGATTCAAGTTCACGTCTCTACTCAGATAGTACATGGATGTTTTAGCATACTCTTATGATGACCTAAAGTCACTCAGGCCAGATGAAATCTGACATGACATCCCTCTGAAGGCTAACTCAGTGCCTTACAAGCAAAAACCCAGGTAGTACAATCTAAAGACATCAAGTACTATTATGTCTAAGATACAAAAGATGTTAAATGCTAGGATCATTTTCCCAATCCATCATTCCACATGGATTGCAAACATAGTGCCTGTGATGAAGAAGAATGGCAAAATTTGCCTTTGTGTGGATTTTAGGAATTTGAATCAGTCATCATTGAAGGATAACTATCCTTTGCCTATCATAGATCAAGTGCTTCAGATAGTGACTGGTTCAGAGATGTTATCAATGGTAGATGGTTTCTTAGGATACAATCAAGTTGAAGTTGCTGAAGCAGACCAGCATAAAATTGCGTTCACCACACTTTGGGGCAACTTTGCCTATAAGAGAATGCCTTTTGGCTTGATAAACATTGGCACCACCTTTCAGAGAGTAATGGACCTCACTTTCAAGGATGAGATGAGAAAGTTCATTGTAGTTTATCTTGATGACTTGACTATTTTCTCTAAGCATCGCCCAGATCATGTGTGCCACTTACAACAAGTGATGGAACGCTGCTGTCAGAATGGCATTTCCTTGAACCCCAAGAAGTCATTTTTTGGGGTAACAAAGGAAAAACTTCTTGGACACATTGTGTCCAAAGAAGACATAAAAATTGACCTAGACAGAGTCAGGTCAATCCAAGAGCTTACCTTGCCTACAAGTAAGACTGTTGTTCACTCTTTCTTTGGAAAGGTGAATTTCTTACGAAGGTTCATCCCTGAGTTTGCTGAGAAGACTAGACATATTGTAAACATGATGAAGGGAAAGCCCACCTTCAGTTGGACAAATGAAGGTAAGTCAGCGTTTAAAGATATCAAGACTACCATCGCTCACGCCCCAAATCTGGTTTGTCTAGACTATAACAAAGAGTTCACCATGTACAGTTATGCTTCAGAACACATGCTTTCAGCGATTCTGGTGCAATAAAATAAAGAAGGTATGGAGTCTCCCATTTCTTTCATGAGTTGTCCTCTCAAAGCTCATGAGCTGAAATACTTAAATATGGAAAAGCATGCTTATGCAGTGGTGAAGGTGATAAAGCATTTTCGCTTCTACATCTTAAATTCACGTACAACTACCTTGGTTCTTAACACAACAATCAAATCCATACTAACTCAGCAAGAGTTTGGGATGAAAAGAGGTAATTGGGTTGTAAAGATTCAGGAGTTTGATCTGTTCATCAAACCAACAAAGCTCATTCAGGGAAAAGGCTTATGCCAATTAATTGCTGACAACAAGTCAGAAGCAACAAAGCACCAAAAATCAGAAGAAGTAGAAGTGCCAACAGTCCTCTTTATCTCTACCACTGATGAGTGGTATTTAGGTATTGCTCACTTCCTTAGTTATGGTGAATGTCTTGCTCACCTATCTTATAAAGAGAGAAGGACTATCAAGTTGAAAGCAGCAAATTTTGTCCTTTGGGACAATGGCCTGTATAAGAGGGGCCTTGATGGAGTGTTCCTTCGCTGCATGGACAAGGAGCAACAAAGCCAACTTTTGAGATCCTTCCACAATCAAGCCTGTGGAGGACATTTTTCTGCTCCTATGACTGCCCATAAGATCCTTCAGGCCAGATATTATTAGCCTACTCTTTTTCAAGATGCGTATAAGTGGGTAAGGAAATGTGAACTATGCCAGCAGTTTATTGGAAGACCCAAGTTAGTTGCCCTGCCTCTCAAACTAGTAATCATAGAAGAACCATTTCAGCAATGGGGCCTCAATTTTATTGGTGTTGTAAACCCATCTTCAAGTGTTGGACATGATTATGTCCTCACAGCCACAGACTACTTCACCAAGTGGGTAGAAGCAATTCCAACCAAGCATACTACTTCAAAAGTTGTGTGCAGTTTCCTGAAAGAGAACATCATTTCCAAGTTTGGGGTCCCAACTAAGATTGTCACTGACAATGCAACTTGTTTCACTTCCCAAGAGATCAGTCAATTCTATTTTTATGGAATTAAACTCTCCCACTCATATGATTACTTTCCACAAGGGAATGGACAAGCTAAATCAAGTAATAAGAACCTGGTGACTATCATCAAGAAGTTGGTTGATGACAACCAAAGAACATGGCACAAAGCACTAATTGATGCCTTGTGGGCTGATAGAATTACACCCAAAAGGGCAACTAGTATGTCTCCTTTCTAACTTCTTTATGGTATTAATGCAGAGATACCAATCACCTTGGAATTGCCAGCATATAAATTGGTCAAGGCAATTGAAGATCAAACGTATGAAAGTGCCCTTGATAAGAGAATTATGTGCCTGACTGAGCTAGAAGAGCAGAGAATTGTAATGGTAGACCAAATCACAGTCCATCAAAGCCTGGTGAAGAAACTCTTTGACCAAAAAGTGAAGAGCCAAGATTTCTAGGTTGGAGATCAAGTCCTGCTATGGGACAAGAGAAGAGAACCAAAGGGAATGCATGGAAAATTTGATTCCCTGTGGAGAGGCCCTTTTACTATCCATGAGCTCAAAGGTGAAAAAAGCTTCCTATTTAAATATCAAGATGGCACACCCTTTTCTCTGCTTCACAATGGGCAGCATCTGAAGCACTTCAACTCTTGAAGTATTAGATAAAATTATTTGTACATATGTATATTTGTATAGTCTTTTCTACTTTATGTTGTTTGTTTTCATGTTTTTTGTCACTTTTCTTTTTGGGTAGCATGAATCTGTAGCCCAATGGCACACTTCAAGGCACTGGAGATTCTGGTTTCTACTCCCCTTAGTTGTTCCAAGTTCTCATCTAAAAGAAGTTCCCCAATAGGAGCCAACTGTTGTCCCCCAAAAAAAATGTCACTCTTTTTGGGACAAAGTATGAGCCATTTTGGTCCTACAAGACCAAATTTGCCTCTTCCCTTTTCAAAATTTGTCTTGGGTATTCAAATTTATCATTTTTCAAGCTTCTCATAAATCTATAGACTCTGTAGACATGTTCATTTCTAAAAATTCAATGGGCTTCACAATTTCTGCAGGTGAGTTCAACCAAAAGAATCAGTTTCTAGCACTTGGTCATTTTCAAGATTGGTTCAGTGCCTGAGTTCAAACAAAAAGCTCCATCGGCAAGCATCAATAGTGGGTTCAACATTTGGTTCATCCTTTGGTTCAATGTCAAAGGGTTCAAAGGTGGGTTCAATCAAGCGGTTTAATGCTTTGATTCATCCTTTGTTTCAATCGAATGGTTTGTTAGTCGGTTCAAGGATTTGTTTGAACCGTTGAACCAAAACTTGGTTCAACATGGTTCAAGCATCAAAGTTCAAAGGAATGCCCCAAGAGTCTAAGACGCAAGTGCCCTTGCGAAGGGAATTCTTGTGGCAAAAAAAGTGACCAAGGCAAATAAATGGATCGAGATAAAAGCTCGACAGAATCTCGTAGATGCTGCCAAGTGTCATCTTCTGAGCCTCATTTCACTTTGATTCTAAGAGCCGCAAAAGCCACCATGTGTCTTTTGTAATTTAAGCGGAACACACCAAGTGGCATCATCTGCATGAATCCAAATGAGTTCTGCATAGTTCTATAGTGTTTCTAAAAAGTGATGGATGCCGCCACGAGTCCTTCATCAAAGTCACAGTGGATGTTGCCATGTGGCATCCATTGAGACACAGCTAAAAGCTGAGTAGAAGCTACCATGTGTCATCCTCTATAGGATTCTCAAGAGGCAAGTAGAAGTTGCCACCTTTTCATTATAACTCTGTGAAGAGCAACACGTGTCTGCATCCGTGATTCTGAATTTCTAATAGGTTTCAAAGCCTCTACCAATAAACATTTCTCAAAGAAGCTGTAAAATGTGCCACATGCCCCTTGCAAATTTTGGTAGAAGCTGACAAGTGTCAATCTTTGCAATTTCTCCCTTCTGCTTCTTGTTTTCCTAAAGATTATGGTGGGCCCCCAGTGAGCTGCTGAAGAAAGCGAAACGTGCCATGTGTCGTCATCCACCTGAGTTTCCAAAGATAAGTGAAAGCTGCCACATATTCATTTATAACTCCATAAAGAGTGACACGTGTCTGCATCCGAGTTTCAAACAAGTTTATAACCTTCTCCTAAGCATTTTTCAAAGTGCAGTAGAGACCGCCACATGTTATCATTCGTGTGAATCTAAAATAAGCCTCGAGTGTTTTCAAAGGTTGCTAAAGCGTAGTGGAAGCTGCCATGTGTCATCTTCCACCAGACTCATAAAAAATGTTTCTAAAAGCCTCTAATGAAAGCAAAAACTACCACGTGTCCTCGCCTATAGTTAAGCGGATGCTACCACGTGTCAATCTTCTAGCAGAAAGCGACCAAAGAATAGAGAGGTAGTTTAAGGACCTGAGGACGCCAAATTGGTGGTAATGAATTGTCTATTGATTTTTGCAGACTTAAGTGCGAGAGCCCTAATCACTATGAAGCAGAGGAAACAATACTAAAGATCTAGAGTGTCAACACAATGTTTAGATCTGATAGACCTCTTGAACCTAGAAACATGGATGCAGATTTCTCAAGCCTTTAAAAGACAACTTGTTTGGGAATAAAAGCAAAGTGAACAATGGTGCAATCAAGAGAGGGAACTAAGAGAATCGTCTAGTTCTAGAAGATGACATTTGAGTTAAGATATAGAACTGAAAGTGCATTCAAATCATTGCATACACAGCATGAACTGTTCCATGGGATAAACGTGCCAAACCTCTCTCGACCTCTATATATTATAATCTCCCTGATTGTTATGAAGATATTTTTTGTTATAGAAGCAAAAACTCTGCCCAAATTGAAAGGCATTTACTGAGACTTTGAGCTCAGATTGTTAATCATTTTTCTTCATTTGAATAAGAAAGCAAGTGACCTTTTCAGATTTTGTGCTGGAAATAGCCTGTGTTATTTAGGGAATTGTTTGTATGTCTGTTTCTTAGAAGCATTCTTGTTTATTTGATCTAACAAGTAGAATTAGCAGAAGGGGTTAGGAAGGTGTCCTGAAGACCAACTGTGGGACGACTTTGTGCCCCCACAAGTACCTTCAGTGTGTTTGTATTTTCTTTTTCCTGTGTAAAGGACTTTGGGACAACTTTGTGCCCCCATTGTTCTTTATATCTTATTCTTGAGTAATCCAGGTGGAGACTTTATGTTGCATCTTGATTTGTTGATTATTACATCTTTTGTTACATTTTGTTGTTACTACATGAAGTATTCTTGTGGCTTGTTGAATAGTACTTTTGAAAAAAGAGGAGTGCTTTCTATCATTTTCCTTGAGTTTCTCCTTTGATCTGCACACATCATCTCTGAAGAAAAAGAGATGGATGATTTGTCCTACCCTTGAGTATTATTGTTTGTTTATATATATATACCTACAGGGAACGTCCCCTTGATGAGAGGAGAGATCAGTGCCCTTCTGATGTGGTAAACCTACACATTTGGATAACTAATCTTCCTACTTTGGCTAATCAGACCTATTTTGTTTATCAGTATGCTGATCGATAAAATATTCAACCAATAGGTTTGGTCAAAAATATCTACAACAATTTAATTATCAAGGTCAAGGGTTGGGCAAGCATGCTCAAGGCATCACTACTCCTATTTTAGCAATTGATAATGTTTGTCACCAAGGTTTAGAATTTATTGAACATCCTATAGAAAATCATTCACAGATATAATTTATCAAAAGAAAAGATACATATACAACAAAAGTCAACACTAGCATTCCATTGGTTCAAAATCAAGATGATAATGATGAGCAGAATAATATAGGTTATTATGATTTCCAAGATATCAATAATGAATCCAAATATTCAACATCATATTCATAGCCATTTCCTTATGCTTCACAATCATGCACAATTCCTTTGTTCGATACATGACACCATGATAGGGAGTCTCTCATGAGACTCATTGGTTAGTATCATTTCTTCCCAACTTCCTTTTACATAGCTTATTTTTAATTTTTTGTACATAATTTCCTTATGATTGATTGTATATAGATCATATCAAAAATACCAAAAATAATAAAAAAATTTCAAAATACAAAAATATTCAAATAAGTCAAAATATTAAAAATAATATAACATATAAAAAATCCAAGAACAATCAAATATATTCAAAAACACCAAAAATATTTTAATTATATGCATTACGCGTGCTTTACATTTATACTACCATGCTAGACTTACATTTTATTATTCTATGCTATTGTTTATCAATTTATCTATATTACCATGCTTCACTTGATCTTCTTTGAGTGTGTGTAGTGACATTCAAATCTTTGATTGCTTCACTCTACCCATTGAGGGGGCATCTTCTACATGACTACACCATCTAGGTTATGTCATTCCTACATCCAACATTCCAGTTATCATGTCGATGTGCATTACTTACTAGTTTACACATATTACCCTATTGGCATTTCACTAGTATATAGTACTTGTGTATTTCTTGGCATATACCTAATCTTGTACTACATGTCTTGCATACTTTTACTTCTTGCTTTGACTAGTTAGATGTGATTGTATTTTCAACATTTACATTGTTTTCTTTTTTTGTTTTGTGTAGCTAGATATGATTGTATTTCTCACTTCCTATTTTGTTTATTGTATGTGTCTTAGGATATTTGTCAATGTCCTTTGATTATATTCTTCTGTGTCTTAGGACATTTGACAATGTCCTTTGCTTGTACTCTTCTATGTGATTATGGCCCTTGTGTCAACCTTGCTTGTTCTCAATTGTATGTGTATGTGGCATTTGAACATGCCTTGTATGCTTGCTTTCCAATTTGAGTAACATGTGCCCATGTCCCTTGTTTGCTTGGCCCATTAACCACTCTTGTATGCTTCTTATTTCTTGCCTTATGTGTTTGTTGCTTGATTATTTTTCAATTGTTTGCAATGCCATGATCCACATCATGCATTCTCTTGCTTTCTTGAATGCCATGATGGACATCATGCTTCATCCCTCTTTGATAAATAACAACTAACATTTCTATTTTTAATTTAGTATATTACACATGATATTACATTGTTATATCAATCTAGGCATACCCCTGTTGATCTAATAATCTCTCATACAAACCATGCTATATCTTGAGATATCTTATCGATTATCATTACTATATCATGTATTATTATAGCATAACACATTTGTAAAGCTCTTTCTTCTAAGGATAGTCATTACATGGTCTTAATTCCTACCTTCAGAAGAGGGGGCAATAAATAGGAGTTTTCTCATAGAGATCAAAGCTCATTTTGATCAAAAAATCAATTTTCAAAACACCTATAATAGTATCTAGACTTCAAACTAGGTAGAACAGACCAGGCAGACAGTGATAATTATAGAACAATCATAAAAATTAGATTAAGATAAGAGCACCAAGATTAGACTACAATGTCAAACATTAGGGTGTTTGGTTTCAGTGCTCTTGTCTAAATAGCAAAAAAACTAGATTTTCCAAAAACAAATAGAAAGTTAAGATCAGTTACAGTTTTGTTAGCTATAGTTTAGTTCAGAGTCATCAGTTTCAATATAGTTTTTCTCAAAGAAACTAAATATAAGGGGCATCATGTGCCGCATGATGGCTCTTGCTTCTAGTTTCAAATTAGGCAATTGGTATAACTTCTAGATCAGAATCCATGTTTTAGACACCAGTGATTGGAGGTAATGTGCATGGCACATTTGACTTCTTTTCTTTCTGAGTTTAGTACATTACCTAGGCATTCTCAATAGTTGTGTGCCTTATTCCATCTATAGGTAGTTGGCATAATTTTAGAGTGGATTTCATACAAGCCTAACCTTCACATTTTCAAGTGGATTCTACATAAGCCTATTACCCAATTTTTGAATGGCTTTCATACAAGCCTAATCTCCAATTTTTTCAAGTGGCCAAGAGTGGCCTAGTTTCTAGAACACATTCAGCTATCCATGCCACATTGTCGGATTACAACACATTCATGAGCTTCAAGAGCCATCTTATATGACACACATTTTATATTGGTATTAGTTTATAGATTCACTTCACGAGGCAATGATGGAGCTATTGGACTAGCTAGCCTTTGTATTCTTGAGCCACCTACTCAGAGGGATTGGACATACAGTCCAAATATCGATTAGCACACATATGACCACATAGCTTCACTTAATAGGTGATGATGGAGCCAAAGGGCTAGTCTATATTCTTGAGCCACTCTTGGGGAATTAAGCACTCGACTTCATTCATGATATTAATTTTGGTACAACACATACCTAACATTACTCAGTATCATCTAAAATCACTCAACATCATAATAGGTTTTGTATTGGTTCACGTATCTGATAAGGTGTATTCATACCTTTCTCTTCCTCTCTTTCTTATCCATCTTTGTATGTTCTTATTTTAGATATAGTGTATTTAATAAGAACTGATCTACTCTTAATTTTATTTTGTATATTTACACTTCATAATATGCTCTCTCTATACACACCCAACATCACATAGCTTAGTGGGCTTCACCCTTGTAGATAAGTTTAGGTACGCTTTCTATTTTTCCTTTATCCTAGTATTTCACTTTACTACATCATTAGAATAAAGGGAGGCAAATGTAGTAATATAAAATATGAAAACTGGTAAATTGAGTGTAGCTTATGACACCCAATCCATATGTCCCTCTTGCATATTTACATGACTCTTCTAAGCACCTTTTCACAAATTTCTAGTCATTCATAACTTTCTACATAGTGATTCCACCTCCTCTAGGCTACTTTTTTTTGTGATAATTTCATCTCCCTAGGTCCCGTACCCTCAAGGTCCCGTACCCTCAAGACAATAGCACCCAACTTAGACTATAATGCCAAACCTTAGGATGTTTATTTCCGATGCTCTTTTCCAAGTGCATTTTTAGTTTCAATGGTCATTTCCTTCTAGTTTCTATCCTTCTTCTTGTCAACCTGATGCGAATACATTTGACCTATGAACAATAGATCTCTATAAAAGCCAATTCAAAGTTCATTTAGAAAGAGGTTGGCAAATATCACAAAGCAAGCAATAATACAAGCAAGACTACTCAGGTATATTTTCCTATTCTCTACATATAACCATCTAATATAGCTACAAGCTTATTCAAATTCTTACACCATATCCTAGCCACCTCAAACACACCTAGTTTTAATATTTTTCATCTTCATACACACTATTACACAAAGCACATCAAGTGGGAGAACTACATATGGTTTGATCCCTCTTTAGAGTATTTGTATGTAGGCAGTTTGCCCACATAAGGGGTATGGATATACATTTAGTGCATCTTACACACACTAACCCCCTCTCTATCTCAAAGTTTGTCAAAGCATAATGGAGTCTAAGGTTTGAAGACTAAATTAGCTCTATAAGGAGTTTTGAAAATAACTAGCATCTGAAATTTTATAACCAGACTCACATAAGAATAACAAACAAAATCCAAAAAACTCAAGTGTCTTAGACAACAATAATAAAAGATGGCTATAGCGCCAGACCCTAGGGTGTCCTATTTTTGTGCACCTATCCTTTCATAAAATGAAAGATAGATCCTGATTTGTGACACTGTCCCAGTCCTATATAGTAAATTTTAGACCCTGTCTCAGCCATCTCAGTCTATTTCCAATTAAGTCTTATTTTTTCCACATTTATTACTATTTTTAGAAAGGTTCAAATTATAATTAAATGTTACAAATTAGTAGCTTAATTATTGCAATATTATTTACTGATTTAATTAACTCATACCCTTAACTAAATTATGAATAATACTCCAATATTCCCAAAAATAGTTAAATTATTTGGTGAACCTAACTTACTTCATTTATGCATAAAAATCCTAAGGTAAATTTCTTACTGATTTTCCAATAATTTTTTGATTTTTTACTTGCATATTTAAATAAAAAAATTAGTTTAATTTTTAAAATTCTATAGTAATTTCAAAAAATATATATTTTCTTCCAAACCCTAGTTGCATATATCAGGTCCCTTCAAATTAAAAAAATAATAATAATTTTTTGATTTTTTACTTGCATATTTAAATAAAAAATTCACATTAAATTTTAAAATTCCTTAGTAAATTTTTAAAATAATCATTTTCAAAACCCTAGTTACATATACTAGGTCCCTTTGTTTGCTTGAGGTATCACCTTACATCTAAAATCATATTTCACATAATAATAAAAATAGATCTCACTTATTTACACATATTTCTTACATTTTTTGCAAATAATAAGGATACTATACTCGGTCCTATCATTTACATGAATGATGAAGTTTACCATATGTTAGTACAAAGCTTCATTCTTTACATTTCATGCTTACTTTTCATGATATGGGATGATATAAAGAAAGTTATTGTTAAACATAAAAAGATCTCTCTCCTTAAGAGTAATGTTTACTTGACTTTAATACAAGATTTCATTACTTGCTTTGTATCTCTCATATGGAAAGTTTTTATGTTTATCTTGCTAAACACATTAGAAATATCATAGCACATATCACATTTCTTTATGCATTAATGCACAATTCTATGCTCTCTATCCCTTGCTTGTTATCTCTCATGTGGAATATTCTTTATAATCATATTATTATACAACTTATAACTCTAATTAATTATTTAAATCTATCCCTTGCTCTCTATCCTTACATACATGAGGATCCATTGCATAAGCTAACAACCACCTATCAAGTTTTAATGTTATATCTTATGCACATGAAATAATTTCCTTCTCCTCCTCTCCCCCAAGAGGGTGATAGCTACTTTCTCTCTAACCAGGTCCATGTTATTACCCCTCAAAAAGGTGAGGCACCCTATACTATTGTTTCTAATGCATCTATTCAGCGTATATCTTCTTTAATACTTTTTCAACATATATGCTTACATGTTTAATCAGAAGCAACTAGGATTTGCACTTGTGAGACTCCAAGGGATCAAATCACCAATATGAGCAAGTTAATTTTAGATTTATAAACGATTTTATTATTTTTTGAAAACTAGTGTTTAGTTCCTAAACAATAAAAGGTTTGGACTAAGGGAAAAAATATTATTTAATATGGAAAAATATAGATTTGTATCTAATAATTTACATATGGAAGAGAAATGAACTTATCTGAAAATGGATTGAAATGAATGATTCAGGGGTTGAAGATTGAGGTGCAAGACTAGGAAACTATCATGAATCTAGATTTGGCCTTCATTTTATGATTGGATAGGAGCATCAAAAGTGGATAGGAGTGGCACTAGTGTTGTAGTCCACCTCTATCACTTTTATTCAAGAGATCTGAGCTTTTTGGGTTTTGTCTGTTGCCTTGATTTGAGCTTGTGTATAAAATTTTAGAGGTTGGAAGTTAAAAAAGCTTGATGTAGGTTCATTTCAATATTCAAATCTTGTATTTATCTACACACATGTAAACAACAAATATATCAAAAGCAAAAGGGGGAAATTTTGAATTAGAAAAAGAATGATCACACGATCTAGAACCCATGTTGTCTTGATCGCTACATACATTAACCCTCAAGCTAGAATACCAGATCAAATGTAGTTCTCCCTTAGGGAACGTGCATAGTAGATGCAAGAATGAACTTTTGCTTAGGCTCTTCCTTGATCAAGCATGCAAGTTTATGTGTGATGCATAATGTTGAGCTATATTATTGACTGATTTTTAATATCTAATGTGTTAAAGTAGTAAGTGCTAGATATAAAATGCCTTGTGTAGTCCTTTATATAAGATACTCTTTATTTTAAATTTGGGAGCTTTAATCGTATTTGACCGATATGAGAAAACTTAGGGATGAAGCTAAAAAAGAGGTTGGGACTCATCTACTAAAAAAAATTGACAGTTGGAGTTAAAAATGATCCTAAACAAGAGCACTAAAAATAGACACTAGTGATACTGACATTGTAGTCCAACCCCAATGCTCTTGTCCTATAATCCTAGGACCTAGGGGATGGAAAGAGGATAGAAATGCTAACCTGGTTAAGGTGGAATGATTGTTTAAAAGGCTCAGGATGATTGAAAATAGGCAAAAAGGTGACTCAAGCATAGAACAAGACCCAAACGAATAAAATGAAAGATATGGCTAAATGTGAACAAAGCTCAAATTCTCTATTCAGAATCTCCTATGGAAGGACTATGAAAAGACATGATATGTGTGGTTGCTTGACCAATTTAGGGTGTAAACATTTGTCCCTTTTTTAATCTAGTGATGGAATGAAATGAAGTACTAGAGTAAAAGAAAGAAAATAAATGTTAGAAATAAATACATAAATCGATGGGAAATAATTTTACAGAATCACAATAATAATTGATATAAACAAAACTGCAGAAAGAATATAAATAAAATGCATAATAAGAAGACCAGATTTAACATGGTTCACCTAATGTGGGATATATCCACCAAGAAACACTTGCTCATATTTTATTACAAGCCACGAGAGTACGAACTACTCTCATATCAATCTTCTCACAATTACAATGCATAAATAATGTTTGGAGCTGTGCTCAACAAACCCTCTTGAATTCATCCTTGAATTCACATACTCTATTGTTCCTTCTCAAACCTAGTTCTCATAATGTATTACCTATAAAATACCCATCAATACATAATACATCAACAAAGCCGTATTACAAAACAATGGGTACTAAAACCATGGGTAGAATCAACCCAAAATGGTTTCCCATTAAAAGGGGTCCAAAAAATAAAAATACATATAGAGTGTACAGTACATTTAAAATGTACAATATTTGAAAATACATTGTAATTTAGAAATAGGTTCCACAACACAATAAGAAAATGCATACCTGAACCTACTTGTATAGAGATAAGTGTGCTGAAAAAAGAGTCCAACTCACTTCATCGCTAGGGAAGTGGATGGAGAGTTGAATAGTGCCCGAAGAAAGAAGGAATCCCTAAAATAGATGCCCCCTAAATTGAATCTAAAAGTAGAATCTACATAATCATGGAGAAGAAGGGCAATGCTTGCCCCCTGTGTTGAATCTAGTTGAAAATGAAAAATGCTTGAAGGCCAAAAACCAGTGTTTGCCCTTTGTCCCACATAAACTCATGTAATATATAATGTGTGCATAGAATCTGTATATTGTGAAGAGAAAAATCTATCATGCCCCCACTTTGAATATCTGAATTGGAAGTGATAAATGCTTAGAGGCCTAAAACCAATGTCTATCCTCTATCCTACATAAAATCGTGTAGTCTAGGTCTGGGTAATATCATGAACCAACTACTGTAGAGTTATGTGGTCTAACCTGGTGACAACTTGGGTATAGCTAGGTGTAATCTAAAAATCTAGTAAATGTGCAAGAAGAGAATAACATGTATTACTATTCCAATCTGTATAATCTTTGATGATGAAGAACATGAACAAATATGCCATGCCCCCAAATCAGGTATGTGAGTGATGTGTATGTATAATATAATAATTTGTATAACCACATGTGATATGAGCTATCATGCCATGTCTTATGTACAAAATTGAATATCAAAACACTATGCTCTACACTATGTCTATAATCTACTATCTGGTCTTATAACTATGTCATATTGTATGTTGTATGTGTGAGATGTGTAGTATGTACATGCCCCCAAATCTGGTATTTAAGTCTGAATCTGTATCAAAGGCATTATGAATCCATATAATCTGAACCACTATATCTGACTAGTATGTATATCTGTAAGCTAAAATCACTATGGATCCATGTGATCTAAACCATTGTATCTAAATAGTTTGTATATCTGTAAATTAAAAGTATATCCCCCTAAATGTCTTGAGTAATGTTGAGTGACCCATGTAATCTGAATCACTGTATATATTGACTGGTTTGAGCTGAACTTGATTATTTGAATACTAGAGGTATATGAACCATGGTGTATTCATCTATGAGAGTGGATAGACATGTTAGATAAGTGTAGGAATAAGAACAATAGGAATGATGCCCCCCTTTTGGGGAGAGGGACAAGATCTATGATAGAGGAGGTTGAGCCAAAAGTGATGACTAGATGCATAAGTAGAAATAAGGTTGGCTTGTTGTGAGGAGATTCAAAGTTTGCTTCATTGATTAGGTTGAGTTTTTTGATAGTTGAATGAGTCTTTGATTGTTTAGGACCAAGTTGTATGTTTGAATATAAAATAGGTATAAATATGTGTGTGTCATAGTAGGCAGATGATGTAGTAAGAGAGTAAGGCTTACATGATGTCAAAGGTATCATTATCATGATTTTGTGGAATAAAATGGTTTATAAAATGGAGCTATAGGGTTCTAGTTATGGGGGAAATGATATTTTACTTTGAATGAGAAAGTTGTTTGATATAAGAGAATTGGATTGATTCTTGATTCATTTGTGCATTAACTAGGTTGAGATTTGGATCTCTGGAGTAGGAGATATGTCGAGGAGATGAGCACCTGCCACGACCTGATTTGAGTAGTTAGCAACCCAGATTGAGGCTAGTGGGGAAGTTACCCTGGTAAGTAGTTGAAATGTATGATTTTTGCCTATTTAGAAGCTTATTTTTTATGTTTTTGAGTTGTTCAAGTGTTTCTAGGAATTTTCCATTAGTTATAACACTCTTGTCTAAGAGTTAGCACTACTAGCCGGTATCCAATGTTGCTATCTAGGTTCTGGTGTTGTTGTCTAGCATGTGATATCCCCAACCAATAGGGAATATATAAACTCTAAAGCTCTGATGTCACTGTGATGTCCCTTACTTAGGGGCTCTCTTATCTGCACAAAAGCTCTGATACCACTGTGGTATCCCTTCGAATATCAAAACAAAAGCTCTGAATTGCTTATCTGAATTTCTGCAAAATATCTTCAATTAGATAAATAAATCACAGTATAAACTCTTATTTATTTGCTCATAAGCTTACAATAGAGATCCTTTGTCAAGTATACAAAGAATATTGAAAGTATGGCCTGAATAGCCTGAATATTCTGCAAACTGGGAAAGAATTCTGAATCTGGTTCGTCTCAGCCTGCTGTGTAAAAAAACACAGTCGCCGACGTCGGTTATACTGCCATCGTCGATCGATCTGTAGTCGTTATCTTGCCGATGTCGGTTGTATGTCGACCGATGTCGGTCTCTGTAAGTATCTGTTCGCCGATGTCGGTACCTGTACTTTCTATTGATGCGTACGGATTTTCATGGATCTGTATGAAATTCGTACGGCCACTGATATAACACAACCTGTATGCTTGACCCTGATCTGTAGAATTATGGGCTAATACAAAAGATCTATATCTGGATAATTCTTGAATCAAAACCCAAAAATAATGAAAATACCTGTAAACCCTTGTGATAGCTTCTGAGTGAAGTTATCTCTCAAATACCTGTAATACTATGATAACTTCTAGGTGAAGTTATCTCTTAATTTGGCAATAGATCGGTTGATCTTTCACAACCTCTGAATCGCACACAATGAAGAGTTGACGTTCTCCACTGCAGATGGAATCCTGGAACCCTTGGCTCAGTCTTCACAGAAGAATTTCTTAACAAGAATCAATATCAAAAATCATGCATATTTTCAAACTCTCTCCCATGAGAAACTCTTATACCCTTCCAAAGGTGTGCTTGCTAAAATTAGATTTCCTCAAATTAGAACTTGGGGTTCTAAAATTAGAATTCCTCAAATTAGAACTTGGGCTTCTAAAATTAGAATTCCTCAAATTAGAACTTGGGTCTTAAAATTAGACCAATTAATTAATAATTAATAATTAATTAATATCTAATTTAAAATTAGACCAAATAATTAATTAATTAATAATTAATTAATATCTAATTTAAAATTAGACCAAATAATTAATATTTGATTAAATCAGTCAAATATTAATATCTCCCTCAATACATGTCGGATCCTCAAACCGTCTGAAGCTGGTGAACCAGGGAGTGATTCTGCACATGACCATATCAAAACAAGGGTGCTCCGCTGTATGTCAAATATCCCTAAATAATAGGAGCTCAGGCCCAATGTGTCTGAAATAACCTGAATGAGAGCCAACTATAGGAATTCTGTAAATCAAAGCCAAGCCAATCTCCATCATGACCCTCTATCCATCCAATCAGCCTACGAAGGTCGCATAATAGGCTAATCATCAAGCCTGTCAATGTCCACGAAAAAGGGGACATGACAATCCGCCCCTCCAAAAATTGCTTGTCCCCAAGCAATCTCGGAACAATGAACCACTCGATCCACCTAGATCCCAAATGTAGTTATGTTCTACACTGCTGTGAATCAATGCAAGTACCTGCAACATCAACAGAAGTAGAACAAAGAGGAACCCATAATCAAATTGGCGAATGCAACTCAACCAAACTCTAAGAGCACAACTGCCATAGTCAAGAACACATGAGAACCAAACTCTCGAAGCATCATAACCCAAGTAGAATGGACAACTCAAACTGCCAATTCCATCTGCAAGAGATGGTGCCAATCCATCCCATAATGGATGGTAAAAAATTGGAGCCGATCTACACCTGTGTGAAATCAAATCTTCTCTCTCTGGGTCAAAAGAAGAATAATGAGCATACCCCACCTCAAAATCCTTGTGAGATAGCATAGTAGATAGGATCCCTATAATCTCCCCACCCAATCTGCTAATAGCACCAGTACCTTGGATGAGAACACCTTCTGTTACCCTATGCGAATCCAGATGAACACCTGCACTATCCAGAAAATACTCCATGAATGACTCCGTGCAATAAAAATTATATGTGGAAGCATCAACGTACTCCCCCACACACCATAATTGATCTCTCTGTAAAGGTGGCACAATCAACTGGACCACACTGTCATCTGTGTGAGAAGAATCAATCTGGAGAGGTATCCCAAACTCATCAGAACCAGGTACTCCCAAATCCTGAACCGGTGTGTCAGCCTCAACAACATGTTCCTTAGCTACAACTATAGGAACGTACTCACCAACAACATTCAATGTACTAACCTCTGAGTCTGGGGCTGGTGAAGACCGTAAATGCTCTAACTCCATGGTCATCTCAACCAAATGAAATTGTGACTCCTCATAAGCTAACTGCATAGTCTCAAGAATCTCAGAAGTCACCTCTAGCTGCTGAGTAAGCTCACTCACCTTATCTTCCTCGACCAACAATGCATCATATGCTGTGCTACCCCACTCCATAAGATAATCTCTGTCGGTGACCAACTGCATATAATCCTGTCTCAGAATCTGGATAGCCTCCCATAAAGAGTGGATCTCTGTCAAGGACAAATAACTACCTCCCTGCTCAATGCTAGTAGGAGAACCCCATCCATAAACTGCTAACAACTGACGAGCATCATCGAAATGCTTGCAAGCGGTAGCAATGTCTCGCTCACTAACTCTCAGCTGACTAGACACATGGTGGCACTGGCTAGACTGTCTCCTACAATCCTCCTCTGATGCATGGTCCAAAAGAGTAGACTCAAAATCACTGATCTCTGGAGTACTACCATCCATACTCTGTGAATCAACTCCATAGCTCATATCGACATATGGAGTATCAACAACTGTAACATCACGGTCTAACTCCTCCATACTGTGAGAAATGGCTGGTGAAACTAAGTCCTCAAAATTGTCCACTGCATCCTCCTGAGTATCTTCTGTAATAATCGGATCCTGGGACTCTTCTACAATCTCTGTCATAACTGAGAGATCATCAACCCTCAGTGCACTAACACCTGAGCACACCTGTACACTCTGAGTGCAAGCATCGGACTCATCCTCATCTAACTCTGAAGAAACTGCTGCTGAAACTATCTCATTATCACAATTTCTCGCTCCCACGTCCTCTGCAACTAACTGAGAGTCTAAATCCCCATGACTAATCTCATCCACATGTCTAACAATTGGTGTAGCGCTGCCCTCAACCACTGTTGAGACCTCTTGTTTCTCCTTCGTTTTGTTTTGTGATGTGGACCTTTTATGAATGGATGCCATATACCGTAATAATTTGTCTTCAAATGTAGGATCTGAAAGAGTTTCATTCATCCTCCTCTGGGTTTCAACCAACTGGTTCAAACTTTGTTTCAGCTTCTTCATATCCTTGTCCCACTGTTTCTGAGTACTTGAAGACATCATGGATACTTCGTTGATTCAATCTACCCAACTACCCAACAAGATGGCAGGACATTAGCTCTGATACCACTGTGATATCCCCAACCAATAGGGAATATATAAACTCTAAAGCTCTGATACCACTGTGATGTCCCTTACTTAGGGGCTCTCTTATCTGCACAAAAGCTCTGATACCACTGTGATATCCCTTCGAATATCAAAACAAAAGCTCTGAATTGCTTATCTGAATTTCTGCAAAATATCTTCAATTAGATAAATAAATCACAGTATAAACTCTTATTTATTTGCTCATAAGCTTACAATAGAGATCCTTTGTCAAGTATACAAAGAATATTGAAAGTATGGCCTGAATAGCCTGAATATTCTGCAAACTGGGAAAGAATTCTGAATCTGGTTCGTCTCGGCCTGCTGTGTAAAAAAACACAGTCGCCGACGTCGGTTATACTGCCATCGTCGATCGATCTGTAGTCGTTATCTTGTCGATGTCGATTGTATGTCGATCGATGTCGGTCTCTGTAAGTATCTGTTCACCGATGTCTGTACCTGTACTTTCTATTGATGCATATGGATTTTCATGGATCTGTACGAAATTCGTATGGCCACTGATATAACACAACCTGTATGCTTGACCCTGATCTGTAGAATTATGGGCTAATACAAAAGATCTATATCTGGATAATTCTTGAATCAAAACCCAAAAATAATGAAAATACCTGTAAACCCTTGTGATAGCTTCTGAGTGAAATTATCTCTCAAATACCTGTAATACTATGATAACTTCTGGGTGAAGTTATCTCTTAATTTGGCAATAGATCGGTTGATCTTTCACAACCTCTGAATCACACACAATGAAGAGTTGACGTTCTCCACTGCAGATGGAATCTTGGAACCCTTGGCTCAGTCTTCACAGAAGAATTTCTTAACAAGAATCAATATCAAAAATCATGCATATTTTCAAACTCTCTCCCATGAGAAACTCTTATACCCTTCCAAAGGTGTGCTTGCTAAAATTAGATTTCCTCAAATTAGAACTTGGGGTTCTAAAATTAGAATTCCTCAAATTAGAACTTGGGCTTCTAAAATTAGAATTCCTCAAATTAGAACTTGGGTCTTAAAATTAGACCAATTAATTAATAATTAATAATTAATTAATATCTAATTTAAAATTAGACCAAATTAATAATTAATTAATATCTAATTTAAAATTAGACCAAATAATTAATATTTGATTAAATCAATCAAATATTAATATCTCCCTCAATACATGTCGGATCCTCGAACCGTCTGAAGCTGGTGAACCAGGGAGTGATTCTGCACATGACCATATCAAAACAAGGGTGCTCCGCTGTATGTCAAATATCCCTAAATAATAGGAGCTCAGGCCCAATGTGTCTGAAATAACCTGAATGAGAGCCAACTATAGGAATTCTGTAAATCAAAGCCAAGCCAATCTCCATCATGACCCTCTATCCATCCAATCAGCCTACGAAGGTCGCATAATAGGCTAATCATCAAGCCTGTCAATGTCCACGAAAAAGGGGACATGACATAGCACTAGTGTCCATTTGTAGCATTGTTGCCATTGGGGCTAGTTTTTTGAGTTTCTGAGTTATTTCTTATTGTTGTGTAGCTAAGTTGTTTTCCTTGGCATGGTTGACTGATATATATGTTATTTACTAAGATTTTGTAGGGTAAAGTACAGATGAGGGAGTTTCATAAAAGCTAGGTGATGGAGACACTAAGATTATTACCTTTGTTAGTGGATGAGAGGGTTGTGATGGATAGAGCAGGTTTGGGTCATGTGTCTGACATAAGCACTATGAAATGGGATAGATATATGATTACCACCTTATGTAAGAGGTGGAATGCAGACACATGTATTTTTTAGCTTCCTACTAGAGAGATTATGATTACTCTAGAGGATGTGTACCATATTTTATATTTGCCAATTAGTGGATGGTGTGTGACTTTGTCAAATGACATAGGTATTGATGTTATTGATCATGCATCATTGTATTTTATTAGTGTGCCTTCAGGCATACATCAGAGAGGTTGTGATAGTGATGTATTACTATCAATTATTGTACAGTCAAGTGTTATGCATCTATGAAGGTGATTGGCCATATTATTGGCCTCATTTATTGTTGTGGATAGGAGTGGGGTGTTGATTGCATATAGGATGCATATGATTGTGTACAGTAAAGAGGTGTATGGTACTATGTTATCATGGGGTAGGACTATGTTTGCCAATTTATATAGGGATTTTTACAAGTTTACTCAAGAGGTATTTAGTGGTGGTATGAGTGCAGCCACTTAATTGCATTGTTGGGCTTATGAACACATAATAATTGTGCAGTGGATAGGATTATCAAGGGAGAGGTGGGCACTTCCATAGCCATTTGGAGAGTGGTGGATGAGTATGTTGGCTATCCGGTCTCTTGGGATAGATCACTATAGATGAGTTTTAGATAGATTGGTAGCTTGGGATATCATATGGAGGCCCTATAGAGGATTCCCTAGGTGGCCCGAGGATGAAGTGTAGTTATGGTATATGAGGGTCATTTATTGGTTACATGACCACTAGGTTGGAGTGTATGAGTGCTTTCAGTATGAGTACATGACTAGACAGTTTGGGGTACCACAAGATGTGTCCCCTGTAGCATGGGTGTGGGTGAGGAATGCATGAGCACAAGTGAGGGTAGGAGGTCATGGAAGGCCTACTGAAGTTGAGTTAGCACCATTACCTTTGGATGCATGAGACACGACTATAGGCATTCCTAATGTAGATGGTGTTAGATGCATAGAGGCATACACCACATGGTGGATGAGGCATCAGTGGGCTCCATTGTATCCTATTAGTGGAGGGGATGCCCCTGAGTATGAGGATCCTACTTTGATCCAGTTGATGGTAGGTAAGGTTTGGTTATATTTGAATTATGTACAAGTTTGTGTTTATTTTAGGTTGTTTGGAAAATGCATATCTAATGTAGTGTTGTTCTTTTGTGTGCAGGTGGAGTGGGAGGTGCTCAAGATGAAGCATCTACTAGGGGAGGAGGTAGAGATGATGGGTTTTGGGAGACCATCATTGAGTCAAAACTATAAAAGCTCATACAACATGTTCCTGATGATACAATGGAGGAGGGTTTGATAGAGCAAGTGATATTTATAGCCAATTTTATGCTCATTGGTTTGATAGAGCTACTATAGCAACAACTGCATATGTTAGAGCAATATGAGAGAGAAATGAGATAAGGGTTGAGCTAGATAGACATAAGATGCCTCCACCTGATTATAGATCAATGAGTATATAGATTATGGATGAGTATATATATCTTCAGAGATGGTATGTGGATTTGCATGAGGAACATGGGCGGTTATTAGAGTGAGAGAGTCGGTGTAAGAGGCACTCAGGAGCTCAAGGAGGGGTGAGGCCATCAAGTGCTAGGCTAGACTATGAGACTAGTACTAGAGGAGAGAGTGAGAGTGAGAATGAGGGCATGATGCCCATCCATGATTGATTGTATCTTGATATGATGTATATATTTTTAAAACTTTGTTATATATATATATATATATGGATACTATTTAGATTTTGACTCATGTTTACTATGTTCTAAGATTTGAAATATATTGTTATATTCATTGTATATGGTTGTTTTTAGAAGTAGTTGAATTGGTATTGATGTTGAGGCAGCACATGTTTGGTAAAATGGTAATTGGGATATGTGATTTGATTATTTTGATAAGTGTGATGTTATGTTTATATTTCAATTTGTATGTAAGTAAAGAAATTTATTTTGGTTTATAATTATATGTGAGCAAAAAAATTGTTGGTTTTGCAATTAGGAAGTTATTGGGATAAATTGAGCTAGTTTGAGGTTGGTAAATTATTTAGATGGGTTGAGTTGGTTTAATGTTGATAAGATAGGACTTGGTAAGATTTGGATTTTTGATAAGCTAGTTTTGGCTATGGATAGTGATTAGAAATAAAGAATGTTAGTTGTTATTATGTGGGGATGTAAGATAGCACGCTGTGCATATTACTTTCTTGAGAGTGGCTCAAGAATACAAAGGCTAGCCAGACATTTGGATCCATCATTGCCCTATTAAGTGAAGCTATGAACTAATGCTGGTATGAATATGTGTCATATCACTCTATGTTGTATCACTATTTGAATCTTGATGGCCTACTGAACAAGTGCCCATACTACTCATGTTGTGTAAGAATATGCTCTATATCTGATATTGTCCATTGTGTACTAATTATAGCTAGACATAGATATTTTACAAAATGTAAATTTATTGGATGTGTAATAGGAACTATGTGTTGTGAAGAAGGCTCATTAATCTATAATCATATACCATGTGGACTCTACTGTGATGTGTATGACTAAGCCATAGATCAAGCTAGAGCTAAAACCTGTGATGAGGGCTTGTTTGTTCTCCACTGTATTGGATTACTACATGAGATAGGACCCAAAAAATCTGGCCATAGTGAACATTTCTTATGAGCAGTACTCTGTGATGTGAGTTCATTTAATCTTAACCGTAATGGATTGCTACATGAGATAGGACCCAAAAAATATGGCCATAGTGAATATTTATCATGAGTAGTACTCTGCTATGGTGCTTGTGACTTTACTAGATATGTATATGGAACTGCACTATGTACTCCTTGGACTAAAATGTTATATGTAGGTTGCTCTTGCTGTGTTGGTTTCCAAACCTTTTGAATAGGTGGAATAGGATATCTCCTATGAGGCCCTATCTTAGAACCCACATTTCTCTCACGATGAGTGACTGATGATTCCTATGAAGGAATGTCCTGGGATGACTCAGTTATGGATGAATGAGTTATATCATTCCATGGTGGAGGAGATCTTGGTGCCCCTTATGTGAATGTTATGATGTATTTATCAACACATATGTTAATGTAATATCTAAGTTCATAACAATCATTATCTCTATGTTCATAGATACAATGATAGTTATAAAAGGGCTAATAAGGCTATTTTTATAGGAGATGTGGATCTCATCAATGAGTAAAAGGTAATGCGATTAACCTCTTATCTAATAGTAATAATAAGATGACACATGGAATATCCTTCTTTGAATCAAATTGTAGTGGTGCCTTACTATTATTCTTTGTAATGCATACTATAGGTTGTGCTCTGGAAACTGGGTCTTTGTTCTTAACTAGTTGCTTTTCTAGTTGTGGTCTCCTATCTTATTTAGGATGTGGTGGATGTTGGATGATAGGAACTATAGATACTTCTATGCAATCTAGAGTAATCCGATCAACTGAATCTGCCTCAATCAATCCCAATTTATTTTTCAAAGCTAGAATTGTATAGCATAAGTCCTGAAAAAAGACTCTATCTAATATAGTAGATGTTTGAGTAGAGGTTAGAGAAGCCCATTAATAAAGATATGTTGAATCTCTAAATCTGTTGGTTTGTATATCAATCTTAACATGTGATTCTTGAATCATAAAATATAATCACTCACTAGCTCTGAAGTATTCTGATGTAAAGTTACAATTTTCTCATATGTAACACAAGGGCCAGTGTTTGCTATGTAATATTTGAGGGATGCCTCTTCTAAGTAATCATATGTATGTAAATAACCAATGGGGAGTAGATGAAAGAACCAATTAGGTGCTTCTCCCACTAACGTCTACCGGAATAACTTGAGTAGAATCAAAGGACTTGCATGAAATGGCAAAGCCTTTCGAAAGGCTTGAAGGTGTACAAACGGATCTCCAGTTCTATCAAAGTGAGGCAATGATGGTATTTGTAAATGCGTAGTCAATGAAGCTTTTATAAATATCTTCAGAAGAGGGTTACCATGTAAATCATTAGCATCCATCAAAGACTTATAGGCTTTGTTTTCCAAGGTAAGGAGATGTACTTGGTGTTGTAATTCACCAACTACATGCATTAAAGAGATAATCTCCTTGGATGGTACATTAGCATCTTGAAGTGGTTCATTTAATTATTGAATTTGATTCTTAATTTTAGCCATGGGAACGCTACATTTAGCAATTGGATCATAAAGAGGGGGTGTGCTCACTTGAACCTTGAGAGTAATGGTAACTTGGACCTTACTAGAGGGATGTGGGTTACCATTCTCTTTAGGTGAAGAGTGAGAACTGGGTTGTACCGTAGTGAGGGGTGGCTTGGGAGATTCATTAGTATCTTTATGTTTTAGTGTATCGTATTCTAATTAAGTAGAATATGTGCTATTAACATGAACATGTACATTATTTGAAATAAAATCATGCATAGAAGTAGAAATAACATTTGGAAGTGCATTATGTTTGAGAGGAGTAAGAGAAAATTTAGAAACATGATATGCATATTCTTCTTCACTATGTGCATAATAATCATTATTGTTTCATGCATTGTCATCATTGGAATATTATTCATAATCACTCTCATTTTTATATTTGTTTGTGATAACTCCTTAATCAAATAATTTGAACCTTGTTCCCGCTTAGTACGAGTGCACAAGTATTTTATTAATATTCAAAAAACCAAGTACATGAAAGGGTGCCTTTACTCTGTTAACCCTTTTACATTGCAAACATTGATTTTATAGATTTTACCCATGACCGGTAAAACCAACTAATCCTATAACCAACTCTTTACGGGAAATCAACCCGTAAGGTAGTTTTAATTAATTAACTCAAAACATAAAAACTAACTAAAACTAAAACTAAGTAAATTTATTTTATGGGGATGTCTTTATTAAAAAGATGCATGCCCCATTAACAATGATTATTTAGTTAACCTAACAAAAAAATATAATCTAATGTTAAGACTTTGGAACAAGTCCTAACAAACCCCCCTATGATCCAAAGTCAAATCTTTGGACACAAACCAAGCATTTTTCTAAATTTTTCAAATTTGATTCTATCAAGGGGTTTTATGAAGATGTCAGCTGTCTGATTGACAATTAGGCAATATATTAGATCAAGAGTTTTCTTTGCCACCAGCATTTGTAGATAATGGTATTTGACATCCATATGTTTTGTTTTGGTATGAAACATAGGATTCTTGGACATCTTGATTGCACTTTGATTATCAATGTATAACTATATAGGAGCAAACTGAGAAACCTAAAGAACTTCAAGAATATGAGGTAGGTCAATAATTTCTCTGAAAGCATCCCATGTTGCAATATATTCTAATTCTACTGATGAATTCACCACTGTATCATGCTTCTTACAACACCAAGCAATGGTAGCTGAACCCATATGAATAGTGTATCATGTGGTTAACACTCTGTCATCCACACATCTGCCAAAATATGCATCACAATATCCAACAAGTTTGAAGTTCTTGTTGCAGTGGTATTCAAAGCCATATGTTTTCATTCCCTGAAGGTAATGAAGTACTCATTTTGCCGCATGCCAATGAATTTCTCTAGGCTCATGCATAAACCTAGATAAAACTCCAACTAAAAATCAAATATTGGGCCTGGTAGTCATCAAGTATACCAAACCTCCCACCAATTGTCTGTATGTGGTGCCATCAAAAAAGGCACTGCTATAATCCTTAGACAATTTCAAGTTACTTTCCATGGGAGTGAGGGCAGGTTTGCAATCACTCATGCCAAACCTATCTAATAACTCAAAAATATACTTAGTTTGTGAAATGAAAATACTATGATCTTTCTGAGTTACCTCTATGCCTAAATAGTAGTGAAGAAGTCCAAGATCTATCATCTCAAACCCATCTTTTAATTCCTTTTTCATAGACTTGTTATGGTTTTCATCATTACTTGTGATAAACAAGTCATCGACATAGAGAACAAGTATTACCATTTTCTTACCCTGCACTCGAAAATAGAGAGTATCATTAGATTCACTACAATGAAAACCAATGGATTTCAAGTATGAATCCATTTTCTCATACCAAGCCCTGGGTGCCTATTTGAGCCCATACAAAGCTTTTATCAATTTACACACTTTGTGTTTGGCACCCACCTATTCAAAACCCTGAAGTTGTTTCATATATACTTCTTGTAAATCACCATTTAAAAAACCACTTTTAACATCCAATTGATGTACTTTCCAACCATTTGGTGCTGCTAAGGCAAGTGCCATACACATAGTGTGTCATTTGGCAGTTGGTGAAAATATTTCCTTGTAGTTAACACTTTCTTGTTGCACATATCCTTTTGCAATAAGTCTTACCTTATGTTTATCAATGGAGCCATTTGATTTATACTTAGTCCTACAAACTCATTTACATCATATGGGTTTAACATGTGGATGAGGATCAACTAAAACCCATGTATTATTGCTAAGTATGGAATCATACTCACTTTTCATTGCTTGTTGCCAAACATGTTCAGTAGATGCCTCCTCAAAAGTGGATGGCTCAGAGGAAGAAGTAGTAACAACCATAACATAGTTTACCTATTTTCAAGAATTCTTGGGCCCTGTTAAACCAACTTCATTTGCTTTCAAGTAAAAAAAATTACTTTGAGCCCACTTTGGATACTTAGTCAAATTATTCAAATCAGGGACTCCAGAATTCTCATCATGTGCATCATTTGAAGGGGGACATAGAGAATTTTCAACAATTTCTGAGTCATCAACCTATGAACTTGTAGATGAAGGAGAGGAAAGTGAAGGAATTTGAGTCTCATACCACAACTTTGAAGAGTTATCCCCATTATTCAAACCCTTATCTCTTTTTGTATTTTTCCTCTCTAATCTATCAAGTTGAGAATCAATCTCTGTAGTGTTCATAGTCCCAAACTCATCAAATATTACATCTTGACTCACTATGAATTTACATGTATCTTATGTAAGCAAATGAAACCCCTTTATATCTTTAGAATAACCAAGAAAGATGCATTTTTTACTTCGTGGTTCTAACTTAGTTCTGTGTTTAATAGGAACCAAAGCAAAACAAAGACATCCAAACACTTTCAAATGTTTAACTTTTGGTTTAAACCCATACCATGCCTCATATGGAGTTTTTCCCAGAAGTGCAACTGTGGGGAACCTATTTCTCAAATACACTGCAGTACCAATGGCTTCTACCCAAAACTTATCATCAAGCTATTTATAGTACAACATGGCATGTGTTGTGCCCTCTAAAGTTCTGTTCATCTATTCAAATACTCCATTTTGTTGTGGAGTATAAGCATTAATATATTATCAATGAATGCCATGTTTTCGAAAATAATCTAAAAATTCATTTGAGGTATACTCACCTCCATTCTTTGAATGAAGAGTGACCAAATGTGAACCTATTTCTTTTTCAACTAAGTGTAACCAATCAACAAACTTAGTGAAAACTTCAGATTTGTTTTTCATAAAAAATACCCAAGTCATCTGATAAAAGTCATCAATAACTAAGACAAAGTATCTACACCCACTAATGGATGACTTTTTCATGTCACATACATCACTATGAACTAACTGCAAACACCTGTTAGCTCTCTAGGATGATTGTCTAGGACATTTTTCCTAATTTTGTTTTCCCAAAACACATGACTCACAAAGATTACTATCTTTGCAAAAAGTGGGCAACCCACTCACCATACCATATCTCTATAAATCCACTAAAGAGTGGATATTCAAATGTCCATAGCAGAGATGCCATAACCATTATGTAGACATAGTACCTGTACCTGTGTCAACAACTGCCACAAGTTTTATAGTGGGAGGAAGCACTTTATAATGAAATCTAACCAAGTTTCCATCTTCATATCCTATATAAATTGTTTGATAATCATCCTTCACTAAATTGATGTAAATGAGCCCATTTTCAAGCAAAATTTGATAACCTTTCTTTTGAATAGTTACCAAAGAAAGTAAGTGTTTCTTCAATGTGGGAACATACCAAACATCCTCCAAGTATTTTATAGACCCATTAGAAAGAAGAATCTGAATAGATCCAAGTCCTAGTGGTGTATGCATAGACTTATCTGCCAAGGCAACTGGAAAGAGAGAAGCTTTCTTGAAAGACCAAAAGAAATGTCTCCTAAATGTCATGTGTTTGGTTACTCCTATGTCTAAAACCCGTACATTTGTGAGCTCATCTCTAGCCTCATATTCAATATAATCAATATGCCCCAAAGTTGTGAATGCATATTCATGGGCAACATTATTGGGCTCATCATAGTCATGATCAACATACTGAGCAAAGTTAGTCACTTTTTTTGGCCTCTAAATTTTATCAAAAGGAAACCTACATTATGAGGCAATGTGACCAAATTTTCCACATCTATGACACTGAATGTCTGATCTACCTCGACCTCTGCCCCTATATGAGTTGTGACCACGTCCTCGATCACTTGTTTTATGTGAATGTGATTTGTTAGATTGTTGGTTATTTGAATAACCCATACCTCTATTTTAATATCTACCTCCTCTTTAACCTCGACCCCCTCTAAAACTGTTTCCTCTATTGTTTTGATGCCCTAATGAAGATGAACTAGGCTTTGACTCTAAAACATGGGATTCTTCAATTTTCTTGGATTTATTGGGTAGAGAGAGGTCATGTTGGATGAACAACTCATCCAACTTATCAAAGGTGATGCCTGTGATCTTGTCAAAGACATGCAACATTTCAACAAAATTCCTATAGGACCTAGGTAGTCCTTTCAAAGCAGTAGTGACTATGAGGTCATCATCTAGTTTTCCAAACCCAGCCTTAGTGTACTTAGTAGTGATATTTTTCAACTTAGACATATATTCTCCCATATCTCCATCTTCATCTAATGACAAAGTAAAAAACTGCATATGAATATCTATCTTCTTATGCTTAGGTTTCTTATCATACAAATCCGATAATGTTTTCCATGCAATGTAACTATGAGGAGAATTTTCAATATGAACATAAGTATTACGAGTACAACAACATTTAATGAGAGCTAAGGCCTTAGAATCACATGAATTAAATGCATCTAATTTAATCTATTATGTTGGCAATGTGGGATTTTCATTCTTGATAATATCTCATAACTTATTAAAAACTAGTGAAGCCTCCATCAATTGTTTCCAATCAAAATAATTGGAAATTGTTAATCTATCACCATCTAAAAACAAGTTTTGAATCTTCAACATCTTGAAATAAAAGCAAGTGCAATATAGAAAAGTGTGATAAAATTCAAAAGAGATGAAACAAATATCACACTCATTGCATGAGACACTGCTTTTATGAGGTTTTTCACTTAACCTCCGCGTAGAGCAAAAAAAGAAAAACAAGAAATTTTGATGGGTTTTGCACTTAACCTCACCAAAAATCAATTGATTACACCCTTATTTCAATAAATTACTTTCTTATTCCACCAATTACACCCTTATGTCACCACAACAATGTAAAAGAAATAGAATTTAGTTCCCCTTTTTCTATTTTTGAAACAACACTATACAATAAGTGTTAGGTTGTGGAGCTAAAAGCTTCAACTATGCAGACATGGAGGAGGTTGCTGAGTTCCAGGGATACCGGCGTCGGCAGTGTAACTGACGTCGGTCATCTACAGTGTAGAAGGGTAACCAACATTGGCAAGAGGTCAGCCGACGTCGGTCATCTCCAGGCAGACAGGGACCGATGTCGATAGCCTGTAGCGGTTCTAGAACTATTCGTTGCACGAACAGTTAGTTCGTTGAACCGAGTGTTTGCATGTAAAAGGCTATTTTTGGTCTTGAGTTGCGAGTCTAATTATTGTCTAAATTAAGAGTCTAAGTTATGGTTTAGTCTGGGATCTATTTATAGACCCATTGGCATGTATTGTAAAGTGTGCTAGATAGCCAGTGTGCTAGTTAGAGTTGAGCAAGTGTAGCTCCTCCTAGTTCCACACATTTGAGAAAATAGAGAAAGGCAAAGAAGATCCTTCCAATTGTAAGAACAGGGTAATCTGCAAGTTGTTGCAAGATCAAGGAGAAGTTCTACATGTGTAAGTAAGATCATTTGAGTTGCAGGTTGTTGCAAGCTTATAGGAGATCTACTTGAAGTACTTTGAGTACTTGTGTACTGACAGGGTTATTACTGACTAGTTGGAGGTGAACACCAATTCTATGTGTGAGTTGTGTGTTAGGACCATTTTTGGTAAGAGAGTGAACTCTTGATTGAGAATTACTGGGAGCCCTTGAGGTGTGGGAAGCCTCTGAGAGGTGGAAGAAGAAGTGGCATCTTCTTTATTGTATTTTCTTTTTGGATGAGTATTAATACAATTTGTGTTGTCTCTCATATTCTGTGTCATTTGTGAATTCTAGTTACTTATTGCTTCTGGTTAATTCCGCATGTTTAGTTGCTAATACAAGGTAATCATATTGTGCTCTTATTGAGGAGCAAGATCCTGACAAGTGGGATCAGAGTTGTTTGTTGTTCTTGATTCCCCATTAATAAGTTTGCTTTTCACAAATTTCAGGGCGTACAAAAAGTAAATTAAAAGGGAATATTCCTTTTACAAAAAATATATTCTAAAGCAATTTCTTTCAAAAAGAAGGGATTTGAACCCTTGACCTCCTCCTTGCAAGCTTCTTACAAAATAACTTTAACCAATTACTCTAAAAGCACTTTCAAAATATAACATGCAAAAACTTGTACTTATGCTAGATTTTGTCTATGAGGGAAAATTAAAAGAAATTTACATGTATGTAAATAAATCCAAGCTTTTTCCCTTTTTAACCTTCTCAGCCAATCTTCTCACGTGGGACCCATCTAAGACAAATTTTTGATAACCAAACTTTATAAACATGAAAAAAATATTTGCTTGAGCTTATTCATGTGCCATTTTTGCTTGGGATGCCATGGCACCTCCTACAACCTTTCTCTGCACCTGCTCTCACTCCCTATGGCTGTACAAATCCATACAGGCAGTATAAAACTGATTTTGGTTGAGTTTAACAAATTTTTGAGGTATTTTTTGCTGGAAATGATTTCAAATTTCAGCGAGGGTGTTGGAAGGCCATACCATTGGCCGTACAAATCAAAAACAATCTCAAATTTTCCTTTGAGGATTCAAAATAGGGGTTTTAACTAGATTTTCAAGTGTATTTGGATTCAAAAGGGATGAGAATGAATGTAATTAATAATGGCAGCCATGGATGAAAATCATAGAGGTTTTCAATATGCAAACAGGTCATACAAGTTTATTTTTTGCCAAAAATTAATGAATTTAATAACATTTAAATGCTAAGAAATTCATTTTTAATACCAGATGAGTAGTTTGAATACAATTTAATGGAGTATGAATGGCCAAAATGACCAGATGGTCGTATAAGAGAAATACACAGGCTTAAATACAAAAATATTTGAAAAATTAAAATAATTTAATAATTTTTTAAACTTTTGACATTACATTTAAACCAATGAAATATTTGCTTGATATGGCATACCTTATTTCATGCCATTTGATTTCTCATGAATTTAACTTTCCACCTTGCCTTCTTTCGAATTCACCAAGCTCCCAAAATTCACCGTGCTGGACAAAACCAAGCTCTGATATCACTGATAACTCCTTGATCAAATAATTTGAATCTTGTCCCCACTTAGTGTGAGTGCACAAGTATTTTATTAATATTCAAAAAACCAAGTACATGAAAGGGTGCCTTTACTCTGTTAACCCTTTTACATTGCAAACATTGATTTTATAGATTTTACTCATGACCGGTAAAACCAACTAATCCTATAACCAACTCTTTACGGGAAATCAACCTATAAGGTAGTTCTAATTAATTAACTCAAAACATAAAAAACTACCTAAAACTAAAACTAAGTAAATTTATTTTATGGAGGTGTCTTTATTAAAAAGATGCATGCCCTATTAACAATAATTATTTATTTAACCTACCAAAAAAATCTAACCTAATGTTAAGACTTTGAAACAAGTCCTAAGAGTTTGTGTGTTCACTATCATATTCACTATCACTTTCAGTGTAACTAGGGAGAGTGCAAGAGAAGAATTTAATTATTTTCTAATATACAATAAAGTATCATTTGAAATTGGAATATCATGTGCATCTATGTTATCCATGGATGGAGTACATGCATTATTTTCATGAGGAGTAAGAGCAAGAGATTTATCATTTAGATCTTCTTTGAACATAGTACAGTTAGAAACACGAGATGTATCATTTGAACTATGCAGTGGTAATTTGATTCTATTGCATTTATATTGTTGTATTTGAACATTGAAGTAGAAAAAAAGAGAGAGAGATCAGGTTCACATGGAAGCAAATTATCACCAACTAGAGGTTCACTTAGAAGTGCATGACTAATTTATTCATTTAGTGCATTGTGTAGAGGAGAATGAGGTGAGAAGTATCTTTCTGATTTATCAAATTATTTTCTTTAGAAGAAGGAATAAAAGAGATAGGTTCGAGAGGAGAAGATGCATCTACTTGTACTTCACTATCAATATCACGTATATCATCATATCCTCATTACAACAATAATAATTATATTAATTGTAAATAAAATCATTTTCCACAATTTTAGCTAATATGCAAGTTTGCAAATTTGTCCATTCATTATCATAATTATGAGAAAAATTTAGAAATTGATCTATGAGATGAGAGGGAAGAAGGGCCTTAGTGGCCATTTTATTTCTTTCACCAAAGAGAGTGTGTAAAAGTACTATTAAGTAAATGAAGGCAAAAATAACTACTAGCATAGAGATTTTGAAATTACATTTGACAAAGTAAATAATTTGTAAAAAATTCAAACTATTTTTCTAAAAATTGTAAGCGACGAAAACTTGGGGTTTGAGGACCTAGTTTGGAAATCTAGGGTTTTGAGCTAGGGTTTTAGAATTTTTGAAAATTATGGCAATAATATAAATTTTAAAAATAAATTTGAATAGAGTAAATGCACAAAAATTAATAAAAAAATCAAAGATTTGAAATTAAATTTTTTCACAAGAAAACTACTAATATTGAAAATTTGAAATTATTTTTGACAAAGTAAACAATTTGCAAAAATTCTAAAATATTTTTCTAAAATTTGCAAGGAAGAAAGGCTTGGGGTTTGAGGACCTAGTTTGAAAATCTAGGGTTTAAAGCTAGGGTTTTAGAATTTTTGAAAATTATGCCAATAATTTAAATTCTAAAAAAAGTTTTCAATAGAATAAATGCACAAAAATTTATATAAAAATAAAAAATTTGAAATTATTTTTTTTCACAAAATATGAAATAAAAACCCTAAGGGTACCTAGAGTTTTAAATTTGTTCGAAGTAAGTCGGATTCACCAAATGTTTTATTATTTTTGGGAAACTGGGGTTTAGTTCTTAAATAATAAAGGGTCTAGAGTAAGGGAAAAAATCTAGTTTAATATGTCAAAACATAGATTTTTATCTAATAATTTACATAAGGAAGAGAAATGTACTTATTTAAAAATGAACTAAAATAAATGATTCAAGGGTTAAAAATTGAAGTGCAAGACAGGGACACTATCATTAATCTAGATCTAGCCTTCATTTTATGATTGGACAGGAGCACCAAAAATGGATAGGAGTGGTATCGGCACTGTAGTCCACCTCTGCCACTATTATCCAAGAAATTCAAGCTTTTTGGGTTTTGTCTGCTATCTCGGTGTGAGCCTATGTACAAAATTTTGGAGGCTGGAAGTCAACAAAGCTTGTTGTAGGTCTGTTTCAATCTTCAAACCTTGTATACATCTAAACACATGTAAATAAAAAATGTATCAAAAGTAAAAGGGGGAAAAACTAGGTTAGGGGAAGAATGATCATATGATCTAGAATCCTTACTATCCTGATCATTGCTTATATTAACCCTAAGGCTAGGGTCTCAAATTAAATATAGTTTTCCCTTAGGGAATGTGCATAATCAACGCACATGGTAGATGCAAAAATAAACTTTTGCCTAGGCCCTTCCTTGATCAAACATGCAAGTCTGTGTATGATGCAGAATGTTGAGCTATATTATTAACTGATTTTTATTATCTAATGTGTAAAAGTAGTAAGTGATAAATATAAAATGTCTTGTGTAGTCCTTTATATAAGAGACTTTTTATTTCAAATTCGGAAGCTTTAATCGCATTTGATCAACATGGGAAAACTTAGGGATGATGTTAAGAAAGGGTATGGGACTCATCTAACAAAAAAAACTAACCATTGGATTTAAAAATGACCCTAGACAAGAGCACTAAAAATGGACACTAGTGGCACCGGCACTGTAGTCCAATCCTAGCACTAATGTCCTATAGTCTCAAGACCTAAGGGGATGGAAAGAGGACATAAAACCTAACCTAGTTGAGGTGGACTGACTATTTAAAAGGCTCAAGATGACCTGGAATAAATAAAAAGGTGACTCAAGCATAGAACAAGATCTAAATGAATAAAATGAAAGATATGGCTAAATGTGAACAAAGCTCATATTCTCCAGTCAGAGTTTCCTATGGAAGGACTGTGAAAAGACATGATATGTGCAGTTGTTTGATCCATTTAAAATGTATAAACAAACATAAAATATGCTATTACATGAAAAGATCAAAACATTGGAAAATCAGATTATAATACAAAAGCCTCAAAGGCACCCTAGTATCAATCATGTATATGCACCTTCACCTAGTCAATTGGTTGCAAGCAATGTTACATATCAAAACAAGAAATCACAACAAAGTAACTCTACAACTAGTGATTCAAAAATCATTCAAAAATCAAATAAGAGTTTAAGTGAGGCACTAAGGGAAATAATTAAATCTAAGTTGATCAAACTACCTCCTATGCATCCAGTGAGAAGATCCAGATATTATTATGCATATCATAGAATGCATGGGGATCACATAGATTCATGTTTGGCATTGAAAAAACATATGAAATAGATAATTTCTAATGAGAACCCTATACAAGGTAAATTAGACAAGCAATCCACAGTGACACATGAACACATTCACAAAGGGTCAAATTTAGAAATAAGACAAAAATGGTTACCAAAGCATAACTCAGAACAACAAAAGAATCAAATAGTAAAATTAGAGTAAAAAATAGTACCATAACCATAGGTAAAGCACACAAAATATGCAAACCTACCTCTCCAAAATGAGGATCAACTTTCAAATTAGTATGGGTTTGGTCAAAAATATCTATAATAGTTTGTATCAAGGTCAAGGGTTGGGCAAGCATGCTCAAGGCATCACTACTCCTATTTTAACAATTGATAATGTTTGTCACCAAGGTTTGGGATTTATTGAACATCCTAAGGTAAATCATTTATAGATATAATTTATCAAAGGAAAAGATCCAGATATAACAAAAATCAACACTAGCATTCCATTAGTTCAAAATCAAGATGATAGTGATAAGTGAAACAATACAGGTTATTATGATTTTCAAGATACCAACAATGAATCGAAGTATTCAGAGTCATATTCTCATCCATTCCCTCGTGCTTCATAATCATGCATGATTCTTTTGTTCGATACATGACACCATGATAGGGAGTCTCTCATGAGACTCATCAATTAATATCATTCCTTTACAGCGTACTTATACATAGATTTTTCTCAATTTCTTGTACATAATTTCCTTATGATTGATTGTACATAACTCATATCAAAAAATACCAAAAACAATACAAAAATTTCAAAATATAAAAACATTCAAATATGTCAAAATACTAAAAATAATATAACATATAAAAAATCCAAAAATATTCAAATATATTCAAAAACACAAAAAATACTTCAATTGTATGCATTATCTATGCTTTACATTTTTACTACCATGCTAGACTTACATTCTGCTATTGTATGCTATTGTTTGTCAATTTATCTACATTCCCATGCTTTACTTGATCTTATTTGAGCGCGTGCAGTGACATCTAAATCCTTGATTGCTTCACTCTACCCTTTGAGGAGGCATCCTACTTCTCCATTTGAGACACATATCAATATATCTACCCATTGGGGGCATCTTCTATATGACTACACCATCTAAGTTATGTCATTCCTACACCACACATTCCAGTTATCATGTTGATGTATATTACTTACTAGCTTACATAGATTACTCTATCGACATTTCACTAGTATATAACACTTGCGCATTTCTTGGCATATACCTAGTCTTGTACTACATGTCTTGCATACTTTCACTTCTTTCTTTGATCAACTAGATGTGATTGTATTTCCAGCATTTACATTACTTTCTTTTCTTGCTTTGCATAGGTAGAAATGATTGCATTTATCAGTTTCTATTTTGTCTCTTATATGTGCTTTAGGACATTTGCCAATGTCCTTTGCTTGTACTCTTTTATTTGATTATGGCCCTCATGCCAACCTTGCTTGCTATCAATTGTATGTGTATGTGGCATTTAAACATGCCTTGTATGCTTGCTTCCCAGCTTGAATGATATGTGCCCATGTCCCTTGTTTGCTTAGCCCCTTGGCCACTCTTGTATGCTTTTTATTTCTTGCCTTGTGTGCTTATTGCTTGATTGCTTTTCAATTGTTTTTAATGCCATGATCCACATCATGTATTCTCTTACTTTCTTAGATGCCATGATGGACATCATGCTCCATCCCTTTTTGACAACTAACAACTAACATTTATAGTTTTAATTTAGTGCATTGCACATGCTATTGCATTATCATATATATCTAGGCATACCCTTATTGATCTAACAATCTCTCATACAAACCATGCTATATCTTGAGATATCTTATCAATTATCATTGCTATATCATGTATTCTCACAACATAACACACTTACAGGGCTCTTTCTTCTGAGAATAGTCATTACAGGGTCTTTATTCTTACCCTCAGAAGAGTGGGCAACAAATAGGGGTTTTGTTACAGAGATCAAAGCTCTTACTGGTCAAAAAATTAGCTTTTAGAACACCTAGAATAGTATCCAGACTTCAAACCAGGCAGAACAGACCAGACATATAGTGATAATTATATAACAGTCATTAGAATTAGACTAAAACAAGAGCACCAAGATTGGACTATAGTGTTAGATAACAAAGTGTCTGATTTCAATGCTCCTATCCAAATAACAAAAAAAATTAGATTTTCTAAAAATAAATAGAAAGGTAAGACTAGTTACAGTTTTGTCAACTACAGTTTAGTTTAGGATCAGTGGTTTTAGTACAATTTTTCTCAAAAAATCTAGATTTAGGGGGCATCATGCATCACATAATGGCTCTTACTTCTAGTTTTAGATTAGGCAGTTGGTGTAACTTCTAGATCAGAATCCATGTTTCAGACACCAATGATTGGGGGCAATGTGCATGACATATTTGATTTCTTTTCTTTCCTAGTTAAATACATTACCCAAGCATTCTCAGTAGTTGCATGCCTTACTCCATCTGTAGGTGGTTGAAATCATTTTAGAGTGGCTTTCATACAAGCCTAACATCTACATTTTTAAGTGGCTTGCACATAAGCCTATTCCTCAGTTTTGGAGTGGCTTTAATACAAGCCTAATCTCTACCTTTTTTGAGTGTCCAAGAGTGGCCTAGTTTCTAGCACACATTTGGCTATCCATGCCACATTGTTAGATTACAATACATTTATGGGCTTCAAAAGCCATCTCATACGACACATATTTCATATTGGTATTAGTCTATAACTTCACTTAATGGGGCAATTATGGAGCGAAAGGACTAGCTCACTTTTATATTCCATAGACACCTACTCAGAGGGATTGGACATACATTCCAAATATCAATTAGCACATGCATGACCACCTAGATTCACTTAGTGGGCAACGATGGAGCCAAAGGGCCAACCTTTGCATTTTTGAACCACTTTTGAGGAATTGAGCACTCAACTCTGTTCACGATATTACTCTTGGTACAATACATACCTAACATTACTCAACATCATCCAACATTACTCATCATCATTCAGTATCACAATAGGTTTTGTATTGGTTCACGTACTTGGTGAGGTGTATTCATTTGTTTCTCTTCCTCTCTTTCTTACCTAGCTTTGTACATTCTTATTTTAGATACTATGTATCTAGTAAGAATTGATCTACTCCTAAGTTTCTCTTACATATTTACACTTCACAACGTGTTCTCTCTATGCACACCCAATATCACACAACTTCATGGGCTTCACCCTTACAAGTAAGTTCAAGTATGCTTTCTACTTTTCCTTTATCCTGGTATTTCACTTTGTTGCATCACTAAAATAAATGGGTGGCAAATGTAGTCATATAAAATGTGAAAAATAGTAACTTAAGTGTGGATTATGACACCCAATCCATAGGTCCCTCTTGCATGCTCCCATGACCATTCTAGGCACCTTTTCACTAATTCCTAGTCATTTGTATCTTTTCAGATAGTGATTTAACCTCCTCCAGTCTACTTTTTCTATGATAATTCCATCCCCTCAGGTCATATACCCTCAAGACAATAGCACCCAACTTGGACTATAGCACCAGACCCTAGGTGTCCATTTCTAATGCTCTTGTCCAAGTGAATTTTAGTTTCAATGGTCATTTCCTTCCAGTTCCTATCCTTCTTCTTGTCAGCCTAATGTGAATACATTCGACCCATGACCAATAGATTTCTATAAAAGCCCATTAAAAGTTCATTTAGAAGGAGGTTGGCAAATATCACAAAGCTATCAAGAATACAAGTAAGACTACTCAGACATATTTCCCTATTCTCTGCATACAGCCATCCAATACAACTACAAGCTTATTCAAATCCTTAACCCAGTCCCTAGCCACCTCAAGCACACCCAAGTTTAGCATTATGCATCTTCATACACACTATTGCACAAAGCACATCAAGTGAGAGAACTACATATGGCTTGATCCCTCTTCAGATTATTGGTATGTAGGCAACATGCCCACATAAAGGGTGTAGATACACGTTCAATGCATCTTACATACACTAACCCCCCTCTCTATCTCAAAGTTTATTAAAGTAAAATGGAGTCTAGGGTTTGAAGACTAAATCAACTCTACAGGGAGTTCTATAGACATCTAGCATATGGAATTTCATAGGCAGCCTCACACAAGGATAATGAATAAAACTCAAAAAGCTCAAGTCTCCTGGACAATAATGGCAAAGGAGGACTATAGTGTCAGACCCTAGGGTGTCCTATTTTGGTGCTCTTATCTTTTCATAAAATGAATGATAGATCCTGATTTGTGACACTATCCTAGTCCAACACATCAAATTTTAGACCCTGTCTTAGTCATCTCAGTCTGTTTCTAGCTAAGTCTTATTTTCTCCACATTTATTACTATTTTTATAAAGGTTCAAATTACAATTAAATTATACAAATTAGTATCTTAATTATTACAATATTATTTAGTGATTTAATTAATTCAGACCCTTAATTAAATTAGGAATAATACTCCAATATTCCCAAAAATAATTAAATCAATTGGATTAACATAATTTTGACTTTGTAACTTAAGTTTGCATTCTTTTGTAACATTTTATGTGTATTCAGATATTTTGCCTTGATAAATTGTATCTATGAATGATTTGCCTTAGTATGTTCTATAAATCTCAAACCTTGTTGACCAACATTATCAACTGCTAGAATAAGAACAATTATGTTGTGGGTGTGTTTGCCCAACTCTTGACTTTGATAATCAAACCATTGTAGATAGTTTTGACCAAACCTGTACTATTTTGAAAGTGGGACCTCATTTTGAAGAGGTGTATTTGTATCGTTTACTTGTTTTACCTATGTTTGTTATACTATTTTTACTCTGATTTTGCTTTGTGAACCTTTTGTTGTCCTGATTTATGCTTTGGTAACCATTTTTGTATTGTTTCTAAATTTGACCCTTTTTTAATATTTTCCTATATCACTGTGGATTACTTAACTAATTTATCTTTTACAGGTTCCTCATTAGCAATGATGTGTTGTATATACTTTTTCAATGCCAAACATGAATCTCTGTGATGACCATGCATTATACAGTATGCACAATATACTTAGATCTCTTTACTGGATGTAGGGGAGGTAAGTTAATCAACTTAGATTTAATCATTTGCCTTAAAATCTCACTTGAACTTCTGTTTGAGCTTTGAATATTTTTTGAATCATTAGTTATAGATGCACTTTGTTGTGATTTCTTATTTTGATATGTAACATTGCTTGCCACAAATTTACTAGGTGAAGATGCATATACATGATTGACACTAATGTGCCCTAGAGGCTTTTGTTTTGTACTCTAATTTTCTAATACTGTAATCTTTTCATGTAATCATTGATTCTAATTTTGTAATTTTATAATTATCTTGCTCATATTGATAATTTGATCACATAGAGTCTTACAAGTGCAAACCCTAGTTGCTTTAGATTGAACATGTAGGCACACACCCTGTAGAGAAGATATGGGAAGAAAAGGGTTTTAAGGATGGATAGGCTAGGTATAGACATTTTAAATAGTAGTATAGGTTTCCTGACCTCGTAGAGGAGTGATAACATGGACCTGGTTAGAGGGAAAGTAGCTATCACCCTCATGGAGATGAGGAGGAAATGAATCTTCTTTATCCATGAAAATTGACAATGCAACTTGGAAGAAGATTGCTAGGGTAGAATATATCAGGTATAGAAACCCTAACACAACCACTAAAAATATGAAACAAAAGGATATGCACCCTAATAGCATCTAGGGCTAGGGTTTGGTAACATTTTAAGTAATTCGTGTTCACCAAATGATTTAGCTTTTTAAGGTTATGGAGTGGAAGCTTGAGGTTGTTAAAGGGGTTGAGTACAATAAAATCAAGGATATATAATAAATACAACCATTGATTTGTAACAAAATTGACCTAGTTTGACCTTTCTAAAAATAGTAATAAATGATGTGAATAAGTACTTAGCTATAATATGACTGAGATGAAAGATATGGAGGCTACAAACTAGGACAAGAGTTGATCTAAGTGTTGTGGACAAGATCCAAGTGTCAAAACCCTTCTTGGACAATAACATCCTAACTGGACAGTAACACCAATGGCGCTAGTATCCTCCTTTTAGAACTAGTGTCCTTTGTCTAGGATTGCTCTAAGATTTTGGGTGCACTTGTCTCAGATTCTACCAAGCCCGTTCTTACGTGCACAAGTTCTAATTCCCTATAAGTGACCTATTTTGATTGATTTTGATGCAAACCCTAAACCTCCATGTTACTAGGGCATCTGGTTGGCATAAGTAATAAAGTGTGATGTTAGTGGGTTAGGTTGGACATGCTCAACACCCCATTATGATGATATTTGCCTAAATGTTAATACTTTGAGGAGGGATCAAGCCCGATGTAGTTCCCCCACCTAAGTGCTGGTACAAGTGCAAGTAAAGCTAGTATGAATGGTAGTTTGAGTGATTTGAGTGATGCTAGAGAGTGAAAATCTATGTATTCTAAGCTTGGGATGGGTATAGATGAATGTATACAAAATTAGGGCAAATAGGTATTTTATAACATTAATTGTGCACAACTTATTTTGAGTTAATTTGTGTTATTTGCATCTAATTTTCATCTAGTCGATAAAGGGTTAAAAGTCCTATATATATTGTTATAGTGCTTGTGTGAGTCTTAAAAGAGGTTTAGATTGACCCTGAGTGATTGCTCATTCAAAAAGATATCTATTAGAGACAAAAGGTGGGAAGGAATAGTAGCACCCAAATTAGGACACTAATACTATTGGTACTACTATCCAGTTATGGCGCTAATGTTTAGGTGGCAGAACTTGAAACCAGGGGCCAGGATGCTAAGATGAGGGATTGAGACAACTTTGGAGATGTTTAGGGATGCGTGTGGCTTTCACAAAGGCTAGACAAGTGTCTAAAGAGGTCTAAGATAGGTCTACAACTAAGTTGTGGATAGGTGGTCTCAAGTAACACTCTTAACACTCAAGTGACATTTTTATGTGACTATATTTTATGTATGTCAATTATAACAAAAATTCACATAAATATAAGATAAAATGCTTGTACTACCTAATTAAATAAAAAACAACACAATATATAATATTTCAAGTGTAGATAGTGCAATTCTTAGGTATTAGAGTGTGAAGTTTTTTTTTAACAAAAACCAATTTAAAAAATGAATGAATGAACCTGGAAAATTTGAACTTATGCTGCAAATCAAATAAACACAAACCTTGAGTAAAATTAGCTAATGATATATAACACGAAGATGGGGAACTTTGTAATCTAAGGAACATTCAAAAATATAATTGCATTTAATCAACTAAACTTGTTTATATGTAGGTTAACATCGGAAAAATAAGAAAAGTAAAATAATTGAAACATGATTACAATTATAACCATCAATCCAATATTATAATATACTATACATAATATTATAATATATTAATATTTGTATTATATATCGACACTTAATAATTATTTTTGTATGAAAAATATTAAGATATAAAATAAATATTACAGATGGCTGTTGATAGTTGGAAGGAAGACAAGTTGAAAGTGGTGGTTAAAACCTAACACAACGGTGACCAAGGGGTGGCAGACATGGATGTTACATAGATAACTACACTTCTTACCAATACACTTCTAATATTCTACTTTTCAGAGCTTCAATCAATCTAGACACTATTTTTCCCTGATGAACCTAATGATGAACACTGACTTCTAAACAACTATTAATCCATCTAAAGCAGGCAACTCATCATTTTTTTAGGTATTATGTATATTTAAATTCCTTGGTAACTTTTAGCAGCATTGTCATACAAAATGCATAAAATACAGAGTCTTTATTAAACATAACTTTAATAAAATTTTCAAAAAAATATAATCCTATATCTCATGCATTCACCTCCTATTGAAGTTCTTGTAGGCTCATTTTGGGCCTTCTAAGCTGCTAGATTTATAACATTTGTCATGTCTAGTAAAAATGTGGCTTGGTAGTTTTGTAACTTGTCAAGAAACTTGTATATAAATGTTATAATGCTAGGTTTTTACTTTGTGGTGGTACATCACAAATGCAATGAATTAAATTTTTACTTATGCCATTTTTTATGTTGTTTGTAGGGTATGCGTAGAAAAGACAAAGTTACATTGGAACTCTGTCAGACAATGTATAAAAGGGGCAAATGGCCTCCATTAATGGTTGTTTATGATTCATTTGAAGGGTAAGTTGTAAAAATTATCCATTTAGTTTTTGCTTACATTTACGCTGCTCTAAATTAAGTCAATAACAAAAACAAAAACCATGCTACAAAACTTAAGTTAACTAGTTTATTTATGACAGGTTCATAGTGGAGGTTGATGGGTTTATAAAGGATTTGACCATAATTACAAAATATGTGGGTGATCTGGATTATTTAAGAAACAAAGATAAGGATGAAGGAGACAATCTAAAGGACCCATGTAAAACATTTGTAATTTGCCTTGACAAACACAACAACACAACTCGATTTATCAATGGCATAAACAACCACACCCCTGAAGGCAAGAAGAAGAAACAATTAAAATGTGTGAGATTTGATGTGGATGGGGAGGTGAGGGTTATTCTTCTTGCCATCAAAGATATTTCTAAGGGAGAGGTTATATTATGATTAAAATGGTTATGTGCAAGAATATCCAACACAACACTTTGTTTGAATTAGCGACTTGTAGTTTTACATGTTTAAATAAGGTATATGGATGAAGACGATTCTATGCCAAAGGGTGTATTATACTTTTTGAGATCTTCAGTATTTATATCATTGATCGATGGCTTAAATTTGTTCATTATAGTGAGCTTCCTGATCAAACGAATCCTAAAGTTCATTTTTTTGACCTTCCAACTGTGCAATGTGTCTTCTCAGCCTTGTTATTTCTTTGACACACATGGGTACGCTACTTCGCAAGAGTTCCAATAGAACATGATGTGAACACATGTGAAGGGTTGCCCATGACCTCAAACTATTAATTTGATGGATGTAACACAATGAAAATAATTTTTGTAATGTTCCTTTATTTTTCTATTTCACAGTACAAAAATTAATAATTTCATGAAAAAATGACAAGTTTCCCCAATATTTTTGTCAAATCACCAGATTTCAATGATGAAGGGATACAAAATTAATTCATTTTTTGTTTTTTAATAACATCATATTCCAAAATTAATATTCAAATTCAAGTACATTATTTTCATTAAAACATGAATTTCAATACAAAATTACAATATATATTACAACAAATACAAATACCACTGCAGGAACAATAACTTTAGATCATGCTTTGCTATATATGGAATCTAATGTCGGTAGCAAATCCCTGATTGGCAAGTGTGTGGAGTCGTCTGCTTCTCCTGTTGCTCTCTCTGCTTGGGCCTCAAAGGAATGGCATTCCATCAGTCCTCCCTCTTTCTCCCTTCTGGGTGGTGGCATTTTTCAAGTGGAATTTCACAACCCTTCTGATCAAGATTTTGTGTGGAACTCTGGTCCGTGGTTCTTCAAACAATATGGCATCTTCTTCTGCCCTTGGAACCCTTTTTTCTCATTGGATTTAGTTTAGCTCACTGCCATTTTGATGTGGTTCCGACTCCATTATCTCCCTTTGACGATGAGGAATGAGTGCTTCATCAAACAATTGGTGGATAAAGTTGGTTCTTTCTTGAAGATATATGCAACTTCTTAGAACCTTAGTTCGATCCATGTTTGTGCCTACATTGACCTTTTCATGCCTCTCTCCTTTTCAGTTAAGTTGCTACCCTTGCATGGTTCGTGGACTCAACATTTTAATTACGAGGGACTTCCCTTCCGCTGCTTTTATTGTCACCTCCCTGGCCATCACATTATTGAGTGCCCATCAAAGAAACATCAACATCCTCAGTCTGTTTGGAAAGGAAAAGAAAAGAGGGAGTGCTTAATATGAATTTTAAATGACATAACCATGATAAGTTCTATCGTTCCCCCTTCTTTCACCAGGTGGAGTTGGTTGACAATGTTTTGGAAGATCCTGAGCCTGCTCCCCCTGTCCCCTCCCTCCCTTGTTCGTGAATGTCCCCCCTTCCCCATCCTGGTTCACCCCCTCTCCCTCTGCCTCCCCTCACCCCCCTCCGCGAATGTCCACTTGCATGATTCTTTGACCCCCATGGCAATTTCCCCTCAAAGGGGTGCATCCTGGGTTCCCCCTTCCAGGCCCTCTAAGTGTCATGCGAATATTGGTGTCTCTGCTAAGAAGAAGGGTCGTCAATCGGAGGCAGAACTTCTCAGGATTGAAACACACTCTCTCATCAACAATGGCTCTCAATGGACCCTGAAAGACCTTCCCAGAAGAGGGCGTCAAGTAGAACCAGTTTGTGGATAGGTCCTCCTGAAGGACAGTTTGTAGCTCTTGGTTTGGCTATTTTTTTTGTCTTCTCTTTTGGGTTTCCTTGGATATTCTCTTCTTTCTTCTAGCCTTTTAGGGCTTTTTGTGCTCTTGTTTTAAGGTTGGTGGATTCAGTTTCCCCTCTCTTGCTTTCTTGACAGGGGTTGTCTTTCATATTCCCTGTTTTTGTCTTCTTCTTCTTTTGTTGTTGGAATGAACCCTCGATTATATCCCATACTGATTCAAAACTCCAATAAAAAACAATGTCCAATTCATAACTCTAATTTCAAAAATATTTATCTTATTAAAAAATCAAAAATAAAAAAAAAAACAAAAACCAAAAAAACAAAAACAAAAAAAAACTTTCTTTAAACAATTACTTTTAATAAAATATAAATATTCATACTAATATTTCTAAATTGAGAAAAATACACATAATTACTTTACACCATCTCCTCCCAAAGACAACATAACTAGGTATGCCTTAAAAAGCAGGGGGGGGGGCACACAAGATTCCATCGCTTAACGACAAATTATTTGTTATAGAAAATACAGTCCAAAATAAAGGTCATTCGTTATATAAGACTAGCCACTAAAATAATGCCCCTATTTAACAACTTTATACCCACAAAAGTGGACCATATGGCCACAATCTACCTAACTCCCACCATGCTATTTATAATAATATTTTTTTATACCAATCACCAAATTCAAAGGTCCAAAACCTTGCATTCCACCAAATAAATTAAAAGAAGTTAAGATATTTACTATCACTTTATATTTGAATTATTTAATTTAAATTGATAAATTGTTTAACTCAAATTATTGTAAATTTTGTAAATATATATTTTTTCAAACAAAATTAAAATAATAAATAATCTTGTTTACAACGTCTAATGGGTTCCTCAATCTTCATTCTTTATAAGGAGAATGATTTATTATCATTTGTAAAATTAATAAAATATAGATAAATAATTCTATCTATAAATTATATAATATATATTTTTAGAATATAAAGAAATTGATTATAAATTATTAATGTTTAGGGTTCTAAAATGTTAAATATTATCTTATATTTTTTTTAATAATTAAAATAATTTTTTTAAATTATATAATAAAATATGTAGTGGGAAGAATCTTTTCGTTTCAGAATTCTAATTTGCTAGTTATTACTTTCATATTCTATGATGAGAAGGTTTATATGGAGAGTGCTTTTAAGGGTAATGTTAAGATTTTAGTAGTTTAATTAAGCACTGGGTCACATCATTTTAGGTGCGAAATTGGTAGATGGATGGTCTCCAAAGGAGAATGGAAAAAAAGAACTTGAATTTTCTATAGGAAAGGAGTGGTTGAAAGTGATGACATTTCATCATTGAATGCACTGCGTATGGAGATATTTAGAGCCAATATGAAAATAATTTCAAAATAGGCAACATTATTGAAAATACTTTCAAAATAGACAACATAAGTAAGCTTTTTGAGGAGTCCAAAGTTCATAATACCACTAATTTATTAATCAAATATCAAAAAGACCTTGAAAATGTCATGATGTTCTAACTTTAATCCCTCATAACACTTAATCTTGTGAACGTCATTAAAATCTTTCATTCCATTTCATCTAACTAATTAAAATTTTTAAATAATCATTTATTTATTTTTTAAATATAAATTTCAAACCACCAACTTCTAAATATAAATTATATAATATTGGTGCGAAGAATCCCTCTCGTACTTGCCAACCCAACCCAAACTAAAAGTTCGGTACCAAACATGGAAATGCTGCCTCTCAACTGACTTTGGCCTACAGTGACCATAGTTATTATAATTAATTTCAGTCAAATATTATTATCGTTCTCAATTAAAAATTTGATTAACTCAGGAAGGATATTGCAGAGCCTACTACATTGTGCGAATCGCCAGATATATATTTTGTGAATATATATTCGCCCTCTGCTCTTTCGGCTTCTGTTTTTTCATCGTTTTTTCGTTGGTGGTGTTTCTCGGTGTTTGTTGAGGATCCGCAGCGAAGAGAAAAATGGCGAGCACAAACATTGTGGATCTGGGCAATGTGCCCTCCCTCGATCTCATGGCTGAGCTGCTGCACCGAATGAAATGTGCCAACAAGGCTGAAAAACGCCTCATTCTAGTTGGTATGCTTGCACTTTAAAAGAAAAAAAAAATCTTTGATTACAACCATTTTCCTGTTTAGTTTTTAGATCATGTCTTCTGTAAATTACAGATCCGTTTTTTAAGATTCAAGACATGGGTTTAATGCAATTAGAACCCCTTTTGTTTTGTTTTGTTTTGTTGTGTTTACTGGGTCACGTATGGAGGGTTTTCGAGCGATTTCAGAGGGGTATACTGTTTTGAGCCTTAGGGCGTTTTTTTATAGTTTAGATTGGATTCGCATACACGAGTTACTCTCTCATCATCATTGGCAATATGCCCTCTTTGGATCCCACAATGCCCAATTGTTCACATGGTTAGAAATCCCATCAGTTTTTTTAAATCTTGTCCTCAGATATTATCCCAATGTTTATATATACTCAAGGTGCTCTCTTTTTGGGTATTTGTTGATCCATGTCGGTTTGTCAGTCATTGAATCATTGTGGGTTTCTAAATTCAAGTCTTTATTTTATCTTGGTTGCCATCCACAGGTCAATACTCGTCCTCAAGATACATTATTCAGGGCTATTTGAGACACCTAAATGCTGCAATGGGCCTGTCTGCAATGCTGCAGTTGCCTAGCTTCCAATTTAATGCATTTTAGACTTAACTTTACGTTTGGCAGGCCTGTCTTAAAGAAATAGCCCTTTTTCTATGTTGTTAGACTATCTGATACCCAAATTTTAGCCTTCCCAATTGCTTAGAAAACATAGTCACCAGGAGAAACATGGGGCATCGGCATGGGGATGCCATATACACAGGTATGTATACATGTATATACATATATTTATATATGTATATCTATCCACACACAAGTACACACCCACATATATGTCTATAGGTTTTTCAGTCTGTATTTGTGTGTGTAGTCACCAGGAGGTGTGGGTAAGAAGATGACCCTGTACCCGATTTTCTTGGTAAACTATATATAAGAGTTTTTACCTTCTCAAGGTTCTTTGTTGACTCTTTAATCTTTTTCTTTTCTGCAAGGAATACTCCTTTTCACTTTCACATGGCATTGTGGGTGGTTAGAGTGCAAAGAGGCTGCTCTGATTTATTGATTTTTCATTCAGAGCAAGAGGATTTTTACAAACTCATCACCCTTCTGGTGTCACCAACTACCTCAAATTAAAAGCTTTGATGCATTTATTATAAATTCTCTTTATGTGGAAAGTTTGATGGTCGGTATCTATTATCTAATCCTTAATGCATTCATTTCCACATGGTGATATAATTTATATTTTCCAGATTGTGATTTGACATTCTAAGTTGCTGCATAAAGCAGCCATATTGGCTTGCCCATAATGAATTTGTGGTCAATTTCCTACTTTTTTTTGTCAGTGGGAAAACTTTGTATGCATAGGGTCAGATGCTTGAAACAACTGAAACTTTTTTTTTTAAATTTTAAGATAACGACTGATTTGAAAGTCTGGATGACTATCTTCAAACAATGATGCTTTCCAGTTATTTTATTTTCAGTGACTGGGTTTACTTTGCTGTGGTTTAATCTTGGGATAAATATTTTTTTCTTGTATTTGGTTGTTCTTGCTGAAAAATGATTGTTTTGTCAATGTGATCCATGTGCAGTTCCTGCGCTGCAGAATAAGCTTCTCACTTGTTTCTCTGCACAAAGCTTGCACCTTCTACGTAATCCTGCGCACTTCTCTGCACAAAGCTTGCTTACACTCTTGTGCATAAGTCGTGCGCTTGTTCACAGACTTTTGCACCCAATCGTAGCCTGCACACCCCACTGCGCACTGCTCAGCTCACAGTCCTGTGCACCTCACTAGTACTTGCTTGTAGACTCGCGTGCCACAATTGTCTTTGCTCCAACACATCCACATGTCAACCTGCTCCGACAGCGTGGCTTGTGCGGTGGCACTTTCCAGTCGGGTATCTGTTAATTGGACCGTTAGTCGCACCAATGCACCAACCACATTCATGCGCTTAATGAATGATCTACTTAGGCCCTTTCTCAATACTTTTGTCATTGTCTACTTGGATGACATTCTCATCTTCAACAAGGCTTGGGAGGAGCATATGGAACATGTTCCACGTGTCCTAGACACTTTGAGTCAACACAAGTTGCAAGCCAACTTGGCAAAGTGCATATTCAGTGCTATGCAGATTCAGTACCCGGGCTACATTATTGATCACAAAGGAATTCGTGTAGACCTAGAGAAGATCAAAGTGATCCAAGATTGGCCTACTCCGTGAAATATCACAAAATCGAGGAGTTTTCTTGGGCTAGATAACTTCTATTGTAGGTTCGTCCTTGGTTTCTCGCACATCTTGTGGTTACTCACCCAGATAACCCATGCAAAAGCCAATTTTGATTGGACTCATGCGCAACATCATGCTTTTGAGGCACTCAAGCATCGCCTCTACACAACGCCTGTTCTCGTAATGCCCAACATTACACACCCCTTCAAGCTTCACATTGATGCATCTGACTATGCGCTTGGTGCTGCACTCATGCAACATGGACATCTGGTTGCATACCACTCAGAGACATTTAGTGACACGGTGCAAAGGTACTCCACTTACGAGAAATAATTGTATGCTATTGTTCAAGCAATCAAACAATGGCGCCACTACATTCTGGGGAAGGAGACAATCCTTCATTCGAATCATAAGCCACTTCAGTTCTTGCAGAAGCAAAGCAAGTTGGAGAATGCACGACACATGAAATGGATGACTTACCTACAATAGTTCCATCTCGTGATCAAGCACAAGAATGGGAAGGACAACAAGGCAACAAATTGTCTTAGTCGACCGTTGGTTTACATGCTCATCACAGTGTTGGATATGTGTGGTCACAACTTTGTAGACCGGGTATCCCTCTACTCAGTTGATCAGGATTTCGCAATGACTTACACTAGCCTCATGCAAGGTAAACAAGTTTAGGGGTTCTACTTGTCTGACCAACCTCTCTACAAGCTTGAACATCTATGTTTTGGGTGGTGCACCTTGCCAACAACTCATCTGGGAGGCGCACTACGACAAGACCTCCAGACACATTGGTTGACAAAGACTCTAGTTGCATTGCAGTTGCACTTCCATTGGCCCCACATGCACACAGACGTGGAATGCCACAACAAATCTTGCATTCCTTGTTGCATTGCCAAGGTCATGAATAGGAAGCTAGAACTTTACACACCTCTATCGGTTCCATCTAGACCATGGGACCTTTTCATGACTGGGTTCCTGCGACGAGATGCTAGCATGACGCTATGTTTGTTGTAGTGGATAGGTTCTCCAAAATGACTATCATGGTTGCTTGCAAAGAAATGGATGCAGTTGGCATTGCACAAGCCTTCTTCAACCATGTTTGGGTTCGGTTCGGGCTTCCAACATCCATCGTCTCTGATCGAGATCCATGCTTTATAAGTCACTTTTGCCAAGCATTGTAGGACTTGATGGGTACGTAGTTGGATCAATCGACGACCTTTCATCCATAGATAGATGGACAAACAAAAGTTGTCAATCTTACACTTGTTCATCTTCTGTGAATTTACAACCGTGTACATGCTCGCACTTGGGATGACAATCTCTTATACATTCAACATGCCTACAACATAGCCCTGCACACCTCTACAGGTCGTTGTCCATTCAAGACATGTCTTGGGTTTCAATCTTTGGCCCCTCTAGACATCTCCTATCCCGCACCAGCCGAAATTGAGTCGTGTACATAGGAATTGGAAGCGGACAAAGTTGAGAAGTTTTTGTGCCACATCCAAGTTGTTCATCAGCAGGTTTAGCAGATTTTCTCTCGCACACAAGCATAGTACAAGGAGCGCCATGATGCACATCACACACTTCACGCATTCCGAGTTGGTGATAAAGTTTGGTTGCACCTTCAGTAGGAGCACTTCAAAGGTCCACACAAGAAGATCATGCCTCTATGTTATGGTCCTTACACCATTCTTCGTGCAATTGGTGAGAATGCTTTCATTCTTGATCTGCTTCCGTACTTGGGCATGCACCTAGTTTGAAATGTGGAACTTCTTAAGCCTTAAACTCTGTTAGTTTGTGAGCCAATAGTGACACAAAATCCTTCTGATTTGGATCCCTAACGCTTGTTCCTTGTCGAGAAGGACTAGATCATCTAAGTGACAAACACATGCACCCGCTCATGGCACACATCCACTTTGTCAAGTGGTCAAGATTGGACAATATGTTGATCAAGCTAAGTGGTACAACTCTCAACAACTTAAAGTGTGGTTCCCTCAGCTGCACATCGATGCAATGGAGACCATTGCTCTTCAAGAAAGGGCGAATGATTCGTGCGCAGTTCCTGCGCATTAGAATAAGATTCTCACTTGTTTCTCTACAGAAAGCTCGCACCTTCTACGCAATCCGACACACTCCTTTACACAAAGCTTGCTTACACTCTTGTGCACAAGTCCCATGCTTGCTTGCAAACATTCGCACTTAAATCGCACTTGATTGCACCTGATCGCACCTTGCACACTGCTCAACTCGTAGCCCTGTGCATCTTACTGTTACTTGCTCGCAAATTTGTGTGCCATACTTGTCTTCACTCCAATACATCCACGTGTTAGCCTGCTCCGACCGCGTGGCTTGGCAGATGGCACTTTCCAGTCGGGTATTTGTTAGTTGGATTGTTAGTTGCCACCAACTTGGAAGCTCAACTGTCACCCAACAAGGAAGATGAAGTGACTTGTAACCATCTTCTTTGTATTCGACAACTGTTGTAACTGTTTATGTATTATTTTTGCATAAAGATGCAATATACGCATCCAACCAAGGGTCGATACAATACGCAGTCGTAACACAGATAGCATGGTTTGCATCTCTATAACACATGCACTGTAACACATTGTACCTCTTCTCCCTATTCTTTCCTATGGAATAGAAGTTGCATTTACTACAAGTTAAGACTTCTGCTCCATTGAATGTGTATTGATTGTTCTTTTTGAATACGTCTCTGTGCATTCACTTTGCACAACCAAACTCGGTTGTCCCCCTCACTACTGGTCCTGGGCCTCGTGGTGCGGGTCACAATATAAGGGCAACAGATCCTGGATTTATTTTTGGTTGAAAATGGCTTCTGTTTTGGTTTTGTGCTCATGGTATTTTAAATTCAGCTACATCTCCAGTGTTTGAGTAGCATCAGAGATGCTCGTGGTGATAATTGTAAACATAAGGATCGTTATAGGCGGGAGAACCCTAAATCTAGTTTATGTGGAAGGAAAATTCCCTGTTCTTTTTTCCAGGAGAATGAAGAGTTTTACAGCCAGACAATGCAGCTGCCAAGAACAAACTTGGTGGAACTCATGCTACTCCGCTACTGGACCATTTTCCAATGTTATATGCCCTTCTAGTGACTAAGCTTGATTTATGCATTATTTTCGCATGCTAAAGAGGCTATGTGATAGCCAAAGATATATGTTGAATGGAAAATGGGTTAACAACTGTAGTTAGTAGCATTTGCAGCATTCTATTCCTCCATGCAAGCTAATTTTCAATTATGTGTGGATTATGTATTATACATAGACTGATGATAATTACCGAAAAATTCTGGATATTGAAAATTTATGCTTTTTCAGGTATCATTGTTGTTAATATTTTAAATTTTATTTTTATGCATACTTGAAACGGTCTGGTTATTGCCAATCATTGGACTTATTATTATTTTTTTTGATAGATAAAATGAGGGATTTTATTTGGGCCCTCAACTGTTTTAGAGGAAAGAAAAGCAAAAAGGTAAAATATTATGCTGCCTACAAAACATAAGGTACTATATTCCAAAGTACAATAACTGTACAGGTAACCTCAATTAATGAAGCCAAAAGAAAGGAAAGGAAGAAGAGGGAAGGTGGCTGTGCACATCCTCATTCGACCACACAGACCAAAAGGCTGCTGCTGACAGACAGGCTCGGGGAAGCAGGCTTGGGCTTAGGAGGAGTATGTGCAGCCCTTCTAACTATATCAGATATGCCCACACTAGTAACCAGATAAACCGAGCCATCTTTTATTTCAATTGATAAACTGGATGCAAATTCCTTCAGCATCCTGCACTGATCTAAGCAGGAATCGACTTTGCTCTATGCAACTTGCAATCAAGCTTCAACAGGTTCTTTGGCACTAAACCTCTTCCTCTTTTGGTTCTGTGCACCCGGGATTGGATGCTAGTCTGGTAAAGCCCAGGCTAGTGCTTTCTTTGATAACATCTCCCCATCCCCAAAAATCTTTGATGGGACAATGGGAGGACTCATGGCTTCCCAAAGGATTTGCAGCTTTGATAGAGGGGGGAGAGTAATCGGAGGTACAAAATTCTTTGCCAGAAATTGAAAGGTGTAGGTAGAAAGCTGGGGTGGTGGATGCCAACTACAATAGAAAATCATCATGGAGTGAGGAGAACGTCTGCTTGATACCAGGGATATCTACCAGCCACCGAAGCCCAATACATGACGAACAAAATATTTGCCCATCCCCTTGTCTATACCAAAGCACTGTAACAACATCTAGAAGAGACTGCCCCACCAAAAGCCAAAAAAGACTGAAGATTGGGAAGAGGATGCCATGGGAGAACTTAGAAGTGCTTAGAGAAAAAACTAGCAGATAAATCAGGAGAGATGTAATAATTCAAAGGATTGGGTGTGCTTTAAGAAAAGCCTGTCCAACCCATTCACACGCAAATGAGAATTGAATGTGCACATGTGAGAATGTGGGAAAACCTCGCCCTCCCACCTCATTAATACAAATGACATTCAACAATGTTTACTATTAGTCTTAACATTTTCTAAAAAAAATTGGAGGACACATTCTTAGAAAAACTAATTTTGAAAAGTTTATTGTTGGGGAGATCCTGCAGGTCTTGGAGCAGGAGCTCCCCCAACCTAGGCCAATCCGAAGGTTTGAGCTTTTAATTTTAGAGAAAAGACCTAGGTCAATCCATGCATTAGCTGGCAAGTCTGCTGGGCAATTTGCTTCTCTAAAACAATTAGCAAAGGAAATATTTTGAAAGTTTGGATTGAATTCCTTTTCTTTCCTGAGAATTTGATTTAATTTCCAGTTGGGAATGTGATCTTTAATCATCGCATTAATGATGATTTGCAAGTTACCTTCAACTACCATCTTCACCATCCCTGGAAACAGGGCGAGCTGGAGACCATTGAAAAGTGCCCAAGCTTCCACCTCATTGTTGGTACCGAAACAAAGATAAGAAGCCTAGGCTGCCACAGAGGCTTCGCTATGGGAATGAAAAAGGGTGGTTCTACCAGCTAGGGCTGGTTTGCCTCGGGAGGCCCCATCAAAATTAGGCTTCGACCATCCCAAAGCAGGAGGAGACCATCTCACTCTCGTTTGAGCCTTACAATTGACTGCTATCCCATTGACAAGATATCATTGGTCTTAGTATGAGTTATGTCAATCATTAAGTATTTTGTAAGCATTACCTGCACTGTTTTTTTTCCTATTATGAGCTGGTGTCTGAGGTTTTTATAAGTGGGGCTAGTGCTTCCGCAGTATGTTTGTGTGTTGGGCATTTTGTTGATAGCCTTTTATGTTTGGTGGCAGGCCCCCCAGGATCAGGGAAAGGTACTCAATCTCCATTTATTAAGGATGAATATTGCTTATGTCACTTGGCGACTGGAGATATGCTAAGAGCAGCCGTGTCTGCCAAAACTCCTTTGGGCGTAAAAGCTAAGGAGGCCATGGATAAGGTTTAGTTTAATATTTATTATTTTTATTGAGGAGTTAAAGAGTTGAGAATATGATACTGAAATTAGGATTTTTTTGACTGATTTAGCTTCAGATATTATAATGCTTTATTGTAATTCCACTCATTTTGAACTTGAAGAGTTTTTGGTATAACTGCAACAAGCAAATTTGCAATGGATTATACAGGGGGAGCTTGTATCTGATGATTTGGTTGTTGGCATTATTGATGAAGCTATTAAAAAACCTTCATGCCAGAAGGGCTTTATTCTTGATGGTTTTCCTCGCACGGTAGTTCAAGCTCAGAAGGTCTGCAATCTTGTCTTTGTCTGTATGTGAACAGTTTATGCTACCCAAACATTAAAATCTAAAAACATTGCTGCATTTCTTTATTTTAGATGATTTTTAAGATAAATTGCCTTTCAGTCATTGGGGTTTAATCATCTATTACTTATGATTTCTATGTTTTCTACCTTTTCTAAGGCATTCTTTTGTTGGTATAGCTTGACGAGATGCTGCAAAAACAAGGGACTAAAATCGATAAAGTGCTGGATTTTGAAATTGAAGACAAAATTCTGGAGGAGAGGATAACTGGTCGTTGGATGCATCCAGCCAGTGGACGATCATATCACACAAAATTTGCCCCTCCTAAAGTTCCTGGTGTTGATGATGTAAGACCCTAATCTTCTTCTAAACTACTCATTACCTTCTATTATGAAATCTGTGTCTAGACCTTATCTTTCTATGGATGTTTGTTCAATAAATATATCTTACCATTCGACAGTATTGTTCATGAAACGTGTTTTCCAATATATTTGAAGGTTTTATTTTGCAAAATCAAATGTCAGAAGTGAAGAAAACAATGCAAGTAATGGACCTTGAAAGATTTTTCCAAATTCCTTACATCATTCAGTTATTTCTATACAGATCATCATGTTAATATAGCCCATGAAAGAATTTTTGCGGATGTAATGGTGATCTTCTTACTGCCTATGAATATCCAGTATATGGCCTAGAAACATATTCCAAATTATGTAAACCTAAAACTTCAAATTTTCCCTCTAAAACAATAAATGACACATTCATCAGCGAGCTCAAATACAAACTTAACAACCTACTTGGCACGCATGTGTTCGCTTTCTGTTCAATATTGTTGTTTGGGTCTTTTTTGTATGGTTGTGGGGACATTATTTGGGGTCTCTTTTTAGTCTTTGATTTCTCCTCATTTACTCCATTAAATTTACCTCCTGCTGATGCTATTAAGCATTAAGCTATACTTTGGATTGCGGAATCTTTTTTAGAACTTTGATCAATGATCTTTCTTTGAGTTGCTTCCAAATGAGGTGCATTTAGTGTCCTCCTTTGTGTTAGGACTGTGCATTGAGAGATGTAAAATCTACATTGTGATAAATTTGACAAAGTTTGAATAAAGGTAAAATCTTTTATTAATTTTTACAAAGGACAATAAATTTTAAATAAGCTTTCATGGAGGTGGTTTTTCCAATGGGAAATAACCAACTAGTAACTATCTTGCAAGTTCAAACTCGTTTAACTTGCTAACCTCCTAACAACATTATTTATTAACCAACTAATAACCAAAGGGGTGTATGTGCTCCGTTACCACACTAACATAACAAAGTAAGTAACTTTGGATCATGCGTCCTAGGAAACCCCCCTTGATCCGAAAAAGGGTATAGAAGATGATTCAAAGCTATGACTATGAAGTCATCAAAAGTCTCTGCCACATCTGCAACTAGCACACTGTACATTGTGGTATTGATCAACCGATTTCGCTTTCAAGAAGCTCATTACTCCACTAGTTGTGGCATGAATGATGAACACGATCAAGGTCTGCTCATCCTTTCTAACCATTCTGTTCTGTATTGCAATAGAACATGATCAAGCCCTGTTCAACCACATCGATCCACACAAGGTCTCACACAAAAAACCTGTCCAAGTGACTCTTCAGTATTGTGTATGGCACATCTCCCTGATGCTCAATGACGTTGACAAAACTTTGCTCAACACTATGGTGTTAGCAACTCCCCTGCGAATTTTTACAATCATCGATGATTGATCGAAGGCCATGTGGTATCATCCCCTCTATCAAGCGAGAGGTGAGAAGCCTGTGTTGCGAAAATTTAAATCAAAACTACTTTCTTTGCTCTTCGCCAGGAATATCAATGAATTGAAGAAAACCAAAACTGAACTAAAAGCAACAACAAACTGAAAAAAACACACTGCGTTTACCAAAAATGCTATTCAAACATTTGACCCAAACTTCGAGCAAATAACTAACTGGAGAAGGGGAATTGTCCTCCAGCCTCCAAGGGATCCTTTAACTTCCATTTTGATGCTTAAAATTTATCAATCAGAAGGATCTTCATGGTTCTGTAATACATATCTTCGAAAGCTTTGGTGATAACTCCTATAGCACAAGCATGAGATAGCATTATAAAATTCTTCATTTTGAAGTTGTTGGTTTCCACCAAAAATGCAACCTTATACATCATTTTCAATACATTTGCTTTAAAATCATATAAAGAAGCTTCAAATCATAAAACTGACCATTCTTATGTGTTCGGAATGTTAAAAAACCTAGAGATTGGCTGGTCATATGACCACCTTCGTACAAAATAGTGATGAGTCAAAAAATTGTCGCAATAGAAGGTATACAATAACAAATGCGAAAAAATGAAATGCGACCAAAAATAAATGTCAGCCTAAAGTATGCTTGGGGAGGATTTGTACTCTTGACCTCTTTTTAGCAAGTGACTTACAAACAGTGTTGTAGGGAGACGCATCCCCCACCCCCTGGGATGTGTCTTGGGAATTGGGACGCGTCTCCGGTATGGGAGACGGGTACGAAGACGTCTCCCGTAGTTGGAGATGTATTTTGGAGATCATCAACGTCCTCTGATCCATTTCTTCTTGTGCTTGGCCCGTCCCCTAGAAAAACAATGATTATTTAAAAAAAACCCTAAACGTATTTCTCTACTGTTCGCTGTTTGTAATTTTATTTGCATTCGATTCTCTGCAGACTGCGTGTTAGGGCAGAATGTGTTGACCCTGACAGTTTATAATTTCTATGTTCGATTAACCATAATTCAAGCTTAAAACTGCAAAGAAAAGGGCTGCCATCCAAGCAATGCTGTTGGGTTTCGAACCTTGAACCTGATTTTTCCTTTTTTTGTTTTGGTTGCAATGGGCAATCTTGTGAATAATGCGAACCAGACTGAAACAATAACGTTAGGCTTACATAACAAATATCATTTGCTGTGTCGTGCAATCCCTGTAGACGTACGTTATGTGAGACATAAAAAATATTCAATTTGCACCTTTTTCTTTCCAACTTTCCATTGATGTCTTCGCCATTGCTATGCATAGCGATCCATAGTTTTTTAGGTTGCTTTTTATTTTAGGTTTTTTCATAGTTTTTAGTTTTTTTAAATTTTACATAGCATTTCTTACTACATATTATTTTATTTTATTTTTTAGGTTTAAAAAGTTTACTAATTAATAAATTTAAAATATTATTATTATTATTATACAAAATTTAATATTATTTAAATAGTTTGATTAATTATATTATTGTTTGATTTTTAAATAATACAATATAATTTATGAATGTAATAGTTTGATTTTTATAGTTTGTATTATGTCATTATATGATATATTATATTTAATTTTTAAATAGTTTGAGTATATTTTTTTTAGATAGTACGTAAATAGTTTGAGTATATATTTTTTTAGATAGGTACGAAGCTTTTGACCGGAGCAACAACTGGTTACATCAACGACCACAATCGGCCAATACCAACAATATGGCCACAACCGGTCATAACTGGCCAATACCAGTGAAACGACCACAACCGACCTTCCAATACCTCCAAGATTTGAACCTGGGTGGTGCATATAACAATCAAGTTGCTTTAACAATGCACCCCCATCTCATTGGTAATAGTTTGAGTATATTATTTAAATAGTACATTAATAATTATTTATATTGTATTTAAAAATTAAATTAAATAGTATTATATTGTATTCATTTTTTTTTAAATTTATAAAATTTAAATATTTAAAATTTTAATTTTTTGTATTGTATTTGATATACTTATTTAATTTTGATCAAAATTAATTATATAATTATTATTTTTTGCCGTATTTGAGTCTTTGAGTACCTATCTCCTATTTTCCTGGTTATAACTATTAATATTTACTTATAAATTATAATTTATAACTTTATATTTTTTAAATAATTTTAATTTTATAACTATTTTAATTTTAATTTCATAGTATATATTATATTATATACATAATATATAAATAATAAATACATATATTACCATCTCCCCGTACCCTCGTCTCCTATTTTTCAAAAAATGGCATACCTGTACCCATCTCCATGTACCCATACCCGTACCTGTCCCCTGGCAACTATGCTTACAAAATAGAGGCTTGACCAAAACTCCACTACAAGCTTGATTGAGATATTAAATGAAGATTTGCCTTATAAACTGTGGTACTTGCTGAGTAGAAATATATATATATATATATATATATATATATATATATGCATGTAAAAAAGTTACACCCAACCATTCCCTTGAGAGTGAAAACTGCAATTTTCTCTTTTCTGGTGGGGACCACAGAGACAACACTTTGAAAAATCAGAAATAAATAAATAAAACTTAGTACAGCAGCGCCATGCTTTTTCTTTGACATGCCATGCTACACAGGTATGCGTTGAAGCTGCTGTAAACTGCATCAAACTGCATCAGAATGCTCCAAAGTCATTGTAATGCTGATTTTGAAGGGTTTAGAGGTGTTTGAACGCTGTACAATCAGCCAACAAAGGAATAGAACAGAAAACATGATTCACAGGGATGCAATTTTGCTGATTTTGACACTAAAAGGCCGTCCAAATGGATTTTGACCTTATGCAACAGCAAAACACTGATCCTGGCCGTACTTTGGCTACTTCATCACTGTGAAATTGCTTCAAATTGTTCTTGGGCCACACAAATTGCTTACAATAGGTGCCTTAGGCCGTACAAATCACAGAATTATAATTACTGGGCCGTACAAATTAGGGTTTTGAAGTGTTTAGGGCATACAAAATATCATACAATTGCTTATACAGGTCCTGGGCCGTACAATCTCAAACAAAGGTCATAAAAACAGTATTTGAATTAACTGAATTGCTTCTCAGGTGTTTGGAGGCCGTACAAGATGAATTGAGAAGCTTTTGCAGGGAGTACAAAACAAATTTTTAGAGTGTAAACCAAAAAAAAAAAAAACAGACATTCAAATTTTCATACCTTTTTCAAATTCTCTCTGTCCTCCGTCATGTAGCAAACAAGGCTCTCGTACCATTGTTAGGACCGTGCACAGGAAGATGTAAAATCTACATTGTGATAAATTTGACAAAGTTTTTATAAAGGAAAAATCTTTTATTAATTTTTACAAAGGACAACAAGCTTTAAATAAGCCTTCACAGAGGTGGTTTTTCCTACAGGAAATAACCAACTAGTAACTATCTTCTGGGTTCAAACCCGTTTTAACTTACTAACCTCGTAGCAACATTATTAATTAACCAACTAATAACCAAAGGGGTGTATGTGCCCTGTTACCACACTAACATAACAAAGTAAATAACTTCGGATCATATGAGCCAACACTTTGCACATGCATCACCTTTATCTATAAATTCTGGTAAAGAATGTCTTGCATAGTTTCCCTTTCTTCCTTGGCAAAGTAGGTGAGTGCTTCCGCATAAATTCTCACCACCCTCTCTTCATATGCTATCTTGTATATAATTCACAATACTAAGATAGGTATGGGGCACTTTTTTGATTTCAACACTTGATTTGTGTCGCTGTTACTAGCCTGTGAATATCGATTCTATAATGCAGAAAGGAATTTATTCACATTTAAAATGAGTGTGTATTGCTGGAAGAGCTTCGTATGTTTCTTTTAATTCATCGCTATGGGCTCTTAGTGTTTTTGTTTCCGAATTATAGTTGGTTATCTGGGCTTAAATAACTTGAACAGCGATAGAAACTTGGTATCAAAGATGGTAATATGGACTGCTAATTGAGGGCAGTTAAAGATTGCCTTGTACATTTGTCAGAATATTCAAAGTTAATATATAATTTTACAAGACATTTTAATATGATGTTGGACTTGGAACATTGTGTTTTTGTTACTTTTTTCGAGTAATGATTTTATGAAATGCTTGTTCTGATGAGATGTTGCCTTTTCCAGTCACATATGTTTGTGGTTTCATAATCTGAAACAAAAATGAAATTTACATGAGTGCTATTTCTGTCATTAGAATTACCAATCTGAAAAACTTCCCCATATCTGCCATCATATGGTTGTGCTAATTTCAAGATCTGGAGATGATGAAGAAAATAAAATGATTGTCTGATATTTATGGTGGAGATTTTGAGGTCTGGGACGTGAAAAAATGATCAGAGATAGAATATTTGCAATGATTAATGTGAGCAATATGGTTTAACTCACAATTATGTTATTGGTCTTTTAGGTCTTTCAGCCATCTTAGCGAAGCATGGCATGACTTGACGCCTTATTTAGATATAGATATTCCAAAATCAGATTCATTGTTTTATTTGTAATTTCTTTTGGAGTTAATTTCTGATTCTAGGCCTCTGTTTTATGGTTGATGCTTTAACTCACGGGGGTTTTATTAAAAGAATAATAAGTTAAGTTCTGTGTACTTTTGCATTTGAAAAAAATGTTTATGCTATATTGTATTTTTTATTTCTTCATAGTTGTAAAACTGCTTCAAGTATATTTGATCAAATGATTTGATTTCTTCTGAGTTGATGCATTTTATTTTGGGTCCATTGTTTTGAGGTCTGGTTGATTGCTATAATTTGTCGTGACTCTGGCTACTTAATTTTGCCACTAACAGGTAATAATTATTTTAACATGCATGATGTGTTTTTTTGAATGTTTAGGTGCTGGCAAAGGTCTTGTGATGGTTGTAGCGGAATTTATGTGTATTTCTAACAGATTTTTTCTAGTGACAGGTCACAGGGGAGCCACTAATTCAACGGAAGGATGATAATGCGGAAGTTCTCAAGTCAAGGCTGGAATCATTTCACAGACAAACACAGCCTGTATGTTCTGCGTGGAACCTTCTTTCTTCTTTGTATAGGAAATCAATTTGGCTGAAAATATAATATCCAGGATGCAGGTTTTTCATCTCTATTCTGCTTTCAGTGTCTCATTTTCTATTAGTTTGCAGTTGTTGAGACTTGAGCTTCTTGCAATTTAAAAAGTAGTTTATTCCTTCCCTTTTCTGTTTTGCACCCTAGCAATATTGGAATATCCACATTATCATTGCAATGCAAATATGGGTGATTGGATGATTTCTTGTTTCGGTGTTTAGTGAGTGTAACTACTAACATCAAACATGTGATCCTGATTTACGTTCATACTAATTTTTAACTGCATATCGGGCTTTCTCTTTTGAAAACGAGGAACAGACTTTTTTTTTGGGAAGTTGTATATATTTATCTAGTTGAGGCTACTGCCTCATGGCTGTTACATAGTTTCCAGTCTGCATACATTTTAATGGATGCAAAATTCTATCCATCTGGAAGATAGTAGAAGCGGATTTAATTTTGGCAGTATTGAAAAATTATTACTTGCTGAAAATTTCAAAATTTGTGGTGATTAGAGATAGTAAATGGTATAGGGAGAGTTGAAGGAAAGGGGCATTATATCAGAGATTTCGAAGGAGGAAGCAACCTGTTGAGATTATAAAAAGTTAGAGGTTACTGATTGTCGTAGATGATAACTAAATCTTAAGAATATATGCAACAATTGGGGAGCGGTGAGCAGTAGACCAAGCAAGCATGATGGAAGTGCAGGGTTTGGTCTTTGTGTTGATTGTTTTGTGACAAGACACTGTTTCTTAGTTTTGAATGCATTTGGGGAGGACAAATGGAAAATGATATTGAGAGAGTTGAATGATTGGTTCTAAATTGTGAGTTGGATTTTAAATGGAATCTCTACTCAAGATAACTTTAAGGTTTAACCTCTTGGACTTCAAGATGTCATCAGCAGGGTTGAATGATTGACTCCTTACCAGTAAATATTGATTGCTATGAGAACATTGATTCTGTTGAGGACAAGGGAAGTGTAATGGTGATCCAACAGATTCCAATGCTAATTACTCTTTCTTAGATCCCCCTATGCAATTAAAACATAGTTACCAAGTTCGGAAATCCAAATACGTTCGGGAGGCCAAAAAAATGCGAAATGCAGAGTTCTTGAAAAAGTTAGAAAAAAATCCTGTAAAATCCGGTTTGGAAACAAAAATAAAATAAAATAAAAAATATATATATATATATTAAGGATATTAATATTAATATCTACTATTAAAATAAAATAAGTAAAATACCTAGTAATATATAGTTGTATTTTGAAGTCTAAAAGTGAACAAGAGGGGACAAATGTGCAATGTGTTAGGAGGTGAAGTGAATATCCAGACCTCCAACAATTGTAATGGTGTAACGTCTTGTAGTCCCCTTGGCAATATTATTTGCGGTACGACAAGCCATCTGGCATGAGGGGGGTTGCAGATGTCTCCAGGTATGGGAGATGTCTCCCTACCCGTCTCTCATACCCGAAACGCTTTTGGAACCCGAGAGGCATCCTAGGAGTAGGGAGACACGTCTCCCTGCAACACTACCTAAAATAAAAAAATAAAAGGAAAAAATAAAACAAAATACATAAATCAAACCATAAAGCAAAACAAAAATAAAAAAAACAAATAATTATATAAAATTAATATATATAACACAAAAACTTTAAAAAATTTAAAAAATAAAACAACGAAAAAATATACATATAGAATAATAAATATACATACATATATATATATATATATATATATAACAAATAAAAAATAATAATAATAAAAATAAAACTAAAAATAAAATAAAATAAAATAAAAGTTAAAAAAATAAATAAAAATGACATAAACAATAACAATAATAATAAAAGTAAAACTAAAAATAAAAAAGATAAAATGAAAGTTAAAAAAGATAAAAAAAAAACAAAAAAAATCAATCGGACCATAAAATAAACAAAAATAAAAAACAAAAGGCTTACCTCACATAGCGAGCCACGCATAGTCCAGTCGGAAGAGAAAGAGCAGACCCCATCGGAGACGAGAGTAGGGTACACCAAGGCCATTTCCCCCTTCTCACAGAGCCGTACGTGGACGTGACCGCTCATACAGCTCCTTGCCGGCATCCCCATTATCGAGTGTGAATGGATCAAGAAGCGATAGTATGCACCCTAGAGTGGACAAATATATGGCGATTTCAGTTGGGGCTCGATGCATCCAGGGATGGACTCGATCGACTTGCAGAACACAGTATAAACCGCATGCTAGGACATGCTTTTGTGCAAAGCACAGGGTAAAATACAGAGCTAGGGCATGCTCCTTCGCTGATATTAAAAAAAAGATGATAGCCAAAAAGTACATTAAAAAACAGATCGAACCGAACACATTAATCCGGAAGGTAAAAAAAAAGTAGAAATTTCCGGATTTCGTCTAGATGTGGCCGACCCTAGTAACTATGAATTGAAGCGATGTCTATTAGAGTTGCAACACCCATGTCACTGAAAATATGAAGCTAAAAGGCCTAAGCTTGAAGAGATCCAATCTTACAAGATTGCATGGATATGGTCCTTAAGAGTTGCCAAGTTAGCAGCCAAGAAGATATGCTGTCTATACTATTGACTTGGTTCTTTTAGAGGGGACTATAGGATGTTCACATTAAGGTTGCTAGAATTGAAGATTTAATTCAAAGAAATGTCGGACAGAGTTTTAATCAAAGTATGTGGCTCAATGTGTGGAGCCATAGTTATCTTTTGTAATGTCCCCTTTTTTCAAGTTAATCATGAGGATGAGACCCTTAGCTTGCGCATTCCCGAGGGCTAAGGTATTCTAAGGAAAAATGGAACATTGGTGAGCTTCAAGGTTACTTTGGGTTAAAGCACTTTATTATATATTTTGGGATCTTTTTTAAAAGGTTGTTTTATAAGTGCTATTATAAGGAAGTGGTGATATATCTTTTTATAAAAAGGAAAAAGGTAACTCTCCTTTACTTGTTTTGGATGCCACTATTGGAAGTGGCATATTTAAGTGGAGAGAGGCCTCATTTGGAAGGGTCAATTTGGATATTGAAACTCTTGTGCAAGTATGTTAAGTTTGAACAAGTGACTCGAGGACGAAACTCTTCAAGTGCACTGTGAGTTGGGGACGAAAACCTCCAATTTTGTACAAGGACAGCTCTACTTAAGGGCTGTATTTGCGCCATAATTGTATGCAAAAAATTCTACAAAGGTGTCTTTTGACACCACTTACATCAAGGAATTAATACAAAAAGTTGGAACTCATCAATTTGCAGGAAGAAAGGAAAGTTGGCGAACCCTCGTGGAGAAGCTCTAATACCAATTGAGGCCGTCCAAGGTATGACGACTCCCTTTGGGAGGGTGGTGACCCTGCATAAGTGTGGAATTTGATCTTCGGAGCCTTATTCGGAGGTCAAGGTAATTTTCTTATTTTATTTCAGATTTTTGGTGAATTGTTTGGTCACTTTTGGCATGCATAAGGGGTCATTCAAGGTCTGAAATATTCCCAAAATTATTCAAGCAATTTTAGTACTTGGATGACTTGTGTGGCGAGCTTCGGGAGGTGTTTCGGTGAGAGAAAATCAAGTAATAAATTCCAGATTTATTTATTTTATTTGTCCTGGGTGTAGCGAACCTCTTGGGAACCTTTTGAAGCATTCAGGGGTTAGAAAATACAGCTGTAATATCAAGGAAAAATCAGAATATTTTGGCAAGGTATTTTCATCAATTTGCCATAGTATTGGACTCCAAAAAAGGTACAACAATCTTCTAAATAATTTTCAGCTTCTTGTGGATATATTTGGATGCTTTTCAGATTCAATATCATGTACTTTTCCAGCTAGGGTTTGGCTGGTTATTTATTTTCAGAATTCAGTTGGTGCTTAGTTTGGCTAGGGTTTGAGGGAAAACCCTCTTATTTGGTTGCCGTCCTAATTTGGGGACATTACATATTTGTTAGAAAGAAGCATGTTACACATAGGTTGTTCATTGTTAACAGGCAGCTTAGTAACACTGCTGTCAAAAAGTGCTACCCTTTTTAGCTTACTTGGAACACAAAGAAGACCTCGAGGAACACTGGCAACATTTTTTACAATAATTGATAGGGGAACAATTCTGTGCCAAGTCAGCAAGCGTGAATTCTAAAGGAGTGCGATACTTTGGGTGGCATCATTATTAAAGAGGCATTTCTATGGATTCAAAAAAGATCAAAGCCATCATAGGAATGTCTACTTCTATAGCCTATAGGTTTAAAAAAATAAGATGATAAGTCCTAGGACTTACAGGATGCTATAAAAGATTTGTATACAAGATATTACCAAATTGCCCACCCTGTCAACTTTCTTCCAAAGATGGAATTGACGTTAAATCGGATGGCCATATGCGAAGGAAGATTTCAACAGTTAAAATAGCTGCTAGCTTTTACGCCCATTTTATGTTCTTGGGATCCAAATGAGGATCATGTTATATGCATTCATACAAGCATTACAGGCATTGGCTGACAAATGACAAGGCACATGAATTCTGCTTTTAGAAGATCAGAAGCTATAATATCCCATGCATAATTTGTAGCAGCTGTTTTTCATGCAGTAAATGAGGATTGTTATGATGAGGCTCAAACATATCCCCTCAACCCAGCCGAATGCTAGTAAATGACGTTGGTTGAAATTTCTGAGTATGACTTAAATATTTAACATGTTAGATATCCACTCGCCTTCAGATTATTGCTGGGAAATGAATTTGGCTGGAACTGATGAGTATGGCTAAAATATCTAGCATACTAGAAGCCAAGAGAATTGGGTTGGATGTTATCTCTCTGCAATCAACTTTTCAAAGACATATATAGGCGTAAAGCTTGAGGAGCTTGGTTGTAGAGAGTTCTATCCAAGAATTAAGAAGGCTCTTTTAGAAATGCTTGGCGAGAAGTTGTACAGCTGTGTGTTGTTTGGAGGCGTTCTTTGGGCTGTTATTTTCCATATTTTTAATAGAGTTTAAAATGTCAACCAACACATGAGAGATAGTAGTTCATCATCCCATTTTTTTTGGAATGGGAAACTATCAAGATACAAGTAACACCTAATTGCTTAATCCAACTTTACTGTGTATCTGGATTCTACATGTTTCTTCACAGCACAAACATAACAAACTATTCCATCAACACGAATAGTAGATCCCAGCTAAAGATGAAGCAACCTTCTTGTGCAAGAGTTGCTTCTTGATGTAATTTTTTTAAAGGGCAACACCTTAATTATGATAGGTTATTTGTTTGTTGCTACTGCACGAACTGACAATTTTTCATTCCTGGATTCTGTCATTGAAGGGTTGTGTTCACTTTCTTTGGCAAATTAATCCATTGTTAACACGAGGTCATGTACATATTTCCATATGTTATTTCTCTAGAATGAACGTGGTAAGTATTACTATTAGACCAAGGCAGTAGAGCAGAGGGATGGAAGATAAAATATGATTTTTTTCCTCCCTTGAAGTGGACTACAGGAGTGTTTCCCTTGATGTTTTTAGGCTTTTTATAATGCATTACTTCCATACTGTAACCCTATCTGACAGTTCTAGCTTATTATCTGGGGTTGGTTATGCCAAGAGCTACAATGGATGATAGTTTCCAGAAGATATCCGCTGGAAAACACTCTGAATTGCTAGGATTCTGATGTGTTGTACATGAAAATAAGTTATAAACAAGAAATCAGAGATGGAGATAACATTAATTTTTATTCTATAAATCCAAAAGATGTATATAGAACTCTAACAGAGTTTTATTATTCTGAAAGTTCTGTACATGGCATTCTCTCAAAGGAGATGGATACTTAATGCCCTTCTATATCTAACTCAATCTAGGTATGCACATATGTAATTGTTGATAGAAACATTATGATAGATGAATGGTTCTTCTTCCACATATGGCTCTTCATCATCTATTGGTTACGAATGCACTACATCAAGAACGGTTGCTCTTCCACATGTAATTCTTCGTTTTCTGTTGGTTATAGATGTGCTGCATAAAAAAGGGTCAATCTTGGCCTGTGGGGTGCTACCCTTTGACCCTGCAAGTGAAACGCCTTGAGCAATATTGAGGGAACTCTGCCCCACAAGGTATGGGCACAAAGTTGAGTTTGAGGAGATCTAGCATCTGCATCATGTGCAATAAAAATGTTGGTGGGGCATCAGATGCAAGACCATATAGGTCCCAACTAGGTAGGAAATTGGTTCTGGTGTTGATGTAGACCATAGGTTTAGGGCTGTCACCTGGATTTATAATCCTTATTAGGAGTTTAATTGGAGTACATCTTGCATGAGTAGTGATGAATTGTTAAAACTCATTATTGCCATCAAGTGGAACCAACTGTGTGCCTATCAGTGTCTGTTTAGATACTAGTAGCTAGGAAGTATGAATCTAGGTTCCACATAATATATTCTTGAATCTTTATTATACATTTGTTTATGCCTCGTTGAACTGAAAAATTAATTTCTAAATTACATTACTTGCAAAAATTCTACAGAGAATTTCTTTTTCCTATATACAAGTTGAAATTTATATTTTAATTTTATGATAAAATAGAGCTCTGTTTTCTTTTGGACTACAGGTTATTGATTATTATGTGAAAAAGGGCGTTGTTAGCAAACTTCATGCGGACAAGCCTGCTAAGGAAGTTGCTGCAGAGATTCAGAAAACACTTTCATAGAAGTGGGAGTCGTAGCAGCCTCCAATGGCTTTTTCAAGTCAAGATTTGAGGAAGTTACATGAATCTGGCACATTGTCAGATCGGCCATAAAATTTTCCCATGCACTCTTTAATTGTGGTTCTCATCTTCCTTTCCTGGAATTTAATATCCCAAATATTTTGGATTCCTCTCCAATATATCACAACGTCCATTCCACAAGCTGATGTTTTTTTGTTTTTTTTAATGCATGGGAGCTAACTCAATATGTTGAGAATACTGTTTATCAAATAAAAAATCAACTTCTGTCGATTGATTTTCCCAGAATGTTTGTGGGAATTCAGTAATATGTTGTTTTCATGGTATTCATTTTGCTTGTCAATAGTTTATTGAAGGTAATATCAAATTATGTGTGTAAGCTATATTGTAAATGGTTTGTTTGAATTGCTAGCTTTTCTTCCAAGGTTACTATGGGGTAGTGTTTGGCAGAAAAAACAGAGCAGGAAAGAGGCTTATAGTTTGCAGTTTGATTTTTGTGATAAGCTTTATAATTGTGTCTGTTTTCCTTGTCAAACTAATTGTATAGCTATTAAGAGAACTGCAAGGCTTGGCTGTCAAAGTTAGTGTATAGGGCATGAGTGCTGCCTTAGTCTTTTATGATGCAAGGCATTTGGCTAGGGTTAAAGTAAAGAAAATAAATTTTGTAAGATCAATTGATAAAAAAGGTTTTCAAGCTATGGCATAATATATCAGCTGAAAAACAGAGCAGGAAAGAGGCTTAAAATTTGCAGTTGGATTTTTGTGATAAGCTCTATAATGTTGCCTGTTTTCCTTGTCAAACTAATTGTATAGCTAGTAAGAGAATTTTAAGGCTTAGTTGTCAAAGTCAGAGTATAGGGCATGAGTGCTGCGTTACTCTTTTATGATACAAGGCATTTGGCTTGGGTTAAAGCTATGGCATAATATATCAGCTGAAAAACAGAGCAGGAAAGAGGCTTAAAATTTTCAGTTGAATTTTTGTTATAGGCTTTATAATGGTGCCTGTTTTCCTTGTCAAATTAATTGTATAGCTACTAAGAGAACTGTTAAAAATGTTTTCAAGCTATGGCATAACATATCAGACAATTTAATTTTTGTTAATCCAATCTGGCTTTTGATAACATTGTTTGAAACTGAGAATCTTACCATCTTTCAGATTTGTTGCTTATTCTTGCTTGGGGTTTTATTTATAGTTTTTTTGGTATAGGGTTCTGCGATAGAGTTTTCCCCTTATGTAAATAAATTTATGAAGTTGTAATTTGTGTACAGTACATTAGTTTATTGATTATTTCAATTTTTGGGTGTCAGCACAAATCCTCAGTGGAAGAGCATGCATACAATGAATTGTTGTTACTTTCCCTTGCACTAGGATAGAGGAAGAGGTCATAGCATGTCATTCAGTTTTTCATAGCACACGAATTGGAATTGGCAGTCCTTAGTATATGTCATATTTCAGTTTTTGATTAGTTGATATGATATATATATTTAATAGGTAAAGAGGGATTTTATTTGGGGGCCTTGCCCAAAAAATTCCGTTTCATTTTTTTTTTAATTTGCATATTGTAAAGGTTAAGAGAATTATTTTCACGAGATTAATTGGATGTTTGTTATCAAGCTATGACATGATAATCAGACAATTTAATATTACCTTGTATCTTACTATCAAATGTTTATGGTAGTTGTGTGCTAAGTGGGTCTTTTTACCTTGTGATTAATTGGAGGTAAACTTGAGATATAACTTAAACACGAGTAAATTTTTCACAAAATCAACAATATGATTTAATATTTGTAAATTCAGTTTACAAGCTTTTGAGAACATTGTTTTCAATTGAGAATCTTATGAAGTGGTTTGCCCACTTTTTCAGACCCACTTTTTCTTGCTTAGGTTTTTATTTATAGGGTTTTTGGTACAGGGTTCTGCAAATGGTTTGCCCCTGTTGTAAATGGCTCTACGAAGTGGTAATTTGTTTAAAATATATTAGAAGTGCGTTGATTATTTGCAAGTGTCAAGCATAATACCTTTTAGTGGGAGATATGTTTTGAAGAAGTTTGGCACCTATAGCATTTTTATGGTTTCCCACATGTTGGAATTCCTAGGGCTTGGCATATGTTGATTTTCAGTTTTTTGTTCCTCTTTAGTTGAGAACACTTGATTAGTTGATATGATATTTTTTTAACATTTTGCATTGGTTAAGGTCATGTAGATCATTTTCCAAAGATTGATGGGGATAACTGTTTTCAAGTTTGTTGGCCAATTATTTTGCATGTAAAATTAACATAAATAAGAGAGAATGTGTGGAAAGCTAAGAGAGAGTGCATCTTATTAAGCAAACATAAGCTTGTCATTACAATGCAAAAAAAATGGTGACATTTAACAAAGAGCATTTAATGTAATTAGGAAGAACAAAGATAAGAGTGAAATACTAAAGATAAGAACAATGGTCACCCACAAAGAAACGATAAGGCACAAAGTCTTGTAACACTTTTTTCTCTCTTTCAAAAAGAATTCCAAGTTTATTTTTATCTTTCCTTCCTACGAAATTGTTGAATATGTTAGAAGTCTCCATAACAATGATTGTCACTCATATGTATAACCCATGGGACGTAATCAACTTATAACTAACATATAGAATATATTTTCTGTTTTTACATAGTTTTTTCATCTTTTTGTTTCTTTTTAAAAGTGATTTAAACAATACATTTACATCGAAATAATACTACAAAAAGTGCAACATGAAAATAGAAGAAAAAGTAGATTAATCTCAGAATCTCTTTTTGGAAGAGGAGGTTTGCTTAGCTTGTCCACCTCTTGAGTTATCTATGCAATAGTACTATGATTTTGTATTTGTGATTTCTTTCATTTGACTATTAGGAATCGAGTCATGATAACTACAATACCATTGCTTTTTAGGTTGACGATATTTGATAGGTGGATTAGCCACATTTCTTTGACTTCGGTCAACTTATCGACTCCTTTTAAAAAATTGAGAAGTTTTTTATTTAATTCACAAAGGGCACTGTGTATGTCACTCAATATGTTCATTGCCTCAACGTTAATTTTTTTTGTTCCAAAATATGTTTTAAACCAAAATTTTAAAATGTTGTTTTAATTTGGCATATTTTTACAGCTTAGAGCCCCTTTCTTTAAAACTTCATAGTGAATTGACTAGATGTTAGCACAAAATTTGGATCTCATGTCATTACATTCTTTCTATTGACTAAAGTTTTTTTTTGAACAAATTTTAAAGCATTAATTCTCCAATCCATTCTTAGGGGCCATAAGCGGGAAGTGTTATCTTTAGCCTTATCAAAAATGCCCTCTGAAACAAGCAGTTTCTCATTGGTGAGAGCCATTTCTTTTACATCTCTTATCAATCATCTCCACATTACCAATTCTTATTTTTATGGTCTTGATCTCTTCAATGATTTTGGCTTTTGCTCAATCATCACCAGTTCAAAGGCTTTCCTAACCTCATTAGTGTATATTCTATTTTAACATATTTTTTTCCATCTTTTCATTTATTTTTAAAAGTGATTTAAGTAATAGATGTACATTGAAAGAATATTACAAAAAGTGCAACATGAAAATAGAAGAAAAAATAGATTAATCTAAGAATCTCCTTCTGGAAGAGGTTGCTTACTTTGCATGCCCACTTCTTAAGTTATCTGTGTAATAGTATTCTGATTTCACACTCATGTTTTCTTTCATTTGACTATTTGGAATCTAGGCACGACACCAATTATACCATTGCTTTTCAAGGTGACGATTTATGATAAGCGGATTAGCCACATTTGTATGATGTTAGTCAACTTATCAACTCCTTTGAAAAAACTGGGAAGATTTTTATTTAATTCATAAAAGGCATTGTGTATGTCACTCAATACGTTCATTGCCTCAACATTAAAATTGTTTGTTTCAAATATTTTTTTTTACCAATTTTCTAAAATGTTGTTTTAACTTGGCATATGTATATGGCTTAGAGCCCTCTTTCTTTAAAATTTCATAGTGAATTGACTAGAAGTTCACACAACATTTGGATCTCATGTCATCACATTTTTTCTGTTGACTAGAGATTTTTTAGAGCATCTTTTAAAGCATTAATTTTCCAGTCAATGCTTAGGGACCATAAGTGGGAAGTGTTATCTTTAGTCTTATAGAAAATTCCTTCTAAAACAATCCGTTTCTCATTGGTGGAAGCCATTTCTTTTACATCTCTTATCAGTCATCTCCACATTACCAATTCTTGTTTTTATGGTCTTGATCTCTTTAATGATTTTGGCTTGTTCAATCAGCATGAGTTCAAAGGTTTTCCTAACCTCATTAGTGTATTTTAGTTCGTCCAACAATGGTTGCACCACCCATGTCTCCATAATTTTGCCATGACAATTAAATTTATTGATAGTACTGATGACTGCTTTGTCAATACCTTCAATGGGGATAAAATCCGGAAGATATGCTAATGAAGTGTCACTCAAATTCAAGAAGGATTTGATATAAGAGAGAAGTGTGTGAACTTGATCCTCAACTTGCTCTTGAGTCAACTCCCCTTCCTCTATCCTCTTGAGTAACTTGGCAACGAACTTTTCGAAGTTGTGAACATTACACTCATGAGTTGACTCTCCCATGGGAATTCTCTTCACGCTATAAGCCTCTAAGGTTATATTTTTTTCATTATTTTTAGCGAGTGGTTGTGCTATTTCTACAAATTATGCACTTTTTGAGACCAATTTTGAAGTAATCTTCGCATTTTTTGAAGGTGGAGTTTGTAGGAGACTCATCACTTCATTGAAATTTGGGATGACAACTTTCATTGTGATTTTTTTTTCAACAATTGATGAATCCAAACAAATGACACACCATTATAAGAACTTATAGTTTGGACATCAGAATCAAAAGGAGTTCCAATGGGTAGAGTGGGTTACTTCGAAGGCAAAGAAAAAGGTGGAAGCGTATGAAGTGAAGATGACTGGTTAACATTGTGTAGGAGAGGAACATGAGGTACTTGAGTAAGCTCTTGATCTAATGGCAAGAATTGTGGAGTGTATTGTCTATCAAAACAAATGACTCTATAAGAACAAGCTTCATTTAGATGAGGAGGAAAATGAGACCTTTTAATTTGTAATTTAATCCTTAATGAGTAATCTCCTCCAAAAGTATTTTTAGGGATGCTCCCATGATTAGGGTCCACTTCATCACCTCTACCTTCTACTGTTGTACTTAAGTGGGAAAGTGCATTTGGTTACTTTGTGTATACACATAATATTTTAAAAACTTTATCATTTATTGATCCTCTCTCTTGCAGGAACATATCAAATTTCAATCTCTCTAAGTGCATGCCTTAAAAGGTGCACTGGGAAAGGGGTAGATAGACCTTTGGTGCTTCATAAGATTTTTGGTCCCTATGTTATTTCCTAAAACCACTACAAGTTACTTTTATCCTACTCCTTAAGAAATTAAAACCCATTTATCCAATTGTCTAAGCAATTCACCTTCAAAAATAGCCCATGACTAAACAAACACCCTTCTCTTTCATTTTCCTACTATGTCATCTAGGTTGATCTTGTTAGGGATTGAGTGCACGCTATAAAATTATGTCGACCCAACTAACCTAGTTTAAGACCTAATGGCTATCTTTATCACCTAACAAAATTGAGATGGTCGATCTTGTTGGCTAAATTCTGAGAGGGTTTAGGGTCAATCCCTGGCTATAAATACCACCTTCAATACAATCTAATAGAGAGGAACATTCATTTTCACATTATTACAGCTCATAATTTTGCTATTTCTACACTTGAGGAGTCATTTTTCAAGGTTTTGCCTTGGAAGGAAAGAATCTTGTCTTGTGGGAAAGTCTTGGATACAAAGTAAGAGTCTTTTAGCCTGGAGTTGATTTATACATTGTGATCCTTACAAAACCACAACCTGTTGCAAAGCACCATTGGCCAAGGGAGGGATTGAGGCATGCCAAGTTCATTCAAGGTAAGTATTTCTAACTTTTACTCTTTCATTTGGTAGATAAATATTTCACAAAGTAATAGAATGAATTCTTTACTCCTTGCTTAGTTTACCTCTACATTGACTTGAGTAAAGTTTTCTTTGCATTGTTTGTTTTGTTTGTTTAATTATCCTCCTTTGTGAAACAAGATTTAGTGAGCACTAGATTAGATTTATTTTATTTAGTGTAGGCATATCTAAAGTTATTGCATGGTATCATTGGTCTAGAGGCTTTGAAACCCTCTCCTTTGGTATTGTGTAGTAAGAGATCTCTTGGTTAGGTTTAACAGATCTAAACTGGTCATGTCCTGATATAAATAACTATGCAATGAGTTGTTTTGGTAAGATTAAATTCTTCAAGCTTAGAATTCACTAAGTAGGATAAGTTGCAGATCTATCTTAATTTGTTGCATACATTTTGGTGAACTCAACGTAAATCTAACCCTTACAATTTCTAATTTATTTTTTTAACTACAGTCAACTAGATCGACTATGTCGATCCAATTTTATCTTCCATGCACATATTATTAACTAGATCGAGCATGTCAATCAAGTCTTACCTTCTATGTGTAGATTTTCAACTAAATAGAGTCTATTGATCGTGTCTTACATTCTATGTGCATGTTTTCAACTAGATTGAGCCTGTTGATCCCATTTTATTTTCTATGCGCAAGATTTTTAGTTTCAACCAACTAGATCGAACCGATCGATCCAATAATATATCATGCCTTTTGCGCCTAACTAAATTGACCATCTCAATTTTGTTCATTTTTGTATCTCAGTTTTAGCTAACTAAATCAACCAACTTGATTCTGTTTATTTTAAAATATTTTAATTTTTAGCTTTACCAAATGAAATCAATCTGATCGATTTAGTTTCATTCTCTTTTTTTTATTATATAAGTTTTATATAGATTAGATTAATTAGTTCAATTCTATCTAATAACATTGTTTTCTACCTTTACATGATAAAAAACCCATCTAGTTGACCCAGTCAAACAACAATTCAACATTCTCATAAAAATGATGTAATCGACCTAGTTGATCTTGTTCTATCCTCCAGGTTCTTTCTTAACATCTTAGCATTCCCATTTTGTCAATTTTAATGAAATTGCATATCTTATTTTTTTTAGTTAAAATTTAAATTTCCTACTGCTTCCACCAGTTTTTAGTTCTATAAAATTGTATCCACATAATCAACTAGATCGACTTGCTCGATCTAGTTTTGTCTATGTTTTTCCATCAAACTAAATTGATCTGGTCGATTTTGTTTGTTTGAGCCTATTTTAAAATAGATCGAGTTGATGAACTTGATTTTGTTCTGCATTGTTTACTCAAATAGAATGACCCGTTCGATCTTGTTCTGTATATTTTATTTCTCAGCATAAGTAAACAAAATTAATCTTTATTTTCATGGTAATTATAGAAACACTTTTACTTTTGAAATAAAATAGTTGGCTATTTTTTTATTTGCTTTAAAAAATTACAACTTGATTTTTGACAAAATTATTTTTCACCTTTATTTTCATCTTATTTAGTTTTTATTAGAAAGGGTGTACTGGTGGTTTTAAAACTACTTAGTTACTGTCATGAAGGGATACTCAGAATTTTGTTTACAGTCCTTCTCTTTTGTTTACAAATATCGTGGTCTGAGGGGCTTGCTTCAATACTCATAACCATAATAAAAAGTTAAACACAGTCTTTAGTTTCCATATACCTCACAATATTTTAGAAATGCATAGGATTTGCCTTTGTATTGAACCTTAGGAATCTAGTGATCCATTTGATTGTGTGGTGTATCATTAGCAGTTAAAGTCAAAAAGTTACTTCTAGTTTACCCTTGAAATTGGGTTTAGTGGGTTATGGAAATGTCACTTCCTTCATAGTTAGCACTCTAAAACATTGGGCCATCACTATCCAATGGATAACCCAATATCTTTGGAAGCCTACATTGTCAAACAAAACCTTTAATACAATATGCTGATCTTCTTTTCAGATAACTAGTTAGCATCTGTTGTCATAAAAATTATATTTTTTCCATTCTATGCTATATTATAGACTGTATCAGCCAACGTTGATATAAGTTATGTGTCGTGTGTTTCAACTAGATCAACCAACTCGATCTAGTTGCCTATGTGCTTACTTTTATTTTTATAACAAAATCATCAAGTTTTAAATACATAATTTATTTATGTTATCTGCTAAACTAGATTGACCAATTCGATCTAGTAGACTGCTCTCTTATCCTATCTATCCAACTAGATTGACTAGCTTGATTACGTATCTCTTGGTCAAGATAGTTCATTTTCAGAGTGTTCTATTTATTCTGTTTAGAATACAACTAGATTGACTACCTCAATTGCGTGCCTCCTGGTCGACATAGTTCATTTTTTGATCATTCTATTTTCTTGTTTAAAATCTAACTTATTTAGCTGATCTAGTTCAATTTGTGATGGATTTAGTTTTTATTTCTAAAAACATTTTTCCTATAAATCTGCACATAATTATTCTTTTTTCCACATTACTTAGCATCATGGAATCACCTATCAAAACTTTCCTTGATAATCTTAACCCATTTAGAATATATATAGGTTGTTCTTTTGTTGGACCCCAAATTTTGGCTAAGTCCTTTACTAAGAAACATGATGCGAAAGAAACACAATGCAAAAGAGTCAATGTAGAAAATCATGGTGCGGGAGTCTATGGCATGAGAGGATTAGGTCAGAGTAACGATGCATAATAAATGGAGAACTTGAGAATGAAGGAATTAGAACACTAGCAAAAGACTTGGGCAGCACACGGGAAGAGGGAGATGGTTAGGGAGTGATTCATAGGGATGAAACAATCTCAGTTAAATATAAATTTGTCATCGATCCACAGGAAGATAGGTACTCGACGATGAGGATCAAACACTGAAGAGAGAATATAGGATCACAAAGGCCCAGGTCTGTAGGAAAATAATGTAATTGGCCGCCATGACTTAAGTCCATTGATGATCATTGGCGAGTCACTATGAGTGTGATTATTACTGTAACTACTTGGTCAGGGAAAACCAAGTATAAATTCCACTAAATAGAGATTTTTAATGTTGTTGATTATTATTCCATTGCTATAATTGAGGATATTTTTGTGATATTGTTATTGTATTCAACTAGATAGTAGAGTCATATGATTGACTTATGCCATGCATTTGTTTATGTAACATGTGAAACTTTTTTCAATATGATGAATGGAATTTGCATTACGTGAATGTTATTGTTCTATTTATGGATATAATGGTGTTGGTCATCTTATATATTAATGTTCAATTAATTGAGTTTAGGTCCACAATTACTATGTATTTCTTTTTATAGTTAATCATTGAGTAAAATGGATGCGTTTGAGTGCCATTATATGTTACTACACCTTCATGCCACAAAACTAACATGAACCAATTCCTCATAGCGTGCTTCAGGCGAGTGTGCGATACTCATTATTGCATGAAATGCTAGTGTGCCAACACATTAGGTTTTAATCATTCCATCACGTGCCTGAGAAAGGTTATGTCTAGATAGAGAATACAATTCCAACATTTTGGTTCCTTTGTCGAGACCCATAGCACTTGTTTGCATGATGGTGGAAAATGTTTGAGTGATTGTCACTTGAGAAAATAAAGTGATGGATTACTAGTGTTAAAAATAACTTTGTAGTACTATTTCTTGAACCAAGAATTTTTGCATGTGCATGGGTTGAATAAAATATATAAAATTCATTATATGATACTTTATTTGTGGAGGTACCTGTTCATCTACATGCTTGGAACATGAGCTATACTCAAGATCGATCAAGAAATCATGGATGGAAGATAGGTTGGACATTAGAGCATCAGACAACTCTATAACACCTGGTAACACCTTAGACGCATGTTGTTTATTTTTGGTGGTGAGGGGCGTTGAATAGTTATGTCTTGGAGTATGTAGTTTTGACTTATTCTTATCCAGAGGAAGCTCAATTTCATTTTTTGAGAACCACGTGGTTGATATATTAGACATTTTCTCCTGGAGGTGAGGAAGAACTTTATTAACTCTAGACTTGAGACTTTTTACATGGAAGGCTAAACTCTTCCTTGCATGAGCAACATGACTGGTGGGGGAATGATAGGGTACATGTAAGTAATTATGGGTTTGGTGTGGTAGCTAGTTAGCAAAAATTGCAAAAGTGCAAATATGATAAAGCTTGATGAAGGGTTATAGGTGAAAGTGATCTAGGAAGGGGATGAGAGGACTCAAGAAGTGTTGTAAGGATCCACAGGGAAGCAAAAGAGTATAAGGAGGACTTTCTAGCTCTTAGACCATAACCAACGCTAGCTCTAATATATGTGGGAGAAGCAAGCCGAGAAGTGGTGACTGAAGAACCCAAGTTGGTCAGAGCCAATTCCCCAACTATAATGCAAAATCATACTTTTGATTTAGATGATATAATTGTACACAACTGGGATACATATAAAATCGAGTCAAAGACTGAACCTGTGAGAGAAACCTTAGTAGAATAAGTTTTAGATACAAGTGTATTAGCTATTTATTTTCCTTTGCAAAATAATTCTATGGCCTAACTTGGAATGACTAGTGGACACAACGCTAGTAATGGGCAAGGTATTAGCCCAACTATAATTACTCAACCTGCCTTAAAGCCCAATGTCTCAGGTGTTTTTGGTACTTCTAAAGGCACAGGAGGTGGACCAGGTGGTGGTCCGATTGATGGAATAGGAGGAGGCATAGGAGGTAGTGGTGGACTTCCCCTCTAAGAAACAAGAGGGCTCAGAAGTGTTCCTCAATATCCACCATTGCAATCACCTCAACTGCCCACTGTATACTATAAAATGGTGCTCTATTTTCTAGAATATTGAGGTGTGGAGAATACTATAGAGCATGTTCACAAGTGTGAACTTGTCTGGTGAGTACATGACATAACTTATTTTGAATGGAAAGCCACCTAGTTTTCAACCACCCTTATGGAACATGCACATAAGTGGTACTAGAAATATGATCCTCAACAAGCTATAGTAGATTATGATTAGCTTAAGGAAACATTCTTCCAGGAATTTGACATTCTAGAGTTTAAGCAACAGAGTATCACTGCATTGAAAAATATCAAACATGAAATTATTGAGAGTATGTGCGAGTATGATGTACATTTCAAGACACTTATTGTTAGAACCCCTCAAGTTGTACTTTAAAAAAATGTATTAATTTTTTTTCTCTATTAAAACATTTAAACAATCAACTTAACATATTCATATCATAGAATTAAACAATACAACTTATCTAAATCATAACTAAGAATAATAGTACTTTTAATTCAAATACTGCATACGATATTACTCTTATATAATTCCAAGGAAAGAATTTACAAAAGGACACAACCACGGTTGGTCTCATAATACATCATCCGCTGTTCAAGTATACCAAATACATAATATAATTACATTCCTTCAGGCATACAACCTAATACAAAAAATAGATACCAAGCTCTTTGGAGCTTGAATCGATCCAACTCGTGTATCATTGATAATCACAAATATCATCTCCAGGTAAGTACTGTAGTGGGAGGGAGAGCATCATCTGAGCACTTTTACACTCCAACCATGGACAAAAAATCTCCCACATAATTCCCTATCATGGAATGATCCTCCCTTCATAGATAGGTAGATAAAATGGTGTGAGAATCTAGTGAGACGTGCTAGTACCCTATGTGCTTGTAAGATTTATTACTACTACATGATGTGTATCATAAAGAAAATATGTTTCAACCATGATATCGCACAACATGTAAATCAAACATATGAAATGACAATGTATATCTATCATTACTTTGGCCAACATTTTTCAAATAATATATGATCACTAGATCGGTCAATTTCATCATACACCATTTGATGAGACTATCTATTGGTGGTGATACCTAGGCTAGTGGAAACTGTCACACTACCTATTTGCATCCTCAATACAATTCCTAAAACACATATATAACATAATATATATTTCCACAATTCATACAGATTTTTCTCCTAGTCTAGGAATAAAACAATATTAAACATTCATTTATTTCAGCAATACATAATGAATCTGGGACATGTGATTAATATAAAATAATACTCTAACATCAATACATTCACATACAATTTCATACCTTCTGGGTATGCTCTATAAAAAGACTATCTATGCATGCATGTTGAGGTAAGCTACTAGTTATTTATTGCAATTTAGATTTCATTGAAATATTCCTAATAACAAAATTGGCAACTAATTATAGAAACATACAAAGTACATGCATCAATTCTTCGAATGGCATGCCATGAATTCCAAACTCAATTAATTAAATAAGATTAAGCCTTGCTTATAATTAAATATTAAATGTGTACAATCAAACTCTTTTATCAAGCTAATGATATATTATTCTATTAATATTCATACTTTCAATATAATAATTTAATGTATAATCCTATTGATATTCAATTTAATTATAAGAGATCCATTTGTCTTAATAACTCCCTCACACAGAGTAAATGTAAACATAGATATATTTAATAAAATATATTAAAGCCTAATTATATTAAAAGAACATGCTACCCACTATTTATACTCAACCTTCATGAAATGAAACACAACTATTACCAATTCAACATAGCTGTTTAATAATTATTATGCAGGCCATAACCTAATGCAGGTTTGAGATAACTAAGACAAATCACATCTAAATAGAAGTGGGACACAATCTTAAGTCAATTACTACTATACATATAGATATTGGAACATAGCCATTATAGAATAGTACGTAACCCATTGGGAAATTAAGTTCTCAGCTAAGAAACTAAGACACATCCAACCAGTTTGAAACAAAACTATATATTAATAGTATGGGACACTAAAACATTCAACACAACCCAAATAATTACTTCAATATGCTGGTATAAAGGAATAAAGTGTAGGTTTATAGAATAAAAATGTAGACTAACAAAGACAAAACTTAAGTTTTTAGAACATAGATGGTAAATAAGACACCAAGATTATTTAGATGTAACTCAGAAAAAGGTAAACACAGGTCAAATTACATGTTGGTCTTTCAATTTACAACAGATGCTAAAATTTAAATCAGGTAAAAGAATAAGATGAAGCACAACCACATAATTATCAAACTACTCTAGTCATTGGGATCTCATGCTAATAAAAAGGACATAGTTCGTAGCAAATAATTGACAACGCAGGTCTGAATAAGAATAAAAGCACCATCAAAGGAAATCATTACATATTGGTAGGGAAATAAAATGTAGCATCTAAAAAGTACGAAGGGTTATGAAGAAACTTAAATGCTGCCCATTAAAGACAAAATGTAGGCCTTACTATAAAACTCAGGCTTAAATAATATTTAATTTCAATATAGAAAGAGACTCTTTAATAACAATTTCAATTCAAATTTATAGAAATACAATCCAACTTATCCAAAATATAGTGAACTTACCTAAATGGGTAAAACGTAGGCTAAAGACAATTTATAATGCAACCTCTATGTTCAACGCAACTCTAGTGAATTAAGACACAAATTTAAATAAAGAAAACATAGATCTAAAGATTTATAATACACACTTAAAATCTATTTGCACACATAAAGTATTATAGAACTTACCTTGAATAATTGTTAAATATTTCTCTTTTCTCTTTTCCTTCTAAATTCTCCTGCTTTATCTCTATGTCTTTGTGTCTTTTAATCCCCAAAATTCCTTTACATTTATAAAACTTATTTCTCCTCCTAATTGTTGCGCTCTATTGCATTTAAACTTTCTATTTTAGTTTTTCCCCTACATGTCTAACTAATCTTCTTGTTCTCTCGATATTCAATTTAGTTCACTTAATAATCTATTTTCCTAATTTTTGAGTAAATTCATGCATAATTCAAATTTTAACTTTAAATTGCATTAATTCAACTTCCATACAATTTTTAAAACAATGATAAATAATTATTTAACTAAAAGATAAATTAAGTCATAAATTGCATTTTATTTGAAATATAATTATTTCTACAATAATTATATTTATTATCACTAATATTTATTTTCTAGGTTTAATTTCAAAAATCAAATCAATTAGACTAAATAAATCTAATACATACTTAAAACTAATTCCACACACTCAAATATAATCATAAGTAATATGCACTAACATTATTATGCAAATATCATTTAAAATCTACTGTGCATGTGTGTAGGGTCACTAGCATTTTTCACTGATATTCCCTCAATCATTTCATTTCACTAATGTTCTCTGATGATGCTCTCCCTCATCAAGCTCTGAGGGTAGAATCTATCCTGCATCTACCTCACAACAAGTAGGTAGTTACTCTAAGTCATCACAAATATCATTAATAATGCTAAAACTAACTAATACATATCTGTTGTGTACATAATATAACATACAGTTATCATATCATGTACTCTAATCATCAATATCATTGTCTCATTACAATATATGTCATAAATTTCAAATCAAAGCAATAGTAATCTTGTATTAACCATACTAATCAATGGATTAGGTTTATAAGTCATAGGGTTAAATCAATATGTAACACTTATTTCTAAGATCTCATTGAGATAAATGTTGCTCAACATGCTCAATAGTTTATGGGAGGTCTGTTACTCCCCTTTAGATGAACAATATCTCAATTTTTTTTACCAACCTGCATGAGGCCTTGGAAGCTAGCCTTAGTGCCAAAGTTGTTGGTAGTATTGATAATGGGATCAATTCTTTCATGGAGGCTCAAATCACTATAATGGCATCTCAACTAGAAAATATTAATGCACACAACACTCATGACACTCATAATGGCCTATAGTGTGTCAATTGTGAGTCCAAAGGCCATAATTAGAATAATTATCGTCGTAAAAACATACACACAATACTAAAGCAGTCATGTGAAATCCACCAAGAAGAGCATGATCTTTGAGCTTGTCCTCTACTATAACATGCCACTCAGTCAAAGGTGTCAACTTATTGTAAGATATATGATGCGTATACTCGTGATACCAATGATTGCCATCTCATTATTGGCATCATGAGGTGTACACAAGTGGTACACATCAAACCTCTATTTTAAATAGCTAAGAGAATAGAGGTGGTTATTGTGGGTAAGGTCGAGGTCAATGGCATGGAGGTGGATTATTTCCACCATGAACTTGCTATAAGTATGGTTCCCTTGAGCACTACCAGTGCAATTACCTAGTTTATCCTACATGTGTCTTCTATAAAAATGAGTACCATTCAGAGGAGTGCCTTGACTTGTACACGACTATTAAAAAATAAATAAATGAGAAAGGTGCCGACATGATACATATTGAAAAACCACACTACGGGCCATGCCCTATCACTCTGATGGGCCCTAAAGTTAATATTACAATATGTAGTGGTGGCCAATCCCATTTTATGTCCATTTCATCTATTGATAAATTTTAGTATGAAGAGCCTCGTGTTACTCGGTATCCTGATGCTCAATAGTAGAATGAGGTGCTCTGAGACACAATGAACTTGGTAAGAGAATTTCAAGGGGAGATCAAGTTTATTAAGGATTGTGATGTCAATGAATGTGCTGATATGCAAAAAGCAATGAACCATCATGATATGAGGCAAGATGAATTACAAGATCTCTGCAATCAACTATTGGATGAGGACATTATACCATTATTGTATAATTAGACAAGGCATAATATGCCAAGACCTACTGAATATCATCAGTTAAACCATGCATGATGACAATATACTCCCATCCAACTTAGCCCAGAAGGGGACAAGGAGATATTGGTTAACACCACCATAAATGGATGGGTTATCCAAGATATCTTAGTTGACACAAATGATGAAGTCAATATTATGACAAAGGATGCTTGGTAGAAGATGGCTAGCCCAAATTTGTAACCTTCACCCTAAGTGTTATTCATGGTTAACAAAACTTGTACTTTACCCATAGGTGTAATTAAATATGCCACTATAGATATCCTTAATGTTACATTCAAATCAGACCTCAAAGTCATAGATTTGGTCGAGGCTGATGACTTCTCAGCTTTTTTGGGTTGTCCATGGTCTTACACCAACAATGCTAATTTGAGATTTAATAAATGGTACATCAACTTTAAAAATGATGAATAACATATGGTCATTTCATTAGATCATGCTCATGGGCCTCCTTATGTTGAACCAATCAATGCCGATGAAGACATCAACCATGTTTATAATGTCACATCTCAAGGCACTGAATGTCATGACCCCACCCCTGATGGTATATTGCGATGGATGAATAAACAATCCTTATTTGACACCACTAGTAATACTTGTGACTACTAGGCATAGGGTGACTATGACCTTATTGGAAGTCTATGTGGCACTATCAATAGTGTAAATGATACTTGGTATAAGTATCACAAATTCCATAAATTTGTTCATCTCTTACATGGATAAATCATGGCTGCACCATCAACAAGACTAGATGAGGCCCCAAGGTTCCATGGTCAAATGGAGGTCCATGATTTTTTCTAAAAGTTGGAAGACTTTTATGATTCTAACATTGATTGAGTGCCATCAATCATTCATATTTTTAATGGCATAGCTACTAGGTGGTGGCAAAATAATCGGGAACATTTTATTACTTAGGATCATGTACGTTCTACATTGAATCATAGATTTCACCACAATAAGCATATACATGATGCTATAAGTTATAGTGGTATTCAAGTTCTAAAACCTCACCTTGAAGCTTATGAGACAATGTGGATGATAGATGAAAATTTATTTCCATAATAACTTTGGGTTCATGCTTTTTATGGCACTCTACGTACTTGAGATATCGTGGTATATCCATAAAGAGTGCCATCTAGATACAAATTCTTGGTGCCTGCTTAAGAGTAATATGATTACGGTATTATCCTATTCATCCCTACAGATGTATTTGTGCCTTACACTACAAGCTATGTGTTAAGCTATCATAGGTGACCCATGCCCCATTAAAGATTGAATTCAAAGCATATAGGGCATGCCAAAGGAAGGATTAACTATTTTTCATGAGCCTAATGAGCAAACATCCTCTCCCCCACTTGAACCTATACTGAATCATGCACTAAAAGATGAAATCTGAAAGGGTAAGCAAAAAATTGTATTTCAGAGTGATGAAGGTGATAAATATGATTTGCCTAACCCATTGACTGATCATTTAGATCTACACATGGAGTATGGCATTCCAAATGTTCATGACACCATTCATTATGAACAACATCCATACTTAGAGCCACTCTAGACCATTCAACACAATATTGGCATGGAGGAAGAACACAAGATGGCTATCATGGGGAATTACTAGTCTGATACTAAGATCATAAAGGTATTTCAACTGTTAAAAGAGTATCAAGATATTTTTCCATGAAATAATATTGAGATGAAGGGTGTCCATTCTTCTTTGGTTAAAATGCACATCAAATTGGTAGAAGGTGCTAGACCAGTCAAATAGAGGCTTTATCAAATAAATCGTAACTTGTGTGCTCATGTCAAAGAAGAGATCAATATTATGTTGCATGTAGGAGTCATTAATCCTATCAATGAGTTTGAGTGGGTTAGTCCTATGATAATAAGTATTAAAAAGGATGGACACATATATATTTGTGTGGATTATAGATTACTTAATGCTGCTTACATTATCGACCCTTTCCCAATGCCATTTATTGAAGAGATCATAGAAGGCATTATTGCATGTGAAATTTATACCTTTACAAATGACTTCTTTGGGTACCACCAAATTCAGATTGTAGAAGAAGATAAGCCCAAGAATGCATTTGCCACCAAGTGGGGATATTTTGCTTATACTATCACGCCATTTGGATTGAAGAATGCCCCTAATGTGTTCTCTCAGATCACCATTGAAGCTTTCAAATACTTTATCCATAAGTTCCTTTAGGTCTCTCTAGATTACTAGATAATTTATATCTTAGTAAAAGACCATTGTTCCAATCTACGACTCATGTTTGAGCATTGTAGGAATCTTTAGATCTCTTAACTTAAAGAAATGTCTCTTTGCTACTCTATTAAGAGTTTTCCTTGGTCATATTATTTATTGTGATGGAATTTTAGTGGACCCAACCAAGATCACCATCATCCTCTACCTACTAGCATTGACCACCCAGTGTAAGGTTCATGCCTTCCTAGGGCACACTGGATATTATAGAAAATTTATTCATGGATATGATAGGATTATAGTGCCTCTAAAGGAGTAACTAAAACATATTGGTCAATTTATTTGAATTAGTGCTCACCAAAAAGCCTTTGTTACCTTAAAGGATAAGCTTATCATCGTACCTATTCTCCATTTCATAGATTGGACTAAACCTTTCCATATTCCTGTTGATGTTTATGGCATGGTAGTCGGTACTATACTTGTTCAACTAGGTGAGGGTAACTTGGATCACCCTATATACTTTACAAGTTGAAAGCTTACTCTAGATGAATGTAAATATATAACCATAGAGTGCAAGACATTATCTATGGTTTATGCCCTTTAAAAGTTTCAATAGTATCTACTGGCAAACCTATTTGTTTTATTCATAGACTATGAGGTATTAAATTATTTTGTCAACAAACTAGTTTTACATGGTCGCATTTTCTGGTGGATCATGCTATTTTAAGAATTTTAGTTCTCAATTATGGCCAAACCTAGTAAGGGCAATTGCGGTCTAGACCATATTTCATGCATTGAATTTAGTGAGCTGGTGTGTGCTATAGAAGTTATTCCATGTCTCATACATACCTGAGTAATTAGAGGAAATCACCACCTTTTTGAATTCCAAATCAACACTAGCTCAATCTAACATTCCAACAAAGAAGTAGATTACTATTTGTGTTGCTTTATTCCAACTTATCTGGGGTGACCTTTATAAGCTTGGTCGGGATGAGGTGCTCTGATGATGTGTTATGAAACATGAGCATGCTAAAGGTGCTCTATGAGGTACATGAAGGTGTTGTTGGAGGATATTATGTTAGTGAAGCTATCATGTAAAAGGTTCTTTTGGTTGGTTTGTGGTGGCCTACCTTATTTAAAGGTGTTAAGCATTACACATGCCAATGTGATATTTGCTAGTGCATGGGAAAGATGAATAGGAGGGATGCATTGCCCCTTCATCCTATTTTATCTTAGGAACATTTTAAAAAGTGGGCCATTGACTTTTTTGGTCTCATCAACCTAGTAGGAAGGTATACTAGATCTCCTTATATTATCACTTTTATTGACTATCCCACTTATTGGGATGAAGCTGCATCGACATGGGATTGTACAACTGCTACTACTACCTGATTTATTTAGGATAATATCATTACTAGGTTAATTTGGATTGAATTTTAGTAGTGACCAAGGTACTCAATTACTTAATGAAATTATCCATGTCCTATTGGCAGAGTTCATGATCACTTACCATAAGACAACATCATATCATCCCTAGGCCAATGGTATAATTAAGGCATTCAACAAGATCTTGGGCACTACATTAACCAAGATATGTAATACTGGATGCACTAACTAGGATGATCATGTATCTATGGTATTATGGGCTTATTGGTCCCCTTAAAAGCACTTAAAAAATAACATGCCATTCAACCTTATGTTCAATACCTACCTTTAACTATGATGTTCATGTCATTCATATCTCACCTGATACTAAATCCGAACCTGAAGGTTATATACCCCCTAATAATACACCATTATCAAAAACTTCATGGGTAATCAAATAAATCCCTATTAGTACATCTTATAAATATCCTATGCAACTTAATCCAATACATCCTACTTTATTGATCATAAATATCATATATCCTTCTTATGACTATACTGATCAATCTAAACCATTACCATCTAAATATATCCAACCAAACTCAATTGAAATAACTCTTCCTTAGTTATTACCTAAAATCACATATATTTAACAAGTCAATCCAATTACCATAGACCTTATTGATTTCACTCAAACCCATCTCATCATCATAAAAGCTTTATCTTCTACTTTACCTGAATTTATGTTAGTTGCTAAAGCTACTATTGTGAGACAAATACATTCTGAATATGATAGAAAAGGTAATCAAATCATTGATATGGAAGTGGATGTAGAATATTATGGAATTTAACCATACTTACCAATGCCGAAGCTATACTAGAACTCCTCCATGCTAGAGAACCTCAACGTCCATGCCAAAATCATAAGCTTGGCCATTTTCAACAAAAGGTTCCTTGTTTAAATAATTTCATAACCAATGTGGACCCCATAATTCATCCTATTTATTCCCTCCCTCCTGCTCCATGTCATTTTTAAGATAAAAATGCTATGCTTATTGAATAATCTACAAAAATCAAATACACTACACGTACATGTTCTCGACCTATTACCATCTCTAAAGAGCTCACCCCCTAAAAACACAATAAGTTTAGTCTCTTCTTTGACAAATATCACAAAGATTTTGATTGGTCATATGAAGAAATGTATGGAATTAATCTTGACATCATTTTTCCATAATATAATTACCTACCTAGGTGTCATACCCGTGCAACAAAAGCAACAAAAATTCCCTCATGAGATTTCTTATTTATGACAAAGAAATCATCAAACTTTTGGATGCTAAATTTATTGAACATGTGGGCTACTCAAAATAGGTCTCAAACATCACCATGGTTATTTACATATGCATCAACTTTCACAACCTAAATTTACTTTGTCTAAAAGATAATTGTCCCTTATCATCAATTGATGTCATTATCGATTATACTACTAATTACGAAAGGTTATCACTCATGGATTATTTCTTGGGATATAATAAAATTCACATACCTCTTGAAGATCAAACTAAAACACCATTTACCATAGAATACATAACCTATTGCTACGTTAAAATACCTTTTGGTCTCAAAAATTTTAGAGCCACCTATCAATGTGCAATGACCCATATTTTTCATGATCTCATTCATAAAATAATTGAAACCTATGTGGATGATCTTATTTACAAATCTAAACATCATGACACTCATATTCATGATTTAACTATCATATTAGATTGACTTATTAAATACAAAGTTAGATCTAATCCCTTCAAATATGTGTTTAGTGTTACTTATGGTAAATTAATAGGTTTTCTTATCTCCCACTGAGGCATTGATGTCGATCTAGTTAAAATCAAATCTATTATCAACATGCATATCCATTGCTCCATTCTATACATACGAATATACCTTGGGAAACTCGGGCCAATTCGCCACTTTATTCTAGAAATGGCTTACCATGTATACCTTGTTAGTTCCCTTCTTAAAAAAGGTAATGATTTTAAATGGATAGATTCACGGCAAAAATTGTTTGATAACATGAAAGAATCCTTACTTCATCCTCCTACTCTTAGACCACCTTCAAATGATCATCCATTAATCTTATATACATCCTTTACCCCCTTATGATTTGGGGCAATGCTTGCTCAAGAAGATGAAATAAGTATAAAATATACCATCTAATATATTTTTCAAACCCTAATTGATTACAAAAAATGCTATACAAATTAAAACGTGATTGTCTAGCCATCTATTTCATAGTTGAAAAGCTATGCCATTATATTCTCTATCAAATTACTTATGTCATTATTCATTTTGATCCACTCCATTTTTTCTCCAAATCTTTCTTATATATATATATATATAAAATTGATAAATGGATGATCCTATTGATGGAATTTGATCTCATAATTATTACACAAAAAATTGTCAAAGGACAGGTCATTGCAGATCAACTGCGACTGACTCCTTTCTAACTATTAATCACTTTTAGGATACTCTTATTGATGAAGAGAGATTTATATTGAAGGTATTAACAAAGAAATTTCACTCAAAGATTATTTTCACAACTTCATTGCTAATCTGGAAGTGAATAACCATGAAGAACCTGACCCTCCTCCTTCTACCACTAAATCTAAAACAATCATTAAATAATTACCATAAATTACAATTGACTTGCATGAAGAAAATTGGACACTTACGTATGATTTTACCATGGGGGTTTGTTAAAAAACAACATACCCGAACTCCTTGAAGACATTTTACACTTAATTTTGATTGTGTAAAATGCCTTCAAGGAGTTGGGTTAGGTTGTGTTTTAACAAACCCCCATGGTAAAATCATACCTCTAGCATTTAGATTAACCTTTATGAATATGAAGCCCTTATATTAGGCATGCAAGTCATGATTGATTTATATATCCCATATTTACATAATTATTCAATTCAAAACTCATATGTCATCATGTTAGTGGAGATTATTAATGTAAAAGTGAAAATATTATCACATATCATAAAATTACCACTACACTTGCCAAGGAATTCACTTCATTTACCGTTGAACCAATCCCATAAGAGAAAAATGCTATAGCTGATTTTCTCGCGTCATCAACATCTCTATTTCATCCTTATCAAGTTATTCATGATTCCCAATTCCTTATCCAAATGAAGAATTCACCTTTTATACAAAATAAAAATTATTTCTTTATTTGTCATATTGAAACTATCACTATTTGACAAAGCTTATGGTAAAAAAATATCATCTAATTCATTGAATATCATTCTTACCCTCTAGAAGTATATTTTTATGAAAAGACCCTAATTCATAAACAAGCATGAAAATATGTATTTTAATATAACACCCTCTATTATCAGAATGTGAAAGGTATCTTATTCCATTATGTAATGCCATAAGAAGTTATTATCATTGAATAAGCACATAGGGGCATATGCGGTGGTCACTATAGCAACCATGCCACAACTTGAAAATGCCTATGCATGGGTTAATTTTGGCTTGCTCTTAAAAAAATGCCATTAATTTTTCTAAAAGTGTAATCCTTGTCAGCTTCATGACGATATCATTCACTCTCCTTTGATCGAAATCCAAACCTTGGAATCTCTTTGGCCATTTTCTATGTGGGGATTGGATCTCATTAGAAAATTACCTAGATCACAAGATGGCAATATATTCAATATCACTACCACTAAATATTTTACTGTGTGGAAACTATGCCTCTTGTTAATGTTATATGTATTACCATTTCAAAATTCACTCTCAATCAAATCATGTCATTTTAGAATTCCTTATACCATCATTTCCAACAATGGTGGCAATTTAAAAAATAAAGATATGAAACAATTATGTGCAAAATTCAAAATTATGCATAAATTTTCAACGCTTTATCATCCTCAATACAATAGCCATGCATAAGTTAGTAAAAAAATTATTAATAAAATCTTGTAAAATACTATTAGATAATCTCATACTGATTGGCACTTACAACTCTACCCTGCACTCTGAACTTATTGAACCAACATACTTACTGCTACTGGGGCAATACCATTTTTGTTAGTATATGGGTTTGAATCAGTATTACCTCTAGAAGTTGAACTACCATCCTTATGCATTTCACTTCATGATATTATTTTTGATGAAGAAACATGTGAAACTCATCTTCATGCTTTATATTTCATTGATGAGCGACATATGATAGCTTTATAATATAATCACTAATATAAAACTCACATTACTAAACAACATAACAAGAAAGTCAAAGTACATATTTTTAATATTGGTGATCTAGTCCTCAAACTAGATTATACACATGATAAAGAAGACAAGTACACCAAAAAATGATTTAGTCCTTTGTCAAAGACATCCTTGGCTTTAATACATATAGTATAAAAAATAATGAAGGGTATATTTTCAAGGAACCCACTAATGCTCAATTTTTAAATAAATATTTTGATTAAATGTTTAATATCTTACATGTTTCTCACATTTTTCCATATACTAGAAATACTAACACTTTTTACAGGTTTTCTACAAGATCCCCAATATGTAGCATTACATCACTCTCAATAGCCTTAGTTCCTATCATTGGTCCATTAGTCTATCTATAATCCTTCATTTTAATTCATGATTTGTAACATAAAACTGTGGATAGGACCCAACCATCCTCATGAATATATTTTGTTTTCATTTTTCTTAGTCAATCTTGAAGTCTCTTTTTGATCATTAGTTTGTCATTTTAAAAACCATTTATACGTCTATTTACTTTATCTTTTATGAGTTTCACTATAAGACCTTGGATAGGACCATGCCTTCTTCACAAAATACTCTTATACTAGTCTTTAATTTTACACTTATTCATTTTATCTTTTATGAGTTGTAGTATAAGACCTTAGATAAGACTAGGCTCTCCTCACAAAATTTTCATTTCATAAATTATTTTCTAGCTAAGTGTTTTCCATGAAAAATAAGGTAATGGTTAAGAATTATGATTTCATACTCTCAAAATATGTTATATTATATGGTGGTAATAATTTTAAACAAATTATTTCAAATGTCTCCCCTTACCCATACTATTTCTAATGATATAGCGTCCTACTTACTTGTCGTTGTATCATTTTCACATTTCATTTTTTTGGGAGTTGAGGTAACTAAATCATTCCATGTTCATTTTCATCCTTTCCCCTATTTTCATTTCACTTTGAGAAAAATAAGGTTGGTTTCAATATAAAATTCTTATCTAACGTGCAATAAAAAGGGTCTTAGACACCATACTCTCTGAGTTCTTCTTCTTAGCTATCAAGTCTAAGTTCTCTAGTGATAGTAATTTTTTACACCCATGTTTGAATTTTATAAATCCTTATGGAGGGGGAATATAAAAATCCAAATCATTTAAAATAGAAGGTAATGATATAAAGGCATCTATAAAATTAAAAGTCAATATCACACCAAAAGGCATAATTATCAAGCACATATCCTAATCTAATCGAAGCTCAAACTCCACAGTTGGCCTCATGATAGAGTCGAGGTCTATTGGGGTGTGGTAGGCTAGTATATTGGGATATGAGGTTTCAAATTTCTCTATAGTGCCACCTACTTTCTCACACAAGTACTTAATCTTCAAAGTAGATTGACAACTCTGTAAGGGGTCCTGAGGAATAAGGAACACATTATGAGAAGGTAGGTCCATTTTTATTTTCATGCATATAGCCTTCATGGGATGATATTTATACTTCACTAGATAAACTAGATTTGTGTGGCTAAGGAAAGTTATTTAGAGTCCTTAATGTCAAAAGTCTTTTTAATTTACTAACTTGATTTGAGTGTCTTGTTTTTAATAAATATTATTTACCTTGGTCCCATTTGTATTTCTTCACCACCCATTTCATATTTCCCCTTGATAGGCAAGTACATTTCTAAATATTTTTCCCAACTTTTATATTCCTTATTATTCATCTCTTGTTATACATGCTCAAAATAGGTTTGTTTTAAATTATTTATCAGTAAAATAGAAGTTATATCTTTGAGTGATTATACATTAATTCCTTAAACCATTGTCTTATCCTTCTTGGATTTCCTTGGTTATACTTAAGATTATGAGTTTCTTTTTCACTTTTTTTGTAGATCATTTCATTCTTTTTATCTATTTAGTTTTTTCATTGTTGAGTGAGTTTGGATTATTACTTATCTTTTATCGATGTTGTTTATATTTTCTATTCTTTCTCCATTTTTTTTTGAGTATGGTTTTCTACTTCTCTTACATTGATGTTGGATCTATTATTTCATTTTCATGTATCCTTAGTTTAATTTGATTTATTAATTTTCTTACCTAAGGTACATTGGTCGGGTTTGTCAGTCATTTAGTAGCCTTGGATTTTTGATTGCCTGATTTATTCTCATTCTATCTATTTTCCTTGGTCTTTTGGTTCTAACTTAGCAATGGTCATCCCCACTTACCAATTTTCCAAGTGACTTATTCAGTTATGCAAACTTTATTTATTTTGATTTCTATGCAATTGTTTGTTCCTAATTATATCCTTGTATCCTTAGGATCTTCCAAAGTAGTTAATGCACCCTTCATGATCAAGATGACAAATACAACAAACAACCATTTAGTGATAAAGGTAAGTCAAGGTATATATATTATACTTTTAATTATTTCAATAAATTTCCTACTATCACTATAAATTATTTAATTTTATTTTCTAATTTTTAATACAATTTATTAGCTCAACATCATGTGTTAATATTTTTTCTCGAAACACTATCCCATGTTACAACTGTGTGACATGTGATGAGCTTTGAGTGGGGTATATATACACACACAATATTTTTAAAACTTTATTATTTATTGATGTTTTCTCTCTTATAGGAACCTATCAAGTTTTGGTTTATCTGAGTGTACACCTTAAAGGGTACACCAAGAAATGGGTGGTATACTTTTGGTGTCACAATATTATTGGTCCCTATGTCATTTCTTAAAACCACTACAAGTTAATTTTATCCAACTCCAAGCAATTAAAAACAACTTATCCACTCCTATAAGCAATTCACCTTAAAAAATATCCCATAACTAATAAAACACCCTTCTTCATTTTCATACTATATCATCTAGGTCAATCTTATTAGGGATTGAGTGCATGTTACGAAACTCTGTCAACCTGACTGACCTAGTTCCAACCTAACAACTATCTTTCTCACCTAACAACATCGAACCAGTTGATATTATCAGATAAATTATCAAGAGGGTTTAGGGTCAATCCATAGCTATAAATACCACCATCACTTCAATCCAATAAAGAGGAATATTTATTTTTGCATTATTACAACTCATAATTCGAATATTTCTACACTTGAGGAATCATTGCTTAGGGTTTTACCTTAGAAGGAAAAAAGCTTGTCTTATGGAATATTATTTGATGAAAATTATAAGTATTTTTGCCTAGAGATTATTTATATAATGTGATCCTTACAAAGCCACAACAACATTTTGAAAATAACCATTATCCAAGAGAGAGATTGAGGCATGACAGGTTCATTCAATGTAAGTATTCCTAACGTTTACTCTTTCATTTGGTAGATCGTTATTACACAAAGTAATATGATGAATGTTTTAATCCTTGATTAGTTTAACTCTACATTTACTTGAGTAAATTTATCTCTGAATATTTTGTTTTATTTATTTAAATATCCCCCTTTGTGCTACAAGCTTTAGTGAGCACTAGGTTAGATTTATTTTATGTATTGTAGGCCCAAACTAGGGTTATTGCATAGTATAATTTTACTAAAGGATTTGAAACCCTCTCCTTTGGTATTTTGTAGTAAGATATCCCTTGGTTAGGTTTATCATATCCAAATTGGTCATGACCCAATATAAATAACTATACAATGAGCTATTTTGGTAAGATTACCTTATCTAAGCTTGGAATTCACTGAGTAGGATAAGTTGCAGATCCATCCTAATTTATTGCATATAATTTGGATCTTTTGAAGATATAAGAATATTTATAAATAATTAATTATGTGAGCTCTAATAATTTATTCTCAAATTATTTTCTTGACATGTATAGGACCAATTGAGTACAGCCCTCCAAATTTGCCACTTCTTTACACAACCAATTCATCTCAGGTAGTGGTAGGAAATTAAATTTTTTGTGTATAATGGGTCTTCCAAATCACTTACATCATCTGTTATGACTTTGGTAACCCATTATACCTTGATTCCCTTTGATTTATCTAAGCTCATTCATGTATAATCTCTCCTCTTTAATTCAAATTCATCAACATAATTAGTCCAATAATATTCAATGGTGGGTTCGTGAAAGTAGCTAGGACCTAAATCAATATGTGTTGTCACATAATACTTTTTGTTGAATGGGAAAATTTAGTGTGGAAGTATGTAGAGAAATGGATCATGGTTATTTCAATGTTTTTCATGTCCAATGTAATTTTACAGTTGTAGTGGCATAACTTAATTGGAAGCTGTATCCTAGTTATATGCTCCTCTCTACATATTTTATGTCTCCCAATTACCTAAATATTTATATGAGAAAAATATTATCATTTATGTATCTATAGATTTGGTATGGGGTTCCCTAAAATCCACCTAATCTGATAAAGATGAATTTAGGAAATTGGATAAAGTAATTCCCACACTAGTTGACCAATCTAGCTCCTTCTTTTGAAATTATAACTGTTGTATTTCCTTCCAAATATCTTACCATGAACATGAGGAACACATATTTGATGCATATGAAGTTATTCTTGTGCTTCTCAAAGGTGAGTTGGGTATAATACTCATATATCATAATGTTTGCGATAAACTATCCCTCTGGGGGGCCAAGGCATGACCTCAAGATTATAATTGAATAGACTAGATAAGAGGTCATGTAGATTTTTTGTTGTTGTCTTAAGTGTCATCAATTATTTGTGTAATGTATCACTGATGACATGGCCCCAATATATAGATTTTTTGCCTTCGTATATTATGTTCATCAACATACACAACTATTCATGAAATTAAATTATAGTTTGCTTTCCCATTATTATGTTAAACAGAGTCAACATATTAGATAGGTCTTCATGAAAATATGATATGTGGAGAGATTTAAGAAGTTTTGTGAGACATGTTTTAAAAAATTTAGCCAAGCTTATTTGACCAAAGTAATGCATTTTTTGTTGTTTTGATCCCAATACGCTTGAGTGGTTACTTTACTTATCAACACAAATTCTTCTCGAGGAGGGATCATGAGAGTTATATTCAGAGAGTGACCATCAAATCCTGTAATTAACATGTGTTTAAAAATCTATACTTCCATGTTGTTTGGGTTGTAATACTTTATGCATTCAAAGACTAGAATAATGCATTGTATTGAAGTTGGGAGACCAACAACTTATGTGAGCTAGCTATCATATGTGTACTACCTATAGCTAAATAATTACCTTAATCCTATCCCTAAAGTCCTTTATGTTAATGTGACTGATCTTTTAGTCCTAAACCTTTATAATGTTGGTCTCAAAAGTAGACAGGGCTTCATAAACCATATACTTGTATTTTATTTTTGAAGACTTAGTATGACAAAAAGCAACTTCTATGAGCATTGTGAGGTAACGGTATGCATAGTCTTAAGGAAGGAAATACTTAGGTGAGTGTAAGGGATATACTACAATGGTCATAAAAATGTGGAAATTACCTCTTTAAACCTTCTAAATAGGAGGTTTCATAATATAACCAAATATTTAAGGTGCCTATAGTACCTTAAAAACTTGAAACACCCTAGAGGGTCTAAAACTTAACCAACTTTATGAAGGATGCTAAGGAAATGATTTGTAGTTTAGTGGTTTTTAAATATCAAAAGTTTTAAATGATTGAGGAAAATTGGAATGCGTGAAAACAAGGAACAAACCCTAGTGGGAACACATGTAGCCTTTGCAAAGTTTGATTATTTGAAAAAATGAAAGACTCATGAAATAAATGACCTAGGGCACCAATTTATGGAGGGGATAATAATCAATTTAAATTCCACATAGAAAAATTAGTGATGGAAAGGGATTTTGGGAGACAAGAACATGAGAAAAAAAGTTTACATCTTCTTAGATTTATAGGCATGATGAAGGAAGTCTCTTAGAGGTTTTGAGTGGAATAAAAATTGACATAATGATTTTATAGCTAGTGGGCTAATATATTACATTTATTATCCTTCAACCACCATTTGGTTCACTTCATTCAAATCTTTTGGAATTTACTTACACTTTAAATATTATTTATGGATGTGATAATGGATCTGGATTTAAAACTATTCATGATTACGTAGTAAGTAATGAATAAAATTGGAAAACTACATTATAGATAAAACAAATAGATGTTTGAGCCAAAGCTAGGCCCATCATCAAGAATGTAGAAAAACATGAGAAATAGTGGCACATACCAAACACATAAATAAGAAAAAGACATGAAAACAAAGAATGGGTTGGACAAGGATAATACAAAACAAAGGAGGTCAAGGAAGGAACCACATTGGATAGCTAAGGATGATAATCATTCTTATTTTTTTATGAAATGAACAATAGGTTTCCATTTAGTACTAAGTTTCCACTCTTCATCCCAATTCAGATTATTAGGTTTTTTCTCAATTTCAATTGATTCTCAGATCCTTCTCTTGAATAAAAATCTTATTTGGCAATGACATTTAACTTATCCATGCAAATATGATGGCCAATGATTTGAGAATGCTCTGCTAAGGTAGATTTATGAATACGATTATGAGTGAGGTCAGCATAATGCTCCTTTAATATGAACTATATAGAATGACTTATTTACCACACATGAACTTTACCATAAATATAAGGGATAGAGTATACACATTTGAAACAACTCAGAACATGAGGCTCTTTTGCCTTGTTGAGCATTTTTTGATAGTATTAAGTGGGGTGAAAGTAACTTTTATATTCTTTTTCTTAATAACTCTAGCTAAAACATCACTAGTTATTTTAATGTAAGGAAAATAAAATGTACCACACAAATATTCTTCAAGGTGAGAAGGGTGATGAGTTATCTTTGCTTTCTGGATCACTCTTCTAACCATGCTATCATTATAACCACTCATTTTAAAAATTATTGACAAGTGTTCTAATTCTTGATCAAGATGCTCAGTGTTTGAAATTCTCATAACTCGAGTAACTAGGGTATTGATAATGCCATTTTTTGAGCCGAATGGTGGTGGGAATCAGCATGAAATTATTTGTCTAAATGAGTTTTCTTCTAAAAGACACCATGAGATAAAGAACCATCATTGCTTCTTATTATAAAGAACCATCATTCCATTTTTAGATGTCCTCATAATAAGAAGCAATAATAGTTCTTTATCTCACCGTGTCTTTCACAAGAAAAATTATTCAGAAAAATAATTGGATGCTAATTCCCACCACCATCCAACTCATAAAAATGGCATTATCAATACCCTAGTTACTTGGGCTATGAGAATTTTAGACACTGAGCATCTTGATCAAGAATTATAACTCTTATAGATAGTTTTTAAAATGAATGATTATAATGATAACCTAGTTATAAGAATGATAAAGAAAGAAAAGATAACTCCTCACCCTCCTCACCTTGAATAATATTTTTGTGGTAGAGTTTATTTTCCTTACATTAAAGGTACTACCAATGTTTTATCTAAGATTCTTAAGAAAAATAATATAAAAGTTACTTTCACCCCACTTAATATGATAAAAGAATGCTCGACAAGGCAAAAGATCCTCACATTTTGATTTGTTTCAAAGGTGTATACTATATCCCTTGTAGATATGGTAAAGTTCATGGGGGAAACAAGTCATTATATATAGGTCAGATTAAAGAAGCATTGTGCTGACCTCACTCACAATCATATTCATAAATTTGCCTTATCTGAGCATTCTTAGGCCACTGAGCATGGATAATTTAATTTTCATTGCCACAAAATATTTTTTATTAAAGAGAAGGATCCTTGAAGCAATTGAAATTGAGAAAAAACCTAATAATCTGAATAGAGATGAAGAATGGAAACTTAGTACTAATTGGAAACTTATTGTTCATCAAATTAAAAGAAAAATATTGATTCTATCCTTAGCTCTCCCATGTGGTTCCTTCATTGCCCTCCTTTGTTTTATCTAAGCCTTGGTTGACCCATTATTTGTTTTCATGGCTTTTTCTTATTTATGGGTTTGATATGTGCCACTATTTCTCATGTTTTTCACCACTCCTAATGATGGGCCTAACTTTAGCTCAAAATGTTGATTCATTTTACCTATAATGTAATTTTATGGATTTTGATTCAGTTTATTATGTCTTAATTCTTCCCTTTTGGAAACTTTGGTGATTTCCATGCATCTTGCATATTGAGGACATCATTCACACTTTGTGATGGACATGAGAGCTTTATCCAACATATTTAACTATCACCAATTTTTACTTCTTTCACATTCTTCATGCTTTTTGAGTACCCCACACACCTCCTGAATTTTGTGTACTTCATGAATTTTGCATCCCACATACACTTTGTAAACTTTGTTTTTCATGTACGTTAGGGACATCACAAACTTTACAGATTTTACACACCTTATAAAGTACTAGAGGTTCCTTAGGTACAAAAGACGGTGAAATATTTGGAATGATTTTAGATATAAAAATACAAATTTTAGAGCCAAGTGTTTGTAATCAACATTTATCCTCAAGATGAGGTCTACTCATTGGAAAAAAATTGGGACATTTAGTTAAAGTAAGTTTTTGGGTAAAAAAGTTGGCTCTTATTGGGGACTATGATTTAAAAGGACATGGGTGAAATCCAAAACATCTTAAGTTTTGTGGTTGATGACTTATCCATTGGGCTATAGAGACAAATATCTGCTTGAGACATATTAACAAGACACTACAAAGAAGGGAAAAAGAGGAAAGACACACGACAAAAGGGGGAACATAAATGAAAAAAGAGGAAACACACACCAAAATCCTAAATCACCTATGTGCATGTATGGAACAACCTATTTTTTGTGGAAAATAATGATTTAAATATTTCATGCTCTAGAGAAATGAAAGATGTGTTCCATTCTTATACACCAAGTAGTAAGTGTTGTGATCACATAAATGATGAAATTTGAAAGGCCCCATACATATGAAGGCAAAATTTCCATGGACATCTCTAAGCTATCTCCTCTCATCCCAAAGGAGAACTAAGTCACCTACTTGAAAGTATCTTGGTCTGGTTTTCTTGTCAAAAAACTTCTTCACCTTGATTTTTAGTCGATGACCATGATTATTTATTCCTTTAGCCTACTTAAGTACATGATTCTTTTATCTAGATAAATTTTGAAATTCTTGTCTTTTATTTCTTTCACCAAATGAAGAGTAGGTAATTCAAAATAAATAAGAATTATATAATTTGTACCATACAAAAATTGAAATGAGGACATGCCATTGGATCTTTTTAGAGTCATGTGATATACTCCAAATACATCATATAAATTCTTATACAAGTTCCTCTGATTCTCATCCACTAGCTTGCACATGATGTTGACAATATTTTTGTTACTTGGTTATACTTGATTTATCCATTGGGGGTATTAGTAAGAAGATTGAGGTAATGATATTCCATACCCATAACATAAACACACAAGTTTTGAGAAATATAAATTATAATCATTATCAGTTACAATTTTTCATGGTACACCAAATCTAACCAAAATGTTTTCTTTAATAAAATTGCTTTCCACTTTGGAAGTAGTCTATTTTATAGGAATTACCTCAATGTTGGTGAGGATGAAATAAATAATGAAGATAAATGGAAGTCAAACAACACATTAACATACTCAGGTATGTCCATATTATATTAAACATAAATAGTTACATCAATTAAGGAGTTTGATAACCAAACATTAGTTAATAAATAATTAATGGTTAATTAATAAATTTAGTACCCCCTTAATGACTAAACATGTTTATATTACAAGTTTTTCTTAAAGTTTTATAAATAAAATGGAACCAAGGAGTTTAGTCATTAAAGCTATAGGCTGCTCCTTAGATATCAATTAAAATTTACAGTCCTTCGATGTTTTAATGTTATTCAATTTATGAGCTTCAATTGAGATAAAACTCAAGAAAGATAACAACAAAAAATAGATCTAGTTTTGTGGATGTAAAATATATTAGGTTGTCCACCAATTATCTATAAAGTGACTCATTGACTAGTGATGGACCATAATCAGTTGATAACTTCAAATATAATCATCCTGTAAATTGGATGATCATGACCATGTACTTGAAAACCTTCAGGTGCACCATGTAAACTTCCTCATCCAAATCTCTATTTAGGATATTTTAATTCAATAAAGTGCTCTTTACATCCATCTGAAACACCTTCCAACCAAACTGATCTAGTATGGAGAGAAGCAAATAAAATTTGACCATCTTCATAGTAGGAGTAAAATAAAAAATCTCCTCATACTCATAGTTTATTCTCTTTTTGTTGTGAAATGCCTTTCACAACAAGACATGCCTTGTACTTATCCAAAGTACCATCACCTTTGATTTTGACTCTATCCACCCATTTGTATCCATTAGAATATTTAATTGGAGGTAATATCACTAAATCCAAAGATGATTCTTCATCAAGGTGTCATAATTAGATTGCATGATAGTTTCATATTTAGTTTTTTTTACTTATTTTAAAATATTGCTTCAGTTCATGTATCATAAAAAGTTAATTGTAAGCAAAATGAAAATGCTCTTCTAAATTGAAAACCTTGTTTTCGATCCTCTAAGCTAATGCCTTTGATTGATGAATTTAATCTTCCCACACATCCTAAATAGTGGAATGTTCTTCCACAACTAATCATGCATTTGATTGAGGCATTCCATCCTCCCCCACATCTTGGATAATGAAGTCTTCTTCCACAACTAACTATGCATTTAAGTTGAATATAGTAAAGTAAAACATACTATATAAGCCACTTTTCCCAATGCTTTGGGCAACTATCCTATCATGTATCACATCAAAAATAATACACTTATGCCTAGATAGATTCACAAAAATGTTGAGATTTTATGTTAACTGAATAGTAGATGATATTTTTATTCATGCTAGGAACATACCTAAAATTCCTTTAATTTTTTTAGCATTATTCAACACTATGCAAATATTTATTATCCTCTCTACTACAAGTGGATCCATGTCAACTAATAAAACTAAATCAGAATTATTTGTAGATATAGTAAATTTTACATACTAATCCTTACAACATGTAAAATGTATGGATATTTTGAAATTAATGAACCAACATTTGGTAGCACTATCATTCAAGTACGAAGCCACAAGTGTTAGACCCCACTAACCATTAGTTACACTATTTATTTTTAAAAGTAATTACTATTAGAATAATTATAGCTATATGTTTAGTACTTGATAACTAAATGAATTAAAAGCAATAAATGTTGAATCAACATTAGCTCACTATCTAAATCAAATCCATTAAGTACTCAAGAAATAAACTAGTCAATAAGCTGGATAACTATCAATCAATACCATAGAATGAATCTAGTACAACAAATATTGATATAAATAATAAATTAGTCACAAATGTTCTTACAACTATTTATATTTTTATAATAATATATAAATACACAACCACTACTTTGTTGAATATCCATCCATAAATAAGGTACAATGCTGTATAACGTCAAATTTACATAACAAGTACAATAATACAAATGAGATACTAAACAACTCCATGATCCACATCATATCCTAAGTATAATCCCATCTAGTTGAATCAATTGATAGAGAAAGATCATCATCTGAGTGCTTTACCTACAACCACATACCAATGGTATCTGACACACCTCCATACTAGGAGTGGCCCTACCTTTCATGAAGGGGAATATAAAAATAATATAGATATCGAAAAATAACTAGAACCCATATGTGTACAAACACTATTACATATAATAATAAAATAGAATATGGAATCCATTCCTCTATCTAAATAATATCAACAAATACATGTAAACTAGAAGTACAATGAAATGACAATGTCTCAAATATAACATTACTTTGGCCAAAGTTTTCATTATTGAATTTCAAATTTAAGAATTTCAGTCATTTGCACTTACACATAACTCTATGCTACTAAATTAGGACTTAATTGATAATAGAGGGTATGTATATGAGTTACCCACTATCATACTCATATATGTATCTCTTGTTATCCTAATACCATCAACATACAAATATTCTAAAGTATAAAAATGTAGTTCTCATGCAATTATAACTAATGCAAACAAGCATTACTTAAAAATCCAACTAATTCTAGTCACTTAACATTAAGATTACATCATACATTTATCAATGTACTTGATTATATAATAGATACATTTATTAGACTAGAACAAGAATCAAGTTGTTCTATGTCTTTTTATCAAAAATATATTTACTCTACATTTCTCATTTATGCAATTATACATAACTAATACTAATCTATAACCAATAATAAACCCTATGCCAATCAATTTCATAATAGGTATGTGTATTAAACTTAAAACAATAGTAACATTTGTTTTCCACACCCTTTTTACAACAAATATATAATCAAAGGCAATACACTACTAATAGAAGATTTTAGGAAAATTAAGTAATCATCATTTGAGAAAGACACTATAACTATCCTTTCTATCATTTTCCCTTTGTTTATAAATCATAATGTTAGACTAGAATCAAACTGTAATAGTTTTTGGTGATATTCAGATCACATTCCACATACAAAGTCTTCCTTAATTACATATTTAAAATAACCATTACTCCATTATAGAAGTATGAAAATGAACATCTATTTGATAGGTTTGTCTTATATATACAATACGAATCAACAACTTTAGAATATAATTTTTACTTCATAGATAAATGATATTCACATATTTCCATGTAAACTCACCACTAGACAATTATAACTTGTATACCTGACATGGTGTCTATAATTCAACCTATAGATACTAGTCCTTTCTTAAGTTAAGGTTATTATGCAATTCACATGCATTATGTATTATCAACCCATAAATAAATAAAACAACTCAAGACTTCTTTATATTCTTAAGATTATAAAATTGAACTTTATATTTTCCATATAAATATACCCATGAATACATTATTCAACATACCCTTAAATCGACACACCCAACTCTCTAGATATAACTACTTATTTTGAAAATATTACTTCCAAATTATAATCCTTCAGGGGTTTACCACTTTTTAATTTACACCTACAACTAGGATATTTTCTTATTATTTATTTTGTTAAGGAATCTTTAAATGTTCATGCACATGCCTCAAATTCACAAGGGAAGCCTACTCAGATCTGCTAACATTCCTTATTAAAAATATAAAACTGTAACCCCCCACCCACCCTCGCATATATTTAAAGGAATTCATATTATAATTATATTAAAATAGATTTATATTCTTTATCTTAATCTCTTTAAAATTAACTAGATCACCTAATATAATGACTAAGGATATGCTACGAGTTTATTATAAAAGTTTAGGTTCTTTACTTCACCTATAACTATATTTTTATTCAAAATTGTACATTACTTATGCATGTGAGTATAAGGATTTATATTGTTCCAGATCATGTGACTCTCCATAGGTGATCTAGAATTTTCATAAATAATAAAGCGATCAAGCCCTACCATCTACAATTTATACATTGTGTTAAACTTGGTTACATAATGGGTTGAATCAAGTGTGTGTGTGTGTATAAATATACCTCTTCAAGATGTTTATACACACACACACACACACACACACACACACACACACACACACACACACACACACACACACACACACACACACACACACACATGCTAGTGATGGAAGAGAGATAAATTTGGGCATAAAACCCTAAAACATAAACATGTTTTTTTTGAATTCATTTAGTATATTTTGAGAAGGCACTTTCCATCAGATAGTCGATACAAGTATATAAAGATAACATATATAGTAAAAACCCAAATTTGTAATTTTTTTTTTAGGAATGCAAATCTAAATATATTTAGGTTGATACCAAAGTAATCAAATATGGAAACACAAACATGGTCTTTAATAAACTCATCTCAATCCCCAACTTTATAGGCTCGATAATGGGATTTAAACCCCATCATCAAGTCTATAAACATGGTAGACTAGGGTTTTTAATAAGAGATCTATTAAAAATTATTGTTACAATGAAACGAAACTCCTATTCAAAACCCTATAATCTATTTTCTATTAAAACTAGGAAAAACAACTAACCTAGTATTTAAGCAAAGCCTAAAGAAATATTCTCTTTTCCAATAGTTGAGCTTCCTCATTTATTTATTCCTTGTATCATATGATGATGATGATGACGAAGATACATTTTGTTCTCCTCATATTCTTGCTTATTCTCTTCCACCATTCATGCATGCTCTCCATGACCTAATTTCTCCCCAATATTTCTATCATCATTTTCATCATGCAACTATTGCTCATCAATGCATCACTCCACTACCATTTTTTAAAATTATAGTTAAATTTTAACATCCAATCATGGTAGACACATAATATCCCTTCTTGAAAAGTTCAACCCTTGAAAAAAAATTATAACAAAAAATAAAACCGTAAATTTTATCCACTTTCCTAAGTATACAAAATCTTATCAAGTGCAAAACTTTGAAGTAAAAACTAAAATAATTTGCATCGAGGGTATTTTCCCCCTAAATGCCTCTTAATGCATTAAGCTTCTAATATATGATTTAAGTAAATTTTTTTTAAAGGGGGTCATTTTTATTCTATTTTAACTTGTGCTTTACCATAGAAATGGAAATGCCATATGGGACCCCTTGAAATAAAGCAATAAGATAAGTAATCATTTCAACCCATAAGTAGTCATACATTTAGATAAGGTTAGGTATATATAATCAAATTCCCTAACTTAATCTAGGTTATATCTCTATGTGTAGTGTAACCAAATAATCAATGAGATATATAAGCAAACCAATGAAATAAGTGCATTCATATTTCTACATGATATATTATAGTGAAATACATTATAACATAACAAAGGTATAACATACATATGCAACTTATGACTCATAATGAAATCAAGACAAACAAGGTTTAGAACAATCAGTGCAAGCATCATTTATTTCATTCAAAATAGATGTTAGTCCCCATTATTGATATATGTGCCCCCTCTCTGATGATAGTCTCTTTCTAAATTACATGTGAGGGTAGAATGGTCCTGCATCTACCTCATCAAACAAACTAGTAGTTAGCCTGAATCATGATAATAATCAACATATATCTATATTAAACTACTAAATTCAAGTAATATGTAAAAATCCTAATCATAAGCATAACAAAATATATGCAACAACTATATATCTAAATAATGATCATGAAAATAGGTAATATATCTATTAGCCAACTAATATATATAAATCAAACTTCAAATAAATAATAAATATGCTAATCATTAACTACATAATCCACTAATTAGTGATTTAAATAATCCATATGGGAAATTGGACGTGACATCCCCCATAAAACTAGTCATCGTCCTGATGACATTTATTTCAAGCAATAATTTTAAAATAAAACAAAGTTAAGCAAAATATAGTTAATGATTAGTAGAAAATAAATAATGTTCAATAGAAATATCATGTAAACAAATGAGAAAAAAACTTCAAAAACCTCTCATAGTCTTCCCATGTAGCACTATCCTCAGGATATTGGTCTCATTGGACCTTGCACGATGATACTTCTCTATTACCCAAGATAAGATTACGATTATCAATTATTCTAATTGGTTATATTGTGAGTACCCCTTGATCTTGAACCTATAATACATTCTAATCTAAAATATGTATAGGATCAACAATATACTTTTTAATATATGAAACATGGAAAACATTATGCATTTATGCTAGAGCTAGTGGTAACACGATGAGTTGAGTAGTATGAGACTTGTGTAAATAAGGTTGGAAGAGTGTGAGAATGGTGAGGTTTAATTTCATAATAGTGATGTTTTGATAATAGTACAAGAGGTTTGAAGGTGTGTTCAAGGTCTAAGTATGACTAGCAGTTCAAGGCCTATTGTGTTAAGAGACTTAATGTGACCTAATGAGCGGTCAAGATCAATTATCAAGGTGAAAAATATCTTGAGATAATTGAAATAGGTGTGATAGGTTATGTTAAGTTTTTTTATGAATTTTGAGGTCATATCCTGAAGGAGAAATCTTGAAAATTGGTGTTGAGATTTTTTTTGTGTATAAAATGGGGTGTTATAGACCTGAGAATGATTTTCTTATGCTCATTGGCATGTGAAACATTTGCATGAGATCTTGAGTATTTCATGGAATTTTTTTAAGGGTAATATATTTAATCCTATAATTTTTTTTTAATTTGAGGGGCAATCCTTTATGAATGATTGCTAAGAAGGAAAATCAATCAAAACCCTCCTAAAACCCTCATTATGACCCAATATGAAAGATATTATTGATTATGGATAAAAATGGTTTGGTGGACATATTTTTTTGTTTATAACATGTATATAACTCTTCTAATTTTTTCAAGTGGTTTAATTTTGATCAAAGAGTGAGTGAAAGCTACAAGAAACCCCTTATTTCTAAGATTTTTTATGTAGTAGGCAGGGTTGACCAGGTCAAAGTATGTAAATGGATGGAGGTTGAAGTTTTAGACATTTGTTTTTTTTCCATGGTGATATTTGGAAAATTTATAGAATCTATTTCAACTATTTTGGTCATCAATTTGACCTATCGCTAAACTGGGCTAACAGTGAAGATAATGAGAAAATTAGGCATAAGTGAGAATGACATTAGAAATTAGTTACAGTGGACTATGGATAGATCAAAATACATGGGATGATTTTTAAATAACTATATAACCTTTCAAACTTGAATATAAGTTTTTATGATGCACATAAACAAATAAGAAGTTGTTCTCAAAGAGACCTGTCTAACACAATGAGGTTTGTGTAGGGTGAATAAATGAGATTTGTCTATAACACCAATATTTATATTAAAAATTGTAATATATATTTTTAAATATGTTTTAAGGATTATTAAGGATAATTAAAACCATTTTTAATATCATAAAAGTGCTCACGTAGGTGTTCTAAATCTTGATTTTCATGACTGTGTTTTTGGAGCTAAGGCAATTTTCTTTGGGTAAGTGAAAATGATGTTCTTGAGTCTTTTTGTATAGAGTTGAAGAATAAAATACACATGAATTTTTTATATAGGTATCATAGGTTCATTTTAAATTTTTTTTATGCATGATAAACTCCTATGAAAGTGTGAAAATTCAAAGGCTTTTGACTAGGTTCTTAAGGCCTATGTACAGTTCTAAGTGAGCATATGAAATTGATCAGTTTGAAAAACTTGACCTATTTGGTGAATTATAATGAAAATTATGTTGAACAAGAGTTAATTGAGATTATATAATTTTTTTAAATTTATTTATGTGTCAAATTTTATTGTTTTCATCATATTTTTAAGATAAACTTTCTAGTAGTAAGAAGGCCTAATTGCAAGTAGACCTAATTATGTGGTTCAAGGAGTGAAATGAGATAAATGGTGTTGGGGACATAAGATGAGATTATAAGGGGAATAATTTAATAATTTATGAAGTTTTTCATCCATTTATGGAGGCTCAAGGTATTCCAAGAAGACCTAAGTGAAATGTGTGCTTAGAGAAGGCCTAATTGCATTAGGTCTCTATTAGGCCTAATGGTCGTTTTGTCCCTTAAGGGTAATGACCAACCTATGCGGTGGTTTTTAAAATTTTTAAAAGTTTTTTTTGATCTATTAAAAGTGTGATACAAGTTTTGAGAGGTTATTTTTTGACCAAGATGGGTGAGATCAAGAGTCAAGTATAATGAGAAGGTCTAATAGACCTAATTTGACTAGTTCGAATATTGAGGATTATGAGAAAATTATTTAGAATTATGGAAATAAGGTAAAGATATTGAATACAATTAGATAAGTGTGATAAGGGCTTAACTAGAATAGGTAGTCTCAACTAGCACTCTTAGCACTCAAATAACACTTTTGGTTGATTACATCAAACAAACTAGTTAGATCATCAATACTATCTTATTTAAAAGAGATGAAAAGATATGGAATTGTCATATAATTAATAGATAAAAGTTAATCTAAGATAAAATAGAAAAAAGGCTAATGATTTTTGGAAGAGGTGATCATTGAAATAAAATCCTTTGAATTTATCCTCTTTTTTATGCTTTGTCAGGTGCAAAAGGTGGTTTGTATGGAAAAATATGGTGTCATTGTGTCTAGTTTCAGTTGTTTCCTTCCCTAGGTGGTGATCATTGTGTGTAATTGGGAACTTATGGGCTTGATGACTTTATGTTTGGAAAATTAGGCACTAGACATTACATAGAGGGGCCAAATTAACTAATATTAGGTTGGATATCATCAAAAATGTGGTCTAAAATTATGATTATTTTCAAGGTATTTGTTTTGATTTTCTTAGGCATTCAATGTTATGGGAATGATATATATTAAAATGATATAAATGCAAACAAATTATGGGATGAAAAAATGATTTCCATACCTTAAGCATAAGGCAACAATAACTTAAAAATTGCATGAAAATAAATAAAAATGTAACGTAACAGTGTAGAAAATTACAAAGCCATATATATATATATATATAGACACACACACACACACACACACACACACACACACACACACACACACACATAGACACACACACACACACACACACACACACACACACACACACACACACACACACACACACACACACACACACACATATAGACACACACACACACACACACACACACACACACACACACACACACACACACACACACACACACACACACACACACACACACACACACACACACACACATACAAAAAAATGATTTCCATACCTTAAGCATAAGGCAACAATAACTTAAAAGATATAAGATGTATAAAGGATGTGTGATTCTATCATTAAATATGAGTGAACTATGTTTATATAGGTGATGATCAAGGTCATTTGACCTAATTTTGCCAAGGAAAGGGCTAGTTGAGTGAGAAGGCCTAATAGGCTATTTGAGAGAGATAAAAGAGTGAGAAGATAAAAATAAGGTAATATTTATTTGAGTGAAAAATATGTGTCTAAGGTTGATAAGAGATTCAAGGTATTTGAGTTAGTGCTGAGTTACCTAGGGGGTTGGTGCTTCTTTGCAAGTTGGTGGTTACTAAATGACTAGTTGAGTTGGTGCTTGACGAGTGAGGGGTTGGTGCTCCTTGTGGGGTTGGTGCCTCACTAAAATTTTGAGTCATTACTTATATGACTATATTTAAAGTTGTGTATTAGTATTTTTTATCCCCCAAGAGATTTTCTCACATTTTTTTTTATGTTCGTATGTTGTTTAGATGTTTGTGTATGCATTGGTTAAATTATGTATGTGAATGAATGCTTCATGGATGTTAAGTAAAATTGAAGGATTTTTTTAAGGAAAATTATTCACCCCTAGATATAATTATAACATTTGGTATCAGATAAGGTAATTTTAAGGAGGCCTAATAGCCTAAAGGAGACCCTAAGTAAGCGAATATGGTCAGTCAAGCACAAGGTGGTTTTTTTACAAGCAAAGCTCCATTGTTTAATGGATCTAATTATGATTTTTGGAGTGTCAGGATGAGGACATATTTGATTTCTCAAAGAAATGATGTTTGGAAATCAGTCTTGGGTAGATATACTACAACCCTTATTTCTCCTATAGATGCAATAGGCAAGAAGGCTGGTGACAATAATTCAAAAGTAATGAATGGTATTATATGTGACCTATTAGAGGTAGAACTTGTGAAGGTGATGCACTATATGTCTACTAAATAAATGTGTGAAAAGTTGAAGAATATCCATGAGGGATACTCCAAGGTCAATTTGGATAAGTTTTAAACCCATAGAATATAATTTTAAATCCTAAAGATGAATGAAGATGAGACTATTGCAACCTACTTGTTGAGGGTTGATGAAGTGGTCAACATCATAAGAGGCCTAGGTGAAGAATTGAAAGAATATAATATTGTTCAAAAGGTTTTAAGATATCTAACTCCCAAATTTGATTCTAAGTATCTGTTGTTGAAGAAATACAAGATCTAGACAAGCTAGAGATGAGTGGACTTCATGGCACCCTAACAACCTATGAGATGAGGACAAGTGATGGAAGACCTCAAAATAAGGAAAATTCATTCAAGGTAGAAAATAAGTCAAAATAAAATAAGACACAAGGTAAGAAATTAAAATATAATGATGAATCTAATATTGATGATGATGAGTTGATAGCTATCTTTGCAAGAAAGTTGAATACTGGCTCAACAAAATATAAGGGCAAGCTACCCTTTAAATGCTTCAATTATGGAGAGATTAGACACTTTTTCAACAAGTGCCCTCATAATCATAAGATGATAAAAATTCCTATAGGTCTGATAAGAGCAAGAAAGGTTTATAAGGTATGATGATAATAAGAAATTTTTTTAAGAACAAAGAAACTTTTACACTAAGGAATATTGCATCTCATGATATGAAAGTGAGAGAAGTGATTATAAGAGTGATCATGAAGGTGTTGGTATTGATGTCAATGAATTAATCTTCATGGCTGAGGAAGCAAGCTATTCAAATTAAGAAGAGTCTATATGGATTGAAGGTGCTGTTGGTGATTCAATTAGAGAATAAGATGAGGTAGAGTTTGAGCTTGAGTTGATGAATACTCTAAAAGAACTGAAGATGGTGAATAATAAGAATAAGGTGATGAGGTATCTTATCAAATACTTTGAGGATCAAATAAACTTGTTTGAAGCTAGACTAAGTAACAACTCCAAGGAACAAGAGGAAATAGTCAAACAGGTGGAGACTCAACTTGAGATTGTGACTGTAAGCGTAAAATCCAAAGAAGAAGAATACGTAAGGTATGTAACTAAAGTGAATTCCTTAAAAGCTAAATTGAATCAGGCATTAACTAAGGTTATGTGTTTTGTGAGGTTTGGAAAGAGTACCAATCATTTAGACAACATTTTTAGTAATGAAAAGACTGCTAATGACAAAACAAGGCTTGGTTTAAATGGAGACCAAAAGAAGAACACTAATGTAATCAAGAAGGTCTATGATCAATCAAAGAATGAGGATGATAGTAGAATGAAGGTTAATCCTATTAGGCAGCCTAATACTATAAGGTATGCTAACCCTTTTAATGGTTATTAATATTCATGTAACCAATTTGGTCATAGAGGAAGGCATTGTAGAAGGCCCTCCAAGAATTAATAGGCATGGAACTATGAGGAAAGTAATTAGTCAAGAGGTATGGGTCATGGTGTGTTTACATCAAGAGGAATAATGTGTTTCAATTGTCAAAAGGTTGGTCATATTATAAAGTACTATAATCAGGGGTTCTCAAATCAAAACAAGAAGGTTGAGACTCCTAGAATGCAAGAAAGAAGACAAGACAATCAATGGAAAGTCAAGGTAACTAAGGTTGATGATCAATCTACAAATCCAAGAGGACTATTTGCCATGGTGGAGCATAGTCTAGATGTGAAAGAGTGCCAATAATTCTATCTATTAGCTTAGATTGTGGATGAAGGAGTTAAGACCAATAAACCAAGTTAGAATGCTATTCAAATGAAGATTGAAGAGGTCAAGCCAAAAGGGATATTCAAGCCTAAGAGGATCATTAAGGAATTTTAGTCTAGTAAGGACATGAAGACTTGGGGATATCCTGAGTTTATGTTGTTTTAGTACTCAAGATAGTAGAGGTGACTCCATTAGGCTTTATGGAGGCACTCAACTAGTAAGCAAAAGCATGAAGGATTCTTGGTCTTAGGGGGATATTTTGTGTTATTTATTGACATTCAAATCTAAGTTTTAATCAAGAGTTTTATGTAGGTGTGATCACAAGAGATAGGTCACAAAAGTTTTGTATAATGAATTGATCAAACTAAGTCATAATCTTGATAATTTATGAAAATGTCATGGAGGTAAGGGAAGCCAATCATGCTTCAAGAGTAGGTATGTAAGCCTGATCTATGTTAAACTTGTTTGAAAATGTGTATTATTCTAGGTCCAAGGATTAGATAGTTGCCAAGAAGATGACCCTTTTTCATTAATGTCAAAGGGGGGGAATGTTCCAGTTTGGGAGAAAGGTTAGTTTGAAAAATATCCTACTTGGAGAGTTGTGAATGATCAACTTTGTGCAAATGTTTGCCATAAATGACAAAGGTGAGATTATTGAGGTATGTTTATATTATTGGTATTGAGGCATTGATGTTTTCATTGATGTCAAATTTAAAGATGGGTATCAAGGTCAAGAGTTGAGGCCATGCTTGGTGGAGTGGTATAGAAGTATTATGATATGAAAAGAGAGAATTTGAAGGAAACATATAAATTATTATGAGGTTGATGGCATGCTAAAGTCAACATCATGATGCAAGGTAAGCTACTATTTAGTACTAGGTGTCTTGAGAAGCTTAGTCTAGTCCTATGAGAAGGGGTATGCATAGAGCATAGTGAATCTTGGTCGATTGTGTTATTATAGGAATGAGAGAGTTTATAAAGTTGTGTAAATATGTGAAAGAGGTAAAGAATATTTTAGAATAATTCCAAGGTTAGTTTTGATGCTTAGTCCTTGTATTGAGATACCTAGTGAGAAGGTATAGGCCTGGTAGCATGATGATTTGAGCAGTATGAGACTTGTGTAAATAAGGTTTAAAGTGTGTGAGCATGGTGTGAGGTTTAATGCCATAATAATGAGGTTTTGAGAATAGTACAAGAGGTTTCAATGTGTGTTCAAGGTCTAAATATGACTATTAGTTCAAGGCATATTGTGTTAGGAGACCTAGTGTGACCTAGTGAGGGGTCAAGATCATTTCCTAAGGTGTCAAAACTATTTAAATAATTGACAAAGGTGTGATAGGTTGTTTTAAGTTTGTTTACCAAGTTTAAGGTCATATCCTGAAGGAGAAAGCTTGAAAATTGGTGTTGAGATTTTCTATGTGTATAAAATGGAGTGTTATAGACCTGATAAGGATGTCATTATGCTCATTGGCATGTGAAACCTTTGCATGAGATCCTAAGAAGTTCATGGAATTTGGGGAAAGGTCATATCTTGAATTTCATGACATTGGTTTTAAAGTTGAGGGGCAATCCTTTATGAATGATTGTTAAGAAGGGAAACTAGTTAAAACCATCCTAAAACTCTCATTATGACTTGATATGAAATATCTTGTTGGTAATGGATCATAATGGTTTGGTTGACCTCATTTGTTATTTTGAACATGTAGAGTACTCTTCCATGTTTCTCTAGGTGGTTTTGGTTTGACAAAAGAATGAGTGGAAGGTATAGGAAACCCCTTGTTTCTAATTTTTTGATGTAGTAGGTAGGGTTGAAGTTTGAGACTTTGTTTTTTTTCCATGGTGTTATTTTTATAAGTTATGTCCTTTGTGTCAACTATTTTTTTCACTCAAGTTGACATATCACTAAATTGGGTTAATAGTGAAGACAGTGAGAAAACTAGGTAGAAGTGAGAATGAGATTAGCGATTGGTTGAAGTGGACTAGGGATGGATCCAAAAGTGTGGGGTAATTTTTAAATACATATATCACAATTACACATTGAATATAAGTTTTTATTATGCACATAAACAAGTAGAACGTCATTCTGAAAGTGACCTATTTGACACAATGAGGTCTATGTAGGGTGAAGAAATGAGATTGATTTGTAATACCAATATTGATAATAAAAATTGTAATATATATTTTAAAGTATGTTATAGGGATTATAAATGGTCATGAAAACCCTTTTTAATATCATAAAATTTCTCACATAGGTGTTCTAAATCTTGATTTTCATGACTATGTTTTTAGAGATAAAAGCAGTTATATGTGGGTAAGTGAAAATGATGTTCCTAAGTCTTTTTGTATATATTTGAAGAATAAAATACACAATAAGTTATTATAAATGTATCATAGGTTAATTTTAATATATTTTTTTCATGATAAACTCCTATGAAGGTGTGAGAAGTCAAAGGCTTTTGATTGGGTTCTTAAGGCCTATGTACAGTTCTGAGTGAGCATATGAAATTGATCTTGAAAATGAAGATGATGTTGAACCTAAGTTTATGGAGATTATATAAATGTGATTTTTTTTGGGTTATGTGAAAAATTTGAGTGTTTTCATCAGATTTTTAAGATAGACTTTCTAGTAGTAAGAAGGCCTAATTGCGAGTAGACCTAATTGTGTGGTTCAAGGAGTGACATGAGCTAAATGGTGTTGGGGACATAAGGTGAGATTATTAGGGGTATAATTTAATACTTTATGAAGTGTTTTATCTAGTTTTTTAGGCTTAAGGTGTTCCGAAAAGGCCTACGTGAAATGTGTGCTTAGAGAAGGCCTAATTGCATTAGGTCTCTATTAGGCCTAATGGTAGTTTTGGCCCTTATGGGTAATGTCTAACCTATGTGGTGGTTATTTCAATTGTAAGACATGTTTTTTGATATATTACAATGGTGATACAATTTTTTATATTTTCTTGTCTAACCAATATGGGTGAGAACAAGAGTCAAGTATAAAGAGAAGGTCTAATAGACCTAATTTGACTAGTTAGAATATTGAAGATTAAGAGTGACTGATTTAGAGTTTTGAAAAATAGGTAAAGGGATTAAATATCACCATATAGGTGTGTTTAATATTCCATGAATATATAAATGTGTTTATAAAGGTGATAAGCAAGGTCATTTGACCTAGTTATGCCAAGGAAAGGGCTAGTTGAGTGAGAAGGCCTAATAGAAGAGTGAGAAGAGAAAAATAAGGAGGTCATCATCAGTTGAGTGAGAAATATGTGTCCAAGGGTGATAAAAATTCAAGGTATTTGAGTTGGTTTTGAGTTACCTAGGGGGTTGGTTCCTCTTTATAATTTTGTGCTTTCTAAATGACTAGTTGAGTTGGTGCTTGACTAGTGAGGGGTTGGTACCTCACTAAAAGTTTGATTCATTGCTTATAGAACTATAGTCCAAATGATTAATTAGTGGGTTTTATCCCCTAAGAGGATTTCACACATATATGCTATGTTCTTATGTTTTTTATATGCTAATGTATGCATTGGTTAAAGTATATATGTGAATGAATACTTCATGGATGTTAAGTGAAATTTAAGGATTATTTTAAGGCAATTGATTCACCTCTCCTGTCAGTAGCTATACTTTAAAAATGAATTGGGATTGATTATAGGATATGGGTGAACTTTATGTGGACCAAACCTCTATATTATATGGATATCTCCCCTTGATGTATTAATTAAGCTCACTACACTACTTGATTTCAATAGAAAAGGGAGAAAGATAACATAAAGAAAACTAACTAAAGGGGTGAATCACCAAATCAATTGATCACTACCAACTAGATACATGTGCACATATAGAACAAGAGACTAACCTTAATATACACTACTCCTAATCTAAATCTCTCATATTAGAACTTTAATGTGGATGATGAAGAATAGTTTTAGAATATCTTCAAAGACATGTGTTGATTCCTTGATGATGCTTATTCTTAGAAATGGCTTAGGAGTTTCATTATTTTGATTGAAACCTTTTGATTTCTCTACAAACTAACCTCTTATTGACTTAGAAAGTGACAAGTGGCACTCCTTGGTCATTAATTCATTTTGAGTTATTGTTGGCTAATTTTTTCCCACATACCAAGATTCTGCTTGGATGGAGAAGTTGAGCAGAGTTCTTGACCCAAAATGATCAAAAGATGACATAATCAACATTTGAAGAGTGAGACCATCTCAAACATCATGAATAAATGGACTGGTTAGTTTGATTTTACATTTTATAAGTATGATTAGAAAGCCTCTTAGGCTAAAAGATCACATGGACATGAGGTTCTTCATGCCTTGAACATTTTCTACAAATTTAATGTCTTGATGAGTTGTCTATCTCAACATTTAATTCCTCAAAGTTGAACAAGCAGAATGAAATGTGCATGGTGACATCAAGTTGAAGCTACAATAATTAACCATTTAGATTTAAAAATCATTAACAAGGAAGATGTATGTAGGGATATCAAGTTTAGGCTTCATGAAATAATCATTTGCATTCAAATGTTTGTGAGGATGAGCACATGGATAAAAAGTGTCAAAATATCACTTGATCAGATCATAGATCAAAGGCACATAGGTAGTTAATATGTAAAAAGGTCCATGGAATGAGATGAACAGTCTGCATTTAATTAAATCAAAATATCCAATAGTATGTAGCAACTAATAAAGATAGTGGGTCCAAGTATATCCAATGGAGTGCATTTGATTGTGCACCTAAGATCTAATGGCAAGCATAAAGTCAAAAGGTTAGTGAATCCTAAAGACAAGCAAGAAGCTAATAAGTGTCATGACTATGGTAGCTACCAGGTAAATCAATGGCATATGTTTGAGAAATGTAAAAGTAGAATGATGGTACGCATAAGGTCAAAGAATCAAAAAGATCTTGAAACAAGATCAATGGTTATTATTCAATCAGATCAAAGATCAAATGGTGAGTGATAACTTGATGACGTCGATAGGTCTAAATAGATCGATAGTGCATGATCCATCATGAAAAAGTAGATCAATGGTCACTATTAAAATTTGAAACTAGGAGATTTCAAATAAAGGTCAAACATGGTTAGGTCGAACTAAGAATAAAGGTTTAAAAGGGTTGTGCAACCATTAGATCTTGGTCAAATACCATTAAGAAGATGTAGCCATATAGTCAAGATTTTTCATGCCAAATCTCTATTGCCATTAAATCTTAGATGCAAGATATGTTTATTTAGACTTAATATAGTATAGAACAATCTATGGATCTTCATTGATATAATGACTATATGAAAACCAATAAATTAGATTGGTTTTTAATCTATATTAAAGGTATATATTTAGGTTGGTGTAGGTGCATATATAAAAAAGATATGGGGAAGTGTCTTATCTTCCAAAATAGTCATAGCTTCAACAAACAAGTACCTATAGCTACTCAAAATAGACATAAGAATGGTTTCAACAGACTCGTAGATATGAAGATTTTATATTCATAAGTGAAAAATCAAGTGGAAGGTGGTATATAAGATCAAAGCAAAGAGATCTAGTAGTTAGAGAAACAATTAGAGCATTCGATGCTATTCAGATATTAAGGATTTTTCTTCCTTGAAAGGATCATGAGTCATCATTGTTGGGTGAATATTTTATCACCAGTGTACTGTTGAGCAAAATAGGTTTGATCAACCATAGCAAGGAAGATTAGTCGTCCTAGTGTGTAGGTTTACCACATCAAAAGGGGACAAATATCTCCTCTCATCAAGGGGAGGTTCCCTATAAGCATGAAGGGGATATATACTATAAATATATGCAAAAAATAACACTCAGAGTTAGGGTAACACCATCCATCTCTCTTTTTTCAAAGATAATGCTCACAAACAAAGGAGAAATCTTGGTGAAGACACTGAAGGCACTTCTCTTCTTTTAGAAGTGGTCTTACAAGAAGCAACAAGAGTTCTTTCAGGTAGTGACAAGTGAATGGTAACAAAAGTGCAGAGTAACCAGTAGCTTGAAATGTAGCACAAAGTCTCCACCTCTCCTGCCCAAGAGTGAGATACGAAGAAGAATGGGGGCACAAAGTCATCCCAAGGTTCTTTACATAGAAAATAGAAAATAGACAAACACACTAAAGGTAATTGTAGAGAGCACAAAGTCTTCCTACAGTTAGCTTTAGGACACCTTCTCGATTATTTCCACTAGTTCTGCTTATTTCATTCAATGGATAAGAACACATTCAGGAAGTAGACATAAGAACTATTCCCTAAATGACATAAGCTATAATAACACAAAGTCTAAAAGTGACTTGCTTTCTCATTCAAAACAAACAAATATGATCAAAATTTGAGCTCAAAGTCTCAGTAATAGATTCTCAAATTGGGTAGAGTTTTGCTTCTTTTAATCAAAAAGGTCTCCTAGTGAAAAAGCAAAGATTTATAATATATAGCAGCCCAAAAAATACTGGTGCTTTATTCTATGGGGCAGCCCATGTTGCATTCAATGCTTTGAATGCGTCTTCAATTTTTTTTCAAAGGACCATGCTGGAACAGGGTGGCTCTTTTAACTATGGCGTGTTACTTCCCCTCATGTCTTTTCTCGAGCCTAGATCATCTGGTCTATCTCTTCCTATCTGCACAGTTATTTCTTTCGCCTTTACTCCAAGGGAGACAAAATAAGGCACACCTTCAATGTTTGCCAATCAAAATATCTACTTTGTAGACTGTTCCACCTACTAGAATAACTACTGCATAGATATTTTGGCCTTTCTCTCTTTTTGTTGCAATTTGAGCCGTCAGGCTATCTCCTCGACTTTGTTGGCTCATTTGGCTCTCTCTCTTTGCAGTTCCTCCTTTTGTCCTTGGCCTTAAGGCCTTTGAATGCATTGGGGTCCATGCTTAAGCCTGTAAAGATCCAAAACTATTTCATTACCATAAATTTAACGTCTTCGGGCCTGTCATCTTCTTCGGCAATTCCTTCGGCTTTGTTGTTTGAGCCTTCCTAAAGGGGACCTTCTCTTCGAGGTCTAGAGAAAGGTCTGCATTTTAGTCAGTGAGAGCCCCCTACAAGGGTACCTACCCTTTGAGGTCATCCTTTGGGTGGCCTTCAGGTTCTAATTCCTTTAGACAAAATGTCTGAAGGAATTCCCTTAGACATTTTATCTGAAGGAAATGTTCCTTTGTGTCTTTACTGCTTGCTTTGGCCACTTCAAAAGGGGAACGGGGATAGGTGGCACTTTCTGCTAATCTTAACAAGTGATACATGGAATTTCCCACTGTGAAATAGGTGAGGACACTTGGCATCATTCGCTTAACTTATAGAAGCTTTAGATACCTTTTGAGAGTCTTGTAGAAGATGACACATGGCGGCTTTTGCTAAACTTTAAAAACACTATAGAAACATTTGGGATTCATTTGGATTCACACAGATGATGACACTTAGCACACTCTACTACTTTAGCAACTCACCCATGGCCCACCATAGTCCTTACTTAATAATGAAATAAAAGGAAGAAACTGTGGATGTTGACACTTAGCAACTTCCGTCGAGCTTTATAAGGGACATGTGGCAACTTCTGCTACATTTATAAAAACATATTACAACCTTCTATAGTTGCCACTCGGCACCCTCCATGGGACTCTAAGAGAAACCTATTGAAAGAAGCTTTGAAACTTATAAGAAACTTGAAATGTAGATGTAGACACTTGTCACACTCCACTGAGTTATAACATGACACGTGGCATGTTTCACTACTTCAAAACTTATTATAATGTGTCCTAGTAGATGACACTTGGTAGCTTCTACTTGACTTTGAGGTTTGATCTTTCTTGGAGGGAGCTTTCCCTTCAAGGTCTTGAAAGATGGTTCATTTTCTTTAGAAAGAGCCCTCCTGCAAGGGTACCTGCCCTTTGGGGTCCTTTGGATGCCTTCGGGCTTTTGATCTTTCAAGTTTCTTCAAGCTCCAATTCCTTTAGGCAAAATGTCCAAAGGAATTCCTTCAGACATTTTGTCTAAAGGAAATCTTCCTTCAGCTTTGTGTCTTTCCTGCTTGCTTCCCTCAGGCTTCATCCTTCGTTCGGGCCAATTCCTTCAGAGAAAAGTCTGAAGGAATTTCTTCAAATTTTTTGTCTAAAGGAATTGCCTTGACAACTTTGCCATGGAAAATCCTTTCGAAGGAATTCCTTTGTTCATTTGGCCTTATTCCTTTCTAAAGGAGATCTCACTCTACCCTCCACAAGGGCTATTCAAGCCCAAAACTATCCTTTGTACTTTTGCAAAGGTCCATTTGCTCCATCCCTACCCTCTGAAAGGGCTATCTAACCTCCAAGGTTGCCTTTTGGAAATGTTGCAAAGGTCTTTTTGGCAGCTAAGTGCCCTCCACAAGGGTACTCTTTGGGCTTTAAAAAGACTCCTTTGAACTTCCTAATTGAAAAAAATGGCTAAGTGTTGAACCTATTTCTTTCCTTTAGAGTCTATAGAAACTAACCTACGAAGTCCAAAGATTTGAGTCTATGGATTTCCTACCTACAGAGTCCATAGTTCCACCTGTAGAGTCCATAGTTTTGAGGCCTTGAAGTCTATAGAAACTAAGTACGTAGTTTTCTCTAACCTTGAAAGAGTCTATAGAAATCTAGCTTGTGGAGTCCGTAGAAACCTATCTGTAGAGTTTATAGTTTCCTGCCTATGGAGTCCATAGATATGAGTCTGTAGAAATCATCTTGTAGAGTCCATAGTTTTAAGCCTGTAGAGTCTGTAGAATTCTACCTGTGGAGTCCATAGAAATGTATCTGCAGGGTCCCTTAGCTGAAAACGTTTGAAAAATAGAGGATTTGAAGGCTCATAACAATTTTTGAGAAGGAAAGAGAGAATTTTTGGCTTGTAAGACTAAAAATAGTTCATGTGTTGTCCCAAAAATGAATGACAGACTTTGGGGACAATAGCTGGCTCTAATTGGGGAACTTCCCTTAGTTAAGATTTTGAAGTAGTTGAGGGGAGTTATGGAGTCATGGCAACCAAAAAGAAAGCAAGGCACCAAAATGAAAATGAAAAGGAAAAGCACAAAACAAAACTAAAGACTATACAAATATACGTATGTACAGATGATCTTATCTGATACTTCAAGAGTTGAAGTGATTTAAATGCTGTCCATTATGAGACAGAGAAAAGAGTGTGCCATCTTGGTACTTCAACAAGAAACTATTTTCACTGTTGAGCTCATGGATAGTGAATGGGACTCTCCATAGGGAATTTAACTTCCCATGCATCCCCTTTGGTTCTCTTCTCTTGTCCCATAATATGACTTGATCTCCAATCTAGAAATCTCATTTTTTTGCTTTTTGGTCAAAGAATTTCTTCACCAGACTTTGGTATACAACAATTTAGTCTACCACCATAGTTTGCTACTCATCCAACTCAGTAAATCACATGATCCTTTTGTTAATGGAGATTTCATATGTCTGATCTTCGACTGCCTTTGCCAATTTGAGTGTTGGCAATTCCAGGGTGATCGGTATCTCTGCATTGAGACCATATAGAATTTGGAAAGGTGACATAACTATCACCCTCTTGGGTGTAATTTGGTCTGCCCATAAAGCATCAACCAATGCTTTATGCCATGTTTGTTGGTTGTCATCTACCAGCTTCCTGATGATGGTCACCAGGTTCTTGTTGCTTGATTCAGCTTGGCCATTCCCTTGTGGGAAATAATCAGAGGAGTGGGAGAGGGTAATCCCATAGTAAAAACAAAACTGAGTGATCTCATGAGAAGAGAAATAGGCAACATTATCTATCACAATCTTGGTTGGGACCCCAAACCTGGAAATGATGTTCTCCTTAAGGAAATCACATACTACTTCTGAGGTAGCATGCTTGGTTGGAATTGATTCCACCCATTTGGTGAAGTAATCTGTGGCTGTGAGAACATAATCATGCTCAACACTTGAAGATGGGTTTACAACACCAATGAAATTGATTCCCCATTGCTGAAATGGCTCTTCTATGACCACTGGATTGAGAGGCAGAGCCACTAGCTTGGGTCTTCCCACGAACTGTTGTCATAGTTCACACCTTCATACCCATTTGTATGCATCCTAAAATAAAGTAGGCCATTAATACCTAGCTCTAAGAATCTTGTGGGTAGTTACAAGAGAAAAAAAATTTCCTCCATAGGCTAAAATGTGGAAGGATCTCAAAAGTTGTTTCTGCTACTCTTTATCCATGCAACAAAGAAACACTCCATCAAGGCTCCTCTTGTATAGGTCGTTGTCCTAGAGGACAAAATTGGCAGCTTTCAGTTTGACAGTCCTCCTTTCTTTACGAGATAGGTGGGTAGGACACTCACTATAAGTAAGGAAATGATCAATATTTGAATACCACTCATTCGTGGTGGAGAAAAAGAGGACTATTGGTGTGGCTTCCACTCCTTTTTCTTCATGCCCTACTTCTCCAGGTCTATTGTTAGCAATCAATTGATAAAGGCCCTTTCCCCACACAAGCTTCATCAGTTTGATAACTAGATCAAAATCCTAGATTTTAGCAATCCAATTCCCCCTTTTGGTTTCAAACTCTTGTTGAGTTAATATGGATTTGACCATGGTGTCAGGAACCAAATTAGTAACTTGTGAATTGAGGATGTAGAAATAGAAATGCTTCACTGCCTTGACAACTGCATAAGCATGCTTCTCCATGAATACATTAGCTCATGAGCTTTGAGAGGGCAGCTCATGAAGGATATGGAAGATTCCACACCTTCCTTGTTATACTGAATTAGAATGGCTGAAAGGGTGTGTTCAGAAGCATAACTATACATGATGAAATCCTTGGTATAATCTGGACAAACCAAAATTGGGGCGTGGGTAATGGCTGTCTTGATTTCTTGAAATGCTAATTTGCCTTCTTCAATCTAGCTAAAGGTGGCCTTTCTTTTCATCATTTTAAAAATGTGGTGAGTCTTCTTAGCAAACTCAAGGATGAGCCTTTGTAAAAAATTTGCTTTTCTAAAGAAAGAGTGAACTACAGTCTTACTCGTGGGTAGAGTAAGCTCCTGGATGGATTTGACTCTTTCTGAGTCAATATTTATGCCTTCTTTGAATACAATGTGTCTGAGAAGCTTCCCTTCTGTCACTCCAAAGACAAACTTCTTGGGGTTCAAAGAAATGCCATTTTGGTGGTAGCATTCCAACACTTGTTGCAAATGGCGTACATGCTCAGGGTGATGCTTAGAAAAGATAGTCAAATCATTAAGGTACACTACAATGAACTTACCCATTTCATCTTTGAAAGCAAGGTCCATGCTCTCTAGAAAGTGGTGCCAACATTTATCAGGCCAAATGGCATTCTTTGATATGCAAAGGTGCCCCAAGGCATGGTGAAGGCAGTCTTGTGCTGGTCCACTTCACCAATTTCAACTTGATTGTATCTTGAGAAGCTATCTAGCATTGATAACATCTCGAAACTAGTCACAATCTGAAGCACTTGGTCCATGATGGGCAAAGGATAGTTATCCTTTAAGGATGACTGATTCAAATTCTTGAAGTCCATGGAGAGGCAAATTTCACCATTCTTCTTCCTCACAGGTACTATGTTGGAAATCCATGTGGAATGATGGATTGGGAAGATTATCTTGGAATTTAACATTTTTTGTATTTTAGACAGAATAGTACTTGATATCTTCAAATTATACTACCTAGATTTTTGATTGTAAGGCATCAAATCATTCTTGAGAGGAATCTCATGGTGAATTTATTTAGGCCTGAGTGACTTCAGATCATCATAGGAATATGCTAGGACATCTATGTACTGGCTGAGCAGAGCAGTGAACTTGAACTTTTCTTTTTGAGTGCAACATTTTTTGATGTTTACCATCTTGGGATTTTCCCTAGTACCCAGGTTTACTTGATCAAACTCCTGAGAAGAGCTTGAATCTATTTGCTACTATTTGATGAACCTGTCATGCTTGTCAAACAACTTCTTAAGGGAAACCAGGCCTTTGGGAATTTTATTCTCCTTAAGTTGTAGTAATTCTACACCTGTGTCTAAATTTGATTCAGGGGCTGGTTCACTGCCTTCAAAGTGGAGCTGTTTAAAGGTACCTTTTTGTTCTAAGAAGGCAATGATTTGGTGGTCACCATTAAATACTTGCCAATGATTAGCATTGTTAGGTTCACTTGGTTGAAAGACCAATTTTATAGAGTACTCGTCTCCCTTAAAATTAGGGTGAGGAACCAAAAGAGTTGCTAAAATAGCCAAAGCATCAACTCTATCATTGAATTCCCTAGGAACTGCAGAGATGCTAAAAGCATGAAAGTTTTCAATTTGGTCCCAAACTAGATTGCGGTAGTGGCACAATCTCTCATTTTTGGTTTGGTACAGGGTTCTTACCTGAAAAACCACTAGTTTAGCATCTCCTTTAGCATGAAGGAGTTTGATGCCTTTGTCATGAGCAACCTTCAATCCAAGTAAAAGAGATTCATACTTAGCTGTGTTGTTGGTGTTGTTGAACTGTAACTTATATGAAAAAGGAAATATATCTCCTTGAGGAGATATTAGCACAATCCTAGCTCCTAAACCGGTAGAGGAGCAGCTGCCATCAAATTCAAGAATCCATACCTCCTTAGATAATGATTTTCCCTTAGATTCTTCTTCATTTGGAGGGGGAGATTCCTCAGCATTTGTACTACATTCTACCATCCTTTCTATTGTTCTAACTGAATGTATTTTTAGGCTATCACATTCAAGAGTTTTATTAGGTGCTTCATGGACTTCCTCTATGGTTAAGAAATAATTATCCATGCTCGAAGACTTAAATAAGATTTGAGCTTCAGGTGCTGATGTCTGAGTAACCACATATTTTGCTTCTTTCTCAAGAAGCAACCTCTTCATGATGCCTTTGACAGGGATTATCACCTTGGATAAGTCCATGCTCAACTTGCCACCAACATCCTTGTAGAAACTTTGGCCAAGAAAGATGCCGTATGATGCTGGGACATTGGCCACCAAAATAGTCATCTTGATTTTTTTGTTTGGGAACGCTGCAAATGCGAATTGAGCATCCTTGATTTATCGTAATAGTGGGACTTGTTTATTATCCATGGAGAAACATCTTACAAATGTCTTGGTTAGTGTGAGACCAAGATATTCTACCACTTTGGTAGGCATGACATTGTCTGAAGCTCTGGACTCAATGATGCAATTGCTTAACTTGTGACCGTTTATCAATAGGGAAACATAGAAAGGCTCTATTTTTCCAGGGGCAGCAAGAGGAGTAATGACAAGGTTATTTGGGATAGACATGTTTCTTGGGGGATCATGAGTTACCTTCTTAGCTTCTTGTCTTGCAGGGATGGTTTGGTTCTTTACACATTGAACCAATTTATCCAACTAATCAGGGTTGGACTGTAGGAATTCAAATTTAGACATTTAAATTTTGGCTTTCTTTACATGGTCAAGTATGTCAAATGTCTGAAATGAGTTATGAAGGGGGGATGGGAGTTCATCCTTTTGATTTTTAAAAGGGGGAGGACTGGTCTATGAATTTGAAGTAGAAGGTGTAGGCAAGTATGGAGCACTTACTTTTTTATCAATCACTGGGTCCTTTGGCTGGAAAGGCAGAGTGGTTCCTCGCTTAAAAATTGAAATTGTAGGCTGAGATTGCTCTCTTATTTTGTCCTTATTAGTTGATTGGGTTGACTAATTCTTAGACCATGTGAATACAATGTATGATCCCTTAACTACTTTACCTTCACTTTTGGGTTCATCTTGATAATTCAGGAAACCAATGTTGGAGTCACCAGCTAATTCTTCTTCTCCCTCTGTGAAGATATTATCATCATCTTCTTGATTTAATTCAAGCTGGAAGGAGAAATCTGATTCTGCTTCAATGTATTCCACTGTTGAATTGGTTGGAGGTGCTTTAATGGCTAGTTTCCCATGGGTAGGAGGAAGATGGTTTGGCTGTCCTTGATTTTTGGCAGCATTGCCTTGGTATGCCTGATTAGGGAATGTCCTCCTTGGTATATCTTTGTACGAAGGATTAGAAGACATCCCTTGTGCCATTTGATTTCTAAGAGCAAGTAACTCATTAACCAATTTTTGCACCATTAGATCAGTGGTGCATATAGGTGAGTATTCTGAAGATGAAGAGGATTTACCTCTGTTAGGATCTCTCCTTATCTTTCCTACCAAGATAAGGTCATCTTCCACCTCAGTGGCCAAATCTTGAGTAGTAGCAAGGTCTATGTGGCCAGCACATCTCAGTAGAAAACTCACTTAAGATAGTTGTGAGTTGATGAAGAAACATTTAAGGTTCTCAGGTGTTGGCTGAGCAATTGTAGGAATCTTGTTCCTCAGCTTGTCAAATTTGGCAATGAAATACCTCATAAGTTCATGGGGTTATTTCTTCATCTATGTGAACTAGGCCAACAGGGCATGCACATCTTCTGTAGGCTTGAACTTGGATTCAAATTTAGCTTTAAGAGTGTTCCAGTTAGTCACTGACTGAGCCTACAGATGGTAGAACTAGTTTGTAGCAACACCTTGTAATGTTTTCACAAATAGTCAGACTACTACATCCTCAAATTCCACACCTATCACACCACACACTATACTAAAGGTTGCAATGTGTTCATCAGGGTGAACTCTCCCATCACCAAAGAATTTAGAGAAATTCTTCCTTCAACTGCGTGGAAGCTCATGTAGGGGTGGAGTTAAATGAAGTGGGCCAAAAGAGTTACCCCAGGGGCCTTGAATTGCCATGATTGGATTATGGAAAGTAGGGATAACAAATATGGGTGAAGTATATATAGGTAAAGCTCTGGTGATAGTAGAAAAAGAAGCTCTACCTTGTATTGGTGACCTAGTATGGATGGGATGAACACTCCTAGATCATTTAACTTGAGATTATGGAGGAAATAAATCAAAATTTCCTTGCTACACCAACTCAAAAACTGGGTCAACAACACCTTGGGTTCTCTAGCTTTTGGTATAGTGTGGAGTTGCCATAGTATAGGATAAAAAATGAGAAAAAATGATCCTGCTTCAGCTTGAAGCTTGAGGCTTCAAATTACTTATTCTTCCCCAGCGGCTCTAGTTTGTAGACTAGATTATATAATGGAAATGGATAAGGCTATAAAGATAATGGGTAAGACCCAGATGAGAGTCACTAGAGTATATAATGGATAAGGATAGGAACCACTTGTTCGAATCCCCAGCGGAGTCACCAAAAAATTGTTGGGTGAATATTTTGTCACCAGCATACTGATGAGTAAAATAGGCCTGATCAACCACACCAAGGAAGATTGGTCAGCCTAGTGTGCAGGTTTACCACATCAAAAGGGGACAAATCTCTCCTCTCATCAAGGAGAGGTTCGCTATAAGCATGAAGGGGCTATATACTATAAATATATGCATAAAATAACACTCAGGGGTAGGGTAACACTATCCATCTCTCTTTTTTCAGAAAAGATGCTCATAGACAAAGGAGAAATCATGGTGAAAACACTGAAGGAACTTTTCTTCTTTAAAAAGTGGTCTTATAGGAAACAATAAGAGTTTTTTTAGGTAGTGACAAGTGACTAGAAACAAAAGTACAGAGTAACCAACAGCTTGAAATGTAGTACAAAGTCTCCACCTCGCCTGCCCAAGAGTGAGATACAAAGAATAATGGGGGCACAAAGTTGTCCCAAGGTCATTTACATATAAAATAGAAAATAGACAAACACACTAAAGGCAATTGTAGAGAGCACAAAGTCTTCCTACAGTTGGCTTTAGGACACCTTCCTGATTATTTCCACTAATTCTACTTATTTCATTCAATGGATAAGAACACATTCAGGAAGCAGACATAAGAACTATTCCCTAAATGACACAATCTATAACAACACAAAGTCTGAAAGTGACTTGCTTTCTCATTCAAAACAAAGAAATATGATCAACAATCTGAGCTCAAAGTCTCAGTAATGGCTTCTCAATTTGGGTACAATTTTGCTTATTTTAATAAAAAAGGTCTCTTGGCAAAAAATAGAGATTTAAAATATATAGCAACCCAGAAAAGACTGGCACTTTGTTCTATGGGGCAGCCCATATTGCATTCAATGCTTTGAATGTGTCTTCAATTTTTTGTCAAAGGACCATGCTAGAACAGGGCAACCCCTTTAACTATGGCATGTTACTTCCCCTCATTTGTCTTTTCTTAGGCTTGGATCATTTGGTCTGTCTCTTCCTGTCTGCGTAGCTATTTCTTTCACCTTTACTCCAAGGGAGACAAAACAAGGCACACCTTCAATATTTGCCAGTCAAAATATCTACTTTGTAGACTATTCCACCTACTAGAATAACTACTACATAGATATTTTGGCCTTTCTCTCTTTTTGTTGCAATTTGAGCCCTCGGGCTATCTCCTCGACTTTTTTGGCTCATTTGGCTCTCTCTCTTTGCAGTTCCTCCTTTTGGCCTTGGCCTTAAGTCCTTTGAATGCATTTGAGTCTATGCATAAACCTACAAAGATCAATGTCTATTTCATTGCTACAAATTTGAAGTCTTTAGGCCCATCATCTTCTTCAACAATTCCTTCAGCTTTGTTGTTTGATCCTTCCCAAAGGGGACCTACTCTTTGAGGTCTAGAGAAAGGTCTAAATTTTAGTCAGTGAGAGCCCCTCTGTAAGGGTACCTACCCTTCGGGGTCATCCTTTGGGTGGTCTTCAAGTTCTAATTCCTTCGAACAAAATGTCTGAAGGAATTCCCTCATACATTTTATCTGAAGGAAATGTTCCTTTGTGTCTTTACTGCTTGCTTTGGCCACTTCAAAAGGGGAACATGGATAGGTGGTGATTTCTACTAATGTTAACAAGTGACACATGGCATTTCCCTTTGTGAAATAGGTGAGGATACTTGGTAGCATCTGCTTAACTTATAGAAGCTTTAGATACCTTTTGAGAGTCCTACAGAAGATGACACATGGTGGCTTCTGTCGAGTTTTAGAAACACTATAGAAACATTTGGGACTCATTTGGATTCACACGGATGATGACACTTGGCATGCTCTACTTACTTTAGCAACTCACCTAGGGCCCACCATTGTCCTTACTTAATAATAAAATAAAAGGAAGAAACTATGGATTTTGACACTTGGCAGCTTCCACTGAGCTTTATAAGGGACACATGGTGACTTCTACTAAATTTAGAAAAACATATTACAACCTTTTGCAGTTGCCACTCAGCACCCTCCATGGGAATTTGAGAGAAGCCTATTGAAATAAGCTTTGAAACTTATAAGAAACTTGAAACATGGATGCAAACACTTGTCACACTCTGTTGAGTTATAACAAGACACGTGGCATGTTCCACTACTTTGAAACTTATTATAATGTGTCCTAACAGATGACACTTGGTAGCTTTCACTCAACTTTGAGCTTTGATCTTTCCCAGAGGGAACTTTCCCTTCAGGGTCTTGAAAGATAGTTCATTTTCTTTAGTGAGAGTCTCCCCACAAGGGTACCTACCCTTCAGGGTCCTTTGGATGCCTTCAGGCCTTTGATCTTTTAGGTTTCCTTGGGCTCCAATTCCTTTGGACAAAATGTTTGAAGGAATTCCTTCAGACATTTTTTTCAAAGGAAATCTTCCTTCAGCTTTGTGTCTTTCCCACTTGCTTCCCTTAGGCTTCATCCTTCATTTGGGCCAATTCCTTCAGACAAAAGTCTGAAGGATTCCTTTAGACTTTTTGTCCAAAGGAATTGCCTTGACAACTTTGCTACAAAAAATCCTTTCGAAGGAATTCCTTTGTTCATTTGGCCTTGTTCCTTTCTGAAGGAGATCTCACTCTTCCCTTTGCAAGGGCTGTTCGAGCCCAAAAATATCCTTCAGACTTTTGCAAAGTCCCATCTGCTCCATGCCTGCCCTCTGAAAGCACTGTCTAACCTCCACAGTTGCCTTTTGAAAAAGTTGTGAAGGTCTTTTTGGCAGCTAAGTACCCTTCGCAAGGGTACTCTTTGGGATTTTAGAAGACTCCTTTGAACTTCTTGATTGAAAAAAATGGCTAAGTGTTGAACCTATTTCTTTCCTTTAGAGTCTGTAGAAACTAACCTATGAAGTCCATGGATTTCCTACCTACAGAGTCTGTAGTTCCACCTACAGAGTCCATAGTTTTGAGGCCTTGAAGTCCATAGAAACTAAGTCCTTATTTTTCTCTAAGTTTTCTTTAACCTTGAAAGAGTCTATAGAAATCTAACTTACGGAGTCTATAGAAACCTATCTGCAGAGTCTGTAGTTTCTTGCCTATGGAGTCTATAGATATGAGTCTGTAGAAATCATCCTACAAAGTCCATAGTTTTAAGCCTGTAAAGTCTGTAGAATTCTGCCTATGGAGTCCATAGAAATGTATCTGTAGGGTCCCTTAGCTGAAAAAGTTTGAAAAATAGAGGATTTCAAGGCTCATAACAATTTTTAAGAAGGAAAGAGAGAATATTTGGCTTTTAAGACTAAAAATAGTTCATGTGTTGTCCCAAAAATGAGTGACAGACTTTGGGGACAACAATCATCTACAAAGCAAACTCTTGTCTTCTAGTGCATTTCTCTGCCAATGAGAATGCTTGAAGGCTTTTGGAGCTAATTTAGTTTAAGTTTTTGATGTTGGATTAGGCTTGATTAGACCAAAAATATGGTGGAGCATTCATTGAAAGGTGATATCTCATTGATTATTCTTGGTCAATAAGTTCCCTCTTCTCTCTTCTCCCTTTCTCTATATCACCCACTCTTTCCATTTATAAGCTCTCTCTCTCTCTCTCTCTCTCTCTCTCTCTCTCTCTCTCTCTCTTAGATTCTAGAATCTCATAAGGAATCTTTGATCTCGAAGAGTAGGGGACTCTCTGAGATATTACAAAATATGCTCATCTTGATAAGGCTAAACCCTATCAAGCATTTGTAAAAACTACTTCTTGATCCAATAAAATACTTGCTTTACCTATCTCTTGCCTTGGATCTATGTTGATTGAGTTATGCATGATGGCATTATGAAGGTGAATCTTCCTCATCCATTATCCTCCTTTATGACCTCCTTTAGGGTTTTTTCAAGATATTACAATTCTAGATTAGTTTTATACCTAAACCTAGTCCATGAAACACTTATGCATTGAGCTAGATTGTGAGGTTGTGTCAGTTAGCATTATCTTCTTCTGATCTAGTGTGGGTTCAAGCTTATGTGAGTTTCACATTTTTATTTGGTGCATCACCTTTTAGCCTTATTAGGAGCCTTTTGGCCCTTTTTAACCCTTTTACCTATGACAACATTAGTTTAGGTAATTCATCAAGAGGAAGATGACATTTTTTGGAGGTTCAACCCTATCATAAGATACCCATAGCCTGGCGTTGTTCCCATATTGTGACTGGAAGTGGAGGATCCTGAAGAAATCCCCAATAAGGGTAAAATTTCACATCAAAATAGTTTATGGCACACCTAGTAGGACTTACTAATTTGTTCACTATTGAAGAGTTTTGGTGTCCTCTTCATCCTATCAACCTTTGGAGGAAAGTTTTCAAACATCAATGGTGACTTTGAGAATCTATTAGCTAGTTTAAGTAGCCTAACTTAGTGCATAATCATCATAATTTGGTATGTATAATTAACCATATTTTGATCAAAATGCTTATTCTCTACCTCAACATCACACTTATCAGGCAAATAATGTTTATGTATTCCCCACAAGTGGCCCTCAAATAGCCTATCAACCTTATCATGGCCTTTGAACTCCTCCCACCCCTACATATTACCAAGATCAACCTCCTTTACATGTAAATCATTCTTTTAATTCCCCTTGGCAAGACCAATATTATCTTATTACATACTTGTCAGGATTCAAGACAACATTATCAGTTTATATTGAGTTGTTAAGGGATATTGGTAGGGGTTTGGAGTTATAAAAGAGGCAAGGAGTGATCTTCAATTTGTCAAGAAAATATGGTCAATTTCTGAGGTTGAACAATGGTCATCTTGTAAGAATGAGGACATATTAATGATGAGAAGTATGATCTAGAATACAAATAGTGTGTTGATATCTTATGAAGAGAATTAGGCTCATTTAGATCAGTCTCATGTGTCCTTTCCCCTTCAAGAGCCTCAATCTCAACCTTCAAGAGTTCTTGATCATCCCCCTAGTCAACCTTGTCAAAGTCCATCCTTGTCAAAACTTAGAAAGACAATATTGGACCAAGGCAGAACCATCATAAAAATCAATGAGGCCATGGAGGGGATAAGGATATTCTTGAAAGAGTTTTGGAATGCATGGGTATTTATTGAAGAAGATAACTATCTATAGGTTAAGAATAAAGAATTGAAAGGGTGGGTATTATCCATTGAAAAAATGTTTGAGCAGTGGGAGAAAGAGTATGTCAAACATGAGTCAATGAATTTGCCCTCTCCTTCCCCTACATCCATTCCCACTCAAGAGCATGAAGCCATTCCATCATGGATATTCTCCAACACATTTGACCTTGGCTATGTCATGCCTTAACTTATGAGGCCACCCTATCCTATAACCATTCAAAAGGAATAAAAAGTGTCTATTTCATAGTCATTTCCATCATGGAAAATAGTTTATAAAGGCATAAAGAAGGAGAAGGTGTTAGTTGAGGTAGTTCCTCAAGATCCACCAAAGAGACCCTACAAGGTACTTAGTTAGAAGGACACTCTCTTAAGATGCAAACAAGGTGAAATTATTCACCCTCCCACCATCTTCATCTTGGAGAAAGAGTCTATTTTACAAAGGATAGATGAGGAACTTACATTCATGAGTGAGATACAAGAGGACAATACAAGTGTCTATGATGAGGAGATCATGATAGGCAATCCAATTCATAGGGAAGAACATGTTTCAAATTTCAAGTTATAGGATCTTGATGAGATGCAAGAGGGCAACCTTCATGAACCTATTATGGAGGTCAAGGTTAGATCAAACAACTTAGAAGATAAATGGTAGAATTTGTGCTCAAATTTATTTAGTGAAATGAAGCAACTTAGTATTGCAAACTTACCTAAAGAGGATAATCTCAAGATGAACATGGGGTAGCTATTGAATGAACTACTAAAGGTCCATTCTACATATATGAATAAGAGGATCAAAACTAGGTTCTTGAGATTGGTCCACTTCAAGATGAAGTGTCAGTTGAGGATAGCCTTGATATGTTGGAGCTAGAGGAAAGTATATCAGACCTTGAGCAAGATAAATGTGATGTTTTAGACCTTGGATGGTCAAATCAACCCGCATTTATAGTTGAAGAATAAGATGAAATATTGAGTGAGGTTGATGAAGGATACATCTCAAGTGCTCAAGTGATACAGTTTGAGAATCATACCAGTGAAGATCCTGAAGAGTTATGGTAGTGGTTAAATGCCATAACCAAAGAGTTTGAAGAGGATAAGAGACATGTCCTTCTTCCAAAAAATTATGAGCATGATTCTCTAAGCATGATCATTCCAAATTTGCACAAGGACAAGGGGGAAGGATATGGTGTTTTTGAACCATCAAGTGAACCAAGTGTAGTTTCTCCCAAGAGCCTAAATGAGGTCTTCATGCAAGGCTTTCTCAAGGGTGATGAACAACATCAAACAAGTGATCTTGAAGTCCAACATGAACCAAGCTTGGAAGACTTGGACTAGTATATCTACATTAGTGACATGTTTGTTCCATTTCATCCATTAGAGAGCACATCAAAAGGAGTGTCCATAAACATTCTTGGTTCACCATTTTTGGCACCTTGAAATCAAGGTATTTTTCATCTTGATTTGTTAGAAGTTAATGATACTAAAAGTTTCTCATTTGACCTAGGAGGGAGGTGCTTATAAATTGATGTACAATATTGTATATTTTAGAGTAGATTTCATGATTTCCTCTAAGTGCCTTTGTGCACATTTGTTTAGTAGGTTAGTTGTTTTTTATTTCCTCCAAGTGCCTGCATACATGCCTTTATTTTATTTTATTTCTTTTGGTCCTTATTGCTTCAAGAGAGGGCACTCCATGCCTAATGGATCATAAAAAACAACTAGTCTGGGTTCTCAAGCATAGAAGACATGCTTCCCTATGAGTCACTAAATATGTTGGCCAATTTCAGCCCACATACCAAACCTCTTCCCAGATAGTGAAGCTGAGTAGAGTTCCTAAACCATAAATGATCAAAAGATGGCAAAAACAAGATTTAAAAAGCCAGACCATCTCAAACATCATAAATAAATGGATTAGTTAGCTCGATTGTGAAATTTATAAGTATGATTAGAAATCCTCTCAAGCCAAAATATCACATGAACATGAGGTTATTCATGCTTTGAACATTCTCTACAAATTTCATGTCTTGATGAATTGTCTATATCAAGATCTAAGTCCTCATAGTTGAACAATAAAAATGAAATGTGCATAAGGATATCAAGTTAAATATATATAAATTAACCATAAGTATTTAAAAATACTTAACAAGTAAGACATATTTAGGGATGTCAAATTTAGGCCTCATAAAATAATTGTTTGGATTCAAATATTCTAGAGGATAAGCGTGCGACTAAAAAGTGTCAAAATATCACTTGATCAGATCATATATCAATGAAACATGAGTATTCAATAGTTAAAAATGTCCCTAGAATGAGATAAATGGTCTACATTCAATTAAATTAAAATATCTAATGGTGCACAGTGATTGACAAAGTGAATGGGTCTAGGAAGATCCAATGGAGTGCATTTTATTATGCACCTAAGATCTAATGGTGAGCATAATATCAAAAGGTTAGTGAATCCTAAAGATAAACAAGAAGATTATAAGTGTCATGACTATGACAACTATGAGGTAAATCAATGATACACATTTGAACCATGTAAAAAGCACTTGGAACAAGACCAATGGTCGATGTTCAATCAGATAAAAGATAAAATGGTGAACAAAAACATGATGATGTCAGTGGGTCTAAGAATATCGATGGTGCATGATCCATCCTAAAAAATCAGATCAACAGTCGATATTAAAGGTTAAAACTAGGAGCTTTTAAGTAAAGGTTGAACATAATTTAAGTAAGAATAAAGGTTTCAAAGGGTTGTGCACCATTAGAGCTTGATCAAATACCATTAAGTAGATGTAACAATATATTCAAGATTATTCATGCCAAATCTCTATTACCATAAAGTTTAGATGTAGGATAGGTTTGTTTAAACCTAATTTAGTCTAAAATAAATCTATGCATTCTACAGATCTTCATCAATATAATGACTATATGAAAACCAATAAATTGGATTGGTTTTCAATCTATAGTAAAGGTATATATTTAAGTTGGAGTAGTTAAATATATAAAAAATATATGGATAAGTGTCTTATCTTCCAAAATAGTCATAGATTAGACAAACAAGTACCTATAGCCGCTAAAAAAAAACATAAGCATGGCTCTGTCAGACCTAAATATATGAAGATTTTTTCTTCATAAGTGAAAAAGAAAGTAGAAGGTGGCATGGAATATCAAAGAAAAGAGATTTGGTGGTTAGAGAAGTATTTGGAACATTTTATTTTGTTTAGATCATATATATATATATATATATATATATATATATATATATATATATATATATATACATACACTTCCTTAAAAGGATCATGATTCATCATCTACAAAACAAACTCTTGTCTTCTAGTGCATTTCTCAACCAATGAGAAATCTTGAAGACTTTTGGAGCTAATGCATGTTAACATGTTGATGATGAATTAGTATTTATTTGACTAAAAATATGGTGGATAATTCATTGAAAGGTGGCAGCTCATTGAATGTTCTTGGTTAACATGTTCCCTCTCCCCTCTTCTCCCTTTCTCTATATCATCCATTCTTTCCATTTGTAAGTTTTCTCTCTCTCAAATTCTAGACTCTCACAAGGACTCTTTGATATTGAAGAGTAGGGGACTCTCTAAAATATTTCAAAATATGCTCATCTTGATAAGGCTAAACTCTGTCAAGCATTTTAAAGAACTACCTCTTGATGCAATAAAATACTTTCTTTACCTATCTCTTGCCTTAGATTTGTGTTGAGTGAGTTGTGCATGATGGCAGTGTGAATTATAATATTTCTTGTCTATTTCCCTCCTTTTTAACCTACTTTAGGGTGTTTTAAAGCTATTGTAGGTCTGGATTAGTGTTCTTCCTGATCCTAGTCCATGAAACACTTATATACTGAGCTAGATTGTGAGGTTGTGTGAGCTAACATTGTCTTATGTAGATATAGTATGGGTCCAAGCTTATGGGAGTTTTTAATTTTTATTTGGTACATCACCTTTTACAATTATTAGGATCCATTTTACCTTTCTAACCATTTTACCTATGATAAAATTAGTTTAGGTGATTCATCAAGAGGAAGCCAACCTTCTCTAGAGGTTCAACCCTGTTATAGGATATTTATAGCTTGGGGTTGTTCCCATATTGTGACTAGGAGTGGAGGAGCTTGAAGAACTCCCCCAAAAGGGTGAAATATCATGTCATAATATTTACATTCTACCCATGTTATTGACACCTTTCATCTACTTATGAATCATCTATATTGATGTTGTAATGATGATCACACCTTCTTAGGTGTCTTGAAATCCATTTGGTCTCACTATGCCTCTCCTTGATTGCATGCATGAAACATTGGTTCCATATTTATGAGTGGAATATATATTCATTAAATGAATATACCAACCTTGAAAAAATTGAATCAACCCATTTGAATCGATCAAATACTCTCAAAGACCTCATTTTGCACCCAAAGATTGTATTTGTCTTTAATTCCTTATAGCCCTCAAAACACACAAAGCTCATTGTGTAGGACAATTTAAAGATGATATTGGAAAAATAAGCATGTATTTGAGTACCCATTATTCCCTTTCATCTTTTTAAAAAATTTCATGGCCCAACCCTGAGTGGAAATGTACTTATTCTGCTTGTTTCTCTCTCTAATTAGGCCTCTAGGCCTAGAAACTAAGATTTAGCTATATACTTATCCCATAAATTTGAAAATAAAATTAAGTGTTTGATTAACTTCAAATAACTCTTAAAAAATCTCCATGTCTAATTTAAGGGCTTGATTCAACTTTTCACATTTTTAAATAGCTTAAAATAACCATTTCTAGCCCTTTTTTGTACATTTGTACACTACAAGTGCCAACTAATGGCTTGAGAAAGTGATCAAGGGAGTTTTGAAGGTTATTAAGGTCATTTCAAGGGTCATCCAATTCATCTTGAGTTTTTATAAACACAATATCTCTCATCAAGTCATTTTTGGCCTTTTTGGCAGCCTGTGGCATGCTTACCATCTTAATGATGACTCATAAAGCCTAGGGTCTTAATCAATGAAAAAATGTCATAAATCACTAGTATAAAAGTCCCCATAACATTACCTAGGATATTGGGCTCCCATGCAGCTTGTCTTTACTATTCTGAGCTTGATAAGATGCCTCTCAAGTTAGTAACCCTAAAATTATGAGGTTAAGAGAGAAAAAAATGAATGAAAAGGGTAAAAAATGTTTGGTTTTGAATTTTAGTGCCTCAGTGAGGTATATATCATCCAAATTTACCTATTCCAATATTATTTCTTACCATTTATCCTTTATAGACCCTCTGCAGACTCCATTAGTTCATGCTAGGGTTTATAAGCATTCTAAAGCAAATGACCCTAGTGTGCTTACCTAAGAATTTACTTTCCTACTCAGTGAGTTAAATCTCATGAAATAACCTTATAAAATGTTTTTCATCTATCTAAAACTCTCAATCTTCAAACTCTCTTCAAAATATTCAAGCTTATGTCATCTTATACACAAGCCTATGTAATTTTCATTGGATTTCTTGACTAAACTCTTAAAAGTCATCTGTTTGCATGGTTTTATCCTTATAACACCTATATCCAGTTTTTAAAACTCTCCTAAGGGCCTTCATGAACTCTCTTTCTTTATAATATCCAATCCATGACATTGCATCTTCTCTTTCAAGCTTGAAAAATAACTTGAATTCTCAAGTTGGCCTGTAGACTATCATTTAGATCTTTTAGGCCTAATTAGGCCCGTTTATCACTTCATGTCTCCAATAACCTTATTAATTATGATAGTAAAGTTAATTATATTATTACCATCTCTCTTCCATTTAACACCTCATAGGAATCCATATAATACCATTCAAATTATCTTTTTCACTAAGGCTTAGACTGACCTATAGGTGGAAGTTAAAGTGAATGATTGCAAGCTTAAGGTAATCCTCTATATGCCACTCTCTAAATTTTTTAAATATATATTATTATTTATGGAATCTATACATCCTATTTATCTACTTGATCCAATACTTCAATACACACATTACATTCAATTCTCTCTCATGCTCTCACATAGGCCTATAGGTGTTAGTGTTGACTCCTTGGCTATCCCTTAAGGGTTTAGGATATTAAATAGGATTATCATAACCTTAATATAATTTAATGATATTATCGTAAGTTTAAAACCTAGTTGTATATTTTAAGACCTTATAGACCTTGTCTCTGAATCTCCATGTTCTCCTACTCTTCATATTACTATGACAGGCTTGTTGTTTGACTTGGACTGACCTGTGGGTATACCATTTAGGTTTCTTGAGCATTGGGTTTTGAGGCCAAACCTTCTACATTGGTCCTAAAATTCTCAAAATTTAAAGACACTACATTTCTCTCACCATTGAGGTCTTCAAATTCCATTCCTTGGTACACAATTCAATGCATTTCCATGAAAAGAGACCTACACATCTATACACCTATAGGTCTAAATTTTCATGTTTTTAAACCCTTTTTGAAGCCTATTTTGATATTTATGATCTTTGTATCAATTTTAAATTGATTCATTACTATTATTATGAGGTCATGACCCTTATATGTTTATGCTAATGCAGGGTTAGACCCTTTCCAAACCATTATTGTGTGGGTAGCCTACACACAGTCTTTAAGGTGAGTTATGATGTGAAATTTTGGAAGGATAGTACAAAGTGATCAAATGGATAAAGATATATAAATTAAGTGAGAAGATGGTGAAAAAACTTAAGTAATAATTTGGATGCATTAGACCCTATAGAAAACCTTTATGCCTTAATTACAAACCTATAATCTATCTTATGAATATATTCTACTCATTTTCCAATGCCACACATGCCAAAAATATAGAATATGAAAGTGTGAGAAGGTTTATTGGATCATAAGGAGTCATTTAAATTACTAAATTTTCCTTCAATAGCTAATTATTGCATCAAGCATGCTCAAAATTGAGACCTTGGGGTTTTTAAAAGGGTTTAAGACCACCTAATGGTCTTAATGATTATTCACAAATACGGGGGCACCAATGAAAAAAATAAAGAAAATTATACCCCCTTACTCCATCCAAAATATTAGATCATGAATCTCTCCTTAGTTCATACCATGCACATTAACTTGACCCTTGTTAGTCTGCCAAGAAGTCGATGGAGGTTTTGAAGCAAATTTTGGTTTCTTAAGAACTATAAAAGCTTGATATTCATGGATATCACTTGAGGAAGGTGAATAAAAACTTTGAATATGTTTTAACCTAAAATTTGATCCTCCACATCTATACAAGTTCCTATAAATACCTATAAAAGAGTGATTCTCTCATTTGGATGTTGAACCTATAAAAATGACATGATTTGACATTCTTGACATGTATGCAAGTTAAATAACTGCTTCACAAGCTTGGAAAAATGTATTTATATATATATTTAATCTTTTTTTCTTTGACATATGTTGGATTTTTTTATATATACTTTTCCCTTTCATGACACTTTAACTTAAACTTCACATAAATAACCTTAACTTTTCCAAACAAGTGCAAAATGTTCATATAAGGTGGTTAAAACATGAGATGATTTTGAGGGACACTTTTGAACCTATGAAAACTTTTGTATCAACCTCTTCATGTCCACTTTATTATTAGACTAGCACAATATAAATATAAGACATTACCTTAATTTTGTCAAAATAACCTTAAATTTTGATAATAAGACCTCAACAAGACCATTTGAAGACCTTATAAGGCACAAAATTGCTAGGAAAAAGGTTATTAGCACATAACAAGTCAAGTTTTTTTTGTGAACCTGGTTAATGGTAACCAAAATTTGGCTAACAACTAATAACTTTCCATTTCCACTTAGGTACAAATTATGGGTACAACCACCTAGTTGGATGCATGTGTTTAGCCTTGACTTGCTGACACTCCAATCATTTATACATGAAATAAAATACATATTTTTAAAATCCTTTTGCGAAATATAAAGGTTTTAACTCTGCTACCAACTTAGTTACCCTAGGATGCCCTAAATATGGAGCATTGTGCAATTCTTTTAGCATAATATTTCTTAAATTTTCCTTATTAGGTACATGTATCCTTCTATTGAACCTTAATAACCCATCATTCTCAAACTAAAAACCTTGATATCTACACTATTTAGAGTTTTTAGCCAAAAAATTCTTAATTTTTTCATAGAAACTATTTTTAGGTGAGGATTTTACTACCTGATCTCAAAAGGTACTCCTGAGTGTAACCAAATTTGTAATGTATCTTCTCCAACTAAGGGCATGTACAACTCTATTTTCCTTTCCCTTAATGTAGTTGATATCAAAATCATAATTCGATAAAAATTATAGCCACTGCCTCTGATGAGCATTGAGCTTGGGTTTGGTGGAACTATATTTAAGACCTAAGTTATCAGTCTTAAGCTCAAAAGGTTTATCCAATAAATAATGCCTACAAGCCTACATGGCTTGAACTATAACAACAAGTTCAAGGTCATGAGAAACATATTTTACCTCATAAGGCTTCAATTTCCTAGAGTCATAGGCTATAATTGGATTTTACTACCTGATCTCAAAAGGTACTCCTGAGTGTAACCAAATTTGTAATGTATCTTCTCCAACTAAGGGCATGTACAACTCTATTTTCCTTTCCCTTAATGTAGTTGATATCAAAATCATAATTCGATAAAAATTATAGCCACAGCCTCTGATGAGCATTAAGCTTGGGTTGGGTGGAAATATATTTAAGACCTAAGTTATCAGTCTTAAGCTCAAAAGGTTTATCCAATAAATAATGCCTACAAGCCTACATGGCTTGAACTATAACAACAAGTTCAAGGTCATGAGAAACATATTTTACCTCATAAGGCTTCAATTTCCTAGAGTCATAGGCTATAATTGAACCATCCTACATGAGAAATCCCCCTATACCATCCCTAAAGCATCTATTATAACTAAAAAATGGCAATTAAAATCTAGAATCCATAACACTAGTGCAAAATTAATCCTCTATTTTAGACCTTAAAAGGCTTTTTTTCATTTATTTGACCACATAAAATGCTGCTCCTTCTACTAAAGTGAGGTAATTGGGTTAGCTATCTTGGATAAATTTGGTACAAGTTTCTTGTAGTATGATGTTAATCCCATGAAACTATGCACCTCATACATATTTTTGGGTGTTAACTAATCCATGATGTCCCTAATCTTAGCTAGGTCTACTAGAATTATCTTTATATAGATGATGTGTCCCAAGTACTATACTCTTATTTAAAAGAAATCACACTTGGACAACTTCCCATAAAGCTTGTGCTTTCACAACCATTAAAAAACTAGCTGCAAGTATTCAACATACTATTCATCACTCTTGAAATAGATGAGGATGTCATCCAAAAATACTAGCATAAATTTATCAAGGTAATATCTAAACACACTGTTCATGAGATTCATGAATGCTATTGGTGCATTTTTAAACCCAAAAACAAGTATTGTAAACTCCTAATGCCCATTATAAGTTTTGAAAGCTATTTTTTAGAATATCTTCCTCTCAAATACTCAACTGATGATGTCCTTCATGAATATAGATCTTAAAAAAGACTATAACACCATGCATTTAATTAAAAATATCATCAATACAAGGCAATGGATACTTGTTATTAATTGTTACCTTGTTAAGCATGCAATAGTAAATGCATAGGTGAAGGTTTCCATCCTTCTTATTAACAAATTCTATAGGTGCACCCCATGGTGAAACACTTGGCCTAATCAAACCTTTGTCCAACATATCCTATAGTTGTGCCTTTAACTAAACTAGCTCTATTATTTTCATCTTGTAAGGTGCCTTAGACTATAGTTTTTACCATAGAATGATATCAATAATGAATCAAATTCCCTTTTAGGAGGCAACCCTGGTAATTCTTTTGGGAAAACATCCAAAATTCTTGTAGATAGGAATAGTCTTCTAGGGTGGGTTCTTAATCTTCAACAACATCATCCATTTAGACTAGGAATGCTTGACATACCTTACACTAAGCCTTATTTAGTTGGATGGATAAAATATGCCTGAGATGTAACTCTCTTTGATTTACTTATATTGGGTTTCATTTACTTAATCATCCAAACATTCAACATTTTTAAGAAAGTGGTCAACTTTGGATTTATGTCTAGAAAGCCAATTCATTTCTAAGATCACATCATATTACCCTAATGGTGCTACATAGAGATCAACAACCATGGTGAATTCTTGTAACTTAGTTTTTGCCTCGATAAAACAGTTATTAACCTTCACCTTGGACTCATTTCCATACTATAGTGACCAAGCATTTACCATAAAACCAACTTTCCTAGATAATTTACCCAAAATTCTAGGAGAAATAATGCACTCTGTAGCTCTAGTATCAATAAAAATATTAATTGGATGTCCAAATATAATACCTAATAATTTGATGGGAGAGGTTTGAAATTCAACTTTTTGATTATCTACTGCTATGTGGATATGTTGTTGGAAGGTTCCATGTTATGAATAAGAGGTTGTGTTCTTGATTTTTCCATCCATATTCTATTGAGGACAATCTTTGGCATAATGGTCTCCTCCACAAGCAAAAAATCCTCTTGGATGTCCCTTGCCCTCAGCTTGATTTTCACCCTTAAATATTTCTCTAAATTTACCCTCCTAGTTTCTTATTCATAAAAGTATTACTTAGTCTTGTATTCTAATTAATAAATTGGTTCTTGAAATTAACATTTTATTTCCAGTTCTTCTTCTTGAAGGGTGTCTTAGAACTACTAAAATTTTTCTTATAGTTCTCTCTAACCTCTGCCAGTGATTTTAGATTTTTTTCTTACTTAACTACCTTTTAAAAAATCTAATCCATGGTGGATGGTCCATGCACACCCATTTCACACCCAATTTTCAGTTTTAGGCCTATAATGAATTTCCTAATTTAGAAATGCTCATCTTTCTAGTATTGTGGAAAATACTTCAGGAGCTTTGTAAACTACTAACAATAGTCATTCATTAAAAAATAGCCTTACCTAAAATTCTAAAATATGTCAACTTCTGGTCAAAATAGTGTTGAGGTAACCACCATGCTATGAAAAGAGTCACATATTGATCTTATGTGGTGTTAGTAGAACCCAGATTCATTTCAAGCTTCTTGTTAGTGCACCAAGTTGTTGCTTCACTAGCTAGTTGGTAAGCTCCCCACACAACCTTAGTTACCTCAGAATAGTTTCAAATCTTAAATTAATTTTCCATCTATGTGAACCAACCTTTATCTCTATCACCCAAAACTATGCAATCAAACTTAGGTGGATTTAGTTTTTTCATGTTACGAGTAAGTTTTGAAGCTACCTGAGCTTTAGCAACTTGATGCACCTCCTCATGATCTTGTTCCTAAGGCCTTTATTGCTCTTCAAGTTATTCCTATGGAAATTCCTATTTATCTTCTTCTTCAGGTCTATGGATTTCTTGATCAAGAGCTATTATTCTATCTCTAATATCATTCAAAACAAGAATATGATCATGTTTTCTCATAATTTCTTGTTATCTCAATACCATCAACATATAAATATTCAAAAGTAAAAAATGTAGTGCTCATGCAATAATAACTGATGCAGACAATCATTACTCAGGAATCCAACTAATTCCAACCACTAAACATTAAAATGACATCATATATTTATCAATTTACTTGATTCTATGACATATATGTTTCTTAGACTAGAAAAAGAATTGAGTTATTCTATGTATTTTCTCAAACATATATTTCTATTACATTTTTCATTTATGTAAGTATGCACAACTGATACTTATCTACAACCAATAATAAACCTATGCAATCTAATCAATTTCATAATAAATATGTGCATTAAATTTAAAATAATAGTAACATCTCTTTTCCACACCCTTTTTACAACAAATATATAATAAAAGGCAATACACTTCCAATAGAAGATTCTAGGAAACTCAAGTAATCATCATCTAAAAAAGACACTATAATTATCCTTTCTACCATTTTCCCTTTATTTATAACATCATAATCTTAGACATAAAGCAAATTGTAATAGTTGTAGGTGATATTCAGATCAAATTACATATACAAAATATTCCTTAATTACATATTTGAAAGAACCATCATTGCATTATATAACTATGAAAATGAACATCTATTTTATAGTCTCTCCTGTATATACAATACCAATCAACAACTTGAGAATATAAATTTTAATTTATTGATAGATGATATTCATAGATTTCCATATAACCTCACCACTAGTCAATTATAACTTGTATACCTGACATGGCGTCTATAATTAAACCTATAGATAGTACTCCTTTCATAAACTAAGGTTCTTATGCAACTCACAGACATTATGTATTATCAACCTAGAAATAAAGAAAACAATTCAAGACTTCTTTATATTCTTAAGCTTATGAAATTGAAATTTATATTTTCCATATAAATATAACCGTGTATACATTTTTCAACATACACTTGAATTGACACACCCAAGTCTCTATAGCTAATTGAATCAACACACCCAAGTCTCTAGATATAAATACTTATTTTGAAAATATTACTACCAAATTATAATCCTCAAGGTGTTTACCACTTTTTTGTTTACACCTACAAGTATGATATTTATTACTATTTATTTTGACAAGGAATCTTTAAATATTCATGCACATGCCTCAAATTCATAAGGGAATCCTACTAAGATATGCTAACATTCCCTATTAAAAATATAAATCTATAACCCTGATATATATATATATATATATATATATATATATATATATATATATATATATATATATATATATATATATATATGTATGTATGTATATGACATTCATATTATAATTATATTCAAATAGATTTATATTCTTTACCTTAATCTCTTTCCAATTAACCATATCACCCAATATAATGACTAAGGATATGATATGAGCTGATTGTAAAACTTTAGGTTCTTTACTTCACCTAAAATTGTATTTTTATTCAAAACTATACATGAATTATGTATGTGAGTATAAGGATTGACACTGTTCTAGGTCATGTGACTCTCCATGATTGAACTAAGATTTCCATAAATAATAAATCTATTCAACCCTACCATCTACAACTTATACATTGTTTTAATCCTAGTTACAACATGGGCTGAATCATGTATGTGTGTGTGTGTGTGTGTGTGTGTGTGTGTGTGTGTGTGTGTGTGTGTGTGTGTGTGTGTGTGTGTGTGTGTGTGTGTGTGTGTGCGTGTGTTTGTATGTATGCTAGTGAGGAAAGAGATTTAAATCTGGGTATAGTTCCCTAAGACATAAACAAGTTTTCTTTTTGAATTCCTTTAATATATTTTGAGAAGACACTTTTCATCAGATAGTCGATACAAGTATATAAAGAAAAAACCCAAATCTAAAAATAGTAATCTTTTAGGAATACAATGCTAAATATATTCAAGTCGACACCAAAGTAATTGAATATGGAAACATAGACCAAGTCTTTAATAAAACCAGCTTAGCCCCTAACTTTATAGCCTTGAGAAAGGGATTTAAACCCCATCCTCAGGTCTATAAACTTATAGAATAAGGTTTTTAATAAGAGTTTTGTTAAATGTTATTTATTACAATGAAATAAAACTCATATTCAAAACCCATGATCTCTTTTCTATCAAAACTAAGAAAAGAAATCAACCTGGTATTTAAGAAAAGCTTGAAGAAATCTTCTCTTTTCCAATATATGAGCTTCTTCCTTTATTTATTCATTCATTATATCATGTGATGATGATGAAGATACCTTTTCTTCTCCTTATTTCTTAGTTATTTTCTTCCACCATTCGTTCATGCTTTTCATGACCTGAATTTCCCCCAATATTTATACCATCATTTTCATCATGCAACTAGTGCTCATTAATGCATCACTCTACTATCATTTTTTTAAACTTATAGTTAAATTTTCACAGACAAGCATGGTGGCCACATAATATCCCTTCCTTATTGACAAGGTCAACCCTAAAAAGAAGATAACAAAAAATAAAACCCTAACTATAATCCACTTTCCTAAGTATACAAAAAAATTACCAAGTGCAAACCTTTAAAGTAACAATTAAAACAATATACCTTGGGGGTACTTTCTGTCTAAATGCCTCTTAATGTATTAAGCTTTCAAGATATGCTTTAAGTAAATTTGATTTAAAGGGTGTCATTTTGATTCTATTTTACTTTGTGCTTTGCTATCAAAATGGCAATTCCATATGAAACCCCTTGAAATCAAGCAATAATTTCAACCCATAAGTAGTAAAAATTTAGACAAGGGTAGGTATATATAATCAAATGCCCTAACCTAATCTATATTTTATCTTTATGTGCAATGTTATGTGAAATGCAACCAAACAAATAATGAGATATATAAGCAAACCAACCAAGTAAATGCATTCATATTTCTACTTGATATAATATAGTGAAAGACATAATAACACAACAAAGGGATAGCATACATATGCAAGTTATGACTCATAATGAAATCAAGGCAAACAAGGTTTAGAAAAATTAGTGTAAGCATCATTTATTTCATTCCAAATATATGTTAGTGGTGTGTTCATGGGTCCTTGAAGCTATCTATCTCAATCCCCATTGCCGATATCTCTTCCCCCCTCTAATGATACTCTCCTTTTGAACTACCTATGAGGGTGGAATAGTCTTGCATCCATCTCATAAAATAAACTAGTGGTTAGCTTGAATCATGATAATAATCAACATATATCCATAATGAACTGATGAATGCAATTAATCTATAAAAATAATGATCATAAGCATAACAAAACACATGTAATAACTATTTATCTAAATACTAATCATGAAAATCGATAATATATCTATTAGCCAAATAACATATACAAATCCAACTCAAAATAGATAACATATCTGCTAATTAGTAACCACATAATCCACTAATTAATGATTTAAATAATCCATAGGGTAAACTGGATGTGACAACAAGGGCATAATCTTCCTCATAATCCTGTTCATATTCAACTATTTACACATTTGCTTAACTTCTTTGTTTGGAAAGAGCATAATTTTGCTTCCCCTAATATTTTTTCACATGCTTGAATTTATGATAATAAAATCACTTCACTTGGTACTTGGAAGATGAATCACTATAAATAAATTTCCACTTCCAATTTAATTGAGTAATAAATGCACTCTTTGTTTGTCCATCATTGGACTCATTTACCTATATTTTCATGTGTTCATTTTGTAGAAAATAGAAATTGACCTGATCAAATTTTAGTGTCTGGGTTTTTTCCATCAAGTTCAAACCCTCCATGAAATATTTATATGAGGGGTTCATGTTTTTTAAAATAAGATAAATTATCTCATCATCATCCATTATTTTGTTTATGGAAATGAGATAGTCCCAAAGATATTTCATCTAAAGAAGATGCTTTGATAGGGACCTATTCTCATTCATCTTTGTGGGAAACAACACATTTTTCAAGGACAAGACTCCAATTTTATTTGAGGTTTGATATTTATCTTTAAGATTTATCCAAAGACCACTTGCCATAGTGGCAATCTAGACCTCAAGAATTAAATCATTTAAAAGAAACAATTTCAACAACATAAGAGCCCCCTCATGACATTTTTCATAATAAAAAAAGTTCATAGTAGGTCTTGGCTCTTGGTCAAGAATAATATTATTGCATTCCTAATTATTATAAATCACAAGTATCTTATGACTCTAGAAATTATAATTATGTCCAGTCAACTTTTGTGCTTTTGACAACACCAAATTTTGAATATGGGCCATTATTTTTGACTTTCAACTCTATCTCTTCACAAAAATGTTGAGGAAACTTTGAAAAAATTGGAAATTGATCTGTAAATCTATAAATCCATGCCATAACACATTTTAACCATGGAAAACACTTAAAAAAATTCATTTAGGGTTTGAAACTTGCTTATAAAATCATAAAATGTCTACAATATCAATTGGAAATCATGATTTTTTGTTTGGGACATCACATTCTCTATTCCAAATCATTGTGCGAATTTTAAAAATGTTAAAACATCCAAAAAGTCATAAAAATTATGACTGTAAATGGTGAAAATCATGATAAAAGATCATTTTGATCTTTAAAACTTCAAAAAATGTATGATATTATGTAAAAAACATAAATGGGAATCATGTTATTATGATTTGTGGTGTAATTTGGTCCTTTCTCCTTGCCACCATGATTTGGTATTTTCTCCATGATTTCTTCCTCTTGTCATGTTTTATGTCTTTATTCTAGACTAGGAAATGGAATTATTATTCTCTTGTGGCTCTTCTCCATTTTACATGATGTAATTTCACTTTATCTTCTTGTTTTAGCATTTTTCTCTTTCAAGATTCCTCCTGGTCTATCTCAAAAATCATGATTTCAATGTTTATCTACATTAGTCTATAAACCACCTTTAATTCTAATGATATAAATCTAAAAATCTATGTTCATAACCTAATAATCTACCTAGGCATTCTCAAACCTCAAACCTCTTCTTCTTCTCTCTTCTTACCCTTCTCTTAGGGCTTTCACAAATGCCCACTCTGATACCAATGTTGGCAAGGATGAAAGGAAGGATGAAGAAAAATGGAGGCACACAATACACTAATGTACTCATGTGTATCCATATTTTAATCAAGATTTAATAAGTTACATCAATTGATGACATTGATAACCAAACATTAGTATTAGATAACTATTGGTCAATTAAAATCTTTAATAATCATCCACACTTTGTGAATTAGTCTGTTTCAGTGAAGATGTGAGTGTGACTTGTAATGGAAGATGGATTCATTGTATTGATGAAATCCAAACCCCATTTTTGAAAATTATCTTATTTCACTATAGGTCTGAGGGGAAGTTTTGTAAGTTTTGATCTTCCAATAAATTGCTAGCATGCTTCACACTTCGAGACCCATTATTGAGAATCTTTGTAAAACATAAGCTAGTTGTAGTGAGTTTTTAGAATATTGAATGCTATGATTGGATAAAAAAAGTGACAACCACGTGGTTTATTATGGAAATATCCCAACAACCTCTTCTTATATTCCTCATCAACACATCTAAAAAATAAATCACCTAAACCTTTCTTAAAAAGAGTATTATCCTATATTACATACTTGACAACCTTAAGTTTATTTGCTCTTTTATCATTAACACTCAAATGTCTTGGGAATTATTCATAGGTTAGAAATAAATTAATATATGAGTACCAATCATCAATAGAGCCAATGAATATTACCAATGGAAACTCATCAAGTTATTATTTTTTAATCTCTTCTACTTCAACCTTTCTCTGATCATCGATTTATTTTGTAATCAATTTACACATACCTATACCTATAACTAGCTTGGTGGGATTGATTTCTAAGTCATATTAATTTACATTCACAATCCATCCACCCATTTTAGAACCAATTTATTGTTGTTCTAAGATAAACTTGATAACTACTCTAGGGACCATCACTATGGTGTGAGAATTTGAAATGATTTGTAGCTTTGACTATGACATAGGCATATTTTTCAAAAGGAGAAAACTTACGTTTGTGATGTTTAAGAACATAAATCATGGAAGAAATTGGGGATTCTATACCCTTTTCTTTATTTTTCTCCAAAATTGTTGACACTATATGTTTAGAAGAGTAGCTATACATAATGAAGTCTTTCTTAAAGTTTGGGCACACTAGCATGGGAGCGTTAGCAATAGAATTTTTTAATTCCATCAAAAGTTTTCTAGCCATTATTACTCCATTTGAAAGACATCTTACCTCTCATCATTCGGGTGATGTATCTACTAAGTTATACAAAACCATGTACAAATATTCATAGAAAATTTACCTTACAAAATAAGGAGTGTGTTCTAGATTTAGTGTTAGGAAGAGATAGCCAAGGAATTAAATTCAACCTTTCAAGGTCAATATTAATTCCTTCATTTAAAACTATATGGCCAAAAATAATCCATTTAGTAATTGCAAAGATATACTTAGAGTTTACAAAGATGACATGAGCCTAACATGTTTCAATAACCATCTTAAGGTGTTTATAATGATCTCTTCATTTTTTGGAAAACACTATGAAATATTTGAGATAAAACACTATGATATTATTCTTCATGTCACTAAAAGTCAAAACCATAACCCTCTAAAAAGTGACACTGAAATTAATGAGTCCAAATGACATCCACTTATATTAAAGGTGTGACATGGAATTATGAGTGTAGTCTTGTGTTGATATTCAAATGCCACTTCTACTTGATTATATCTAGAGAAACCATTGAACATATACATATTTTTGGATCCACTTCCTGGCTGCAAAACCCAATCCATTATAGGTAGTGAATAGTTGTCTTTGAGAGATGCCTGATTAAGATTATGAAAAATGACATAGATGTTAATTTCTCCACTATTCTTCATCTCAAGTAAAATATTTTTTACACAGGTTGAATGATGGATCATAAAAATTATCTTGGCATCTAACATATTCTTCACTTTTTCATAGATCATAATAGCGATATTGGGATTGTAATGTCTTTGCTTTTTCTTAAAAGTGTCAATGCTAAGTTTTAATGGGATTTTGTGCCTCCTAAAATAATTTCAAGTTATCATAACACCAAGTGAAGATATCCTAATACAACCCAAAAATATTCACAAATATTTTTCTTTATTCTTTAGAATAAAATTTGCCAATATTCACATATCTTGACTTTTATTTGGTACTGATGTTTACTTTTTCATATTTGGGAGAACATTTTGGTTCCTCTTAGATTTTATTATTGATGTACCTATTTTTTTAATTTAAAATTAATTTAAGTGGGACCAAACCTTTTGGAATCTTATTACACTTGAGTTGGATAACTCCATCATCTTCTTTTACATATTTTATTTCTCCTTCAGTTATGCTTCTAGTCCCAACTTCAACATTAATTTTAAATTTTTATTTATTGGCTTGAGAATGAGGTTATCTATATGCTAAAGAGGTCCCTTGGAAGTATAATATTTTAATATATCATCCTTTTCAAGTAAATCCATGAGATACTCATCATTATTGAACACTTCCCAATGCTATGAATTATTAGGTACACTTTGTCGATAGATAATTTCTATAATGTATCTATTCAGAGTGATCCCTAGGTGAGGAATCAATAAAGAAGAATATATATATATATATATATAAGGCATTGGACTTTGAATTATCTTCTCTAGGTATTAAAAATATATATAAGGCTTTAAAAACTTTAATGTAGCTCCAAACCCTATTCTGATAGTGTCTCAAGCATTCATTTTTCACTTGACACTAATTTCACACTTGTTTAACAATCGGTTCAACACCACCATAAGCTCTTAGATTCCTTATACCCATTTCCTCTAAAACTTGTAAACCTAGAAGCAAATGATTCATATTATATTGTGTTGTTTTTGTATTTGAGCTACATCATGTAGGAAAAATGTAATAACTATATAGTAGAGGACATAAAAACAATTCTAGCACCTATGCTAGTAGAGGAATAACTCCCATAAAACTCCAATGCTTATATATCATTGATTACATATTTAATGAGTTTTGGGATATTTAGGTTTAAATCATGTTCATACATCATCTTATAGTTTATTGGGCATACATCTTCATATATAATATCGATGCAAAGATCATCTAATTTTTATATTATGTACTTTATTTCAAGTTCAGGTTATATTATTTGCTAAACACCTTTGATCAAAATCATAGAGTGAGACCAATCAATTTTTATTTCACCTCCCATCTCTTTTCAAAATCTCTTTCTCAATAACATTCCATAAATTATAGGAATATATGGCATAATGTTAGTAATTTTAACTCTCTTTTGAGGATTGGTGGCCAAGGCTACTTGAGTATATTTAATATGTCCAAGAAAGGGTAATTGCTTGGTTTCCATAAAGAATAATTTACTAAAAGTATTTATACAGGTAAGCTAAAGTGAAAGAGAAAATTTAGTGGGTATCACATCATCATAGGCTCCAAAGTATATGATACAACTATGAAACTTGTAACCTCTAATAGAAAGGAAGATAAAAAAAGGTTCTAATTTAAAATACTTGGGGTAGAGGTAATGATTAAATTTTGGGAGGTAATGGGATTGTATCCTCTAATGAGCTTGACTAACCTTTCAAGCTGATATGGATTAAAATTTAGGTATTAAGTTTGAGACATCTAATTTTTTGTTTTGTTTACATAATCGATTATGTCAAATGCAAAAAAAATTGAAGCTTCATAATTTTTATTAATTTGAGACATATTTTGATCAATTTTATGTAAGGAACCAAGGTTTTGATAATTTTCAATATGAGATGAAGATGAGGTGTATACTTACCTTTTAGTTGTTTATCCTTGGATTGGTTAGGTAAAGGATAACCTCTACTAAGAATTATTTTTTTGGGAGGCATTTTAGAAATTTCATTAATCTTAGCCTTTTATTTTCATTAGGTTTCTCAACTTATTTCCCTTTATTCATTTTAATTTTATCATTGTGTGATCTTATGAAAATGGCAAAAGAATGACTGTTCATCTCTTCTACTACATCATCATCTTAATCATAGTTGAACACATATTCAAAATACCTAATTATAGAGTTTCCATTAGGTTCTTTGATTTATATTTTTGAAAGACCTAATTACTCTAGTTCCAATATAATACCATCATGTTCATTTATGTCTTGAGATTCAAATATTGTGTTGACATGAGTAATTGTAGTTGGTGTGGCTTTAATTTCTAATTTTTGTTGAGGTGCTAGGACTTGTGGTTGGTTACCATGATACAGAGCATATTTCCTCCTTGGCACATATTGATATAAATGAGCTAGTAAATTTTGAAGCATTTATTTCTTTAGAGCTAATATATCATTAACCAACTCTTGAATTAATTAATCAATAGAATGTTCACATAAAGTTTGACTTTTGACTCATGTAGTGTCTTTCTTTATTTTTACTACCATGATTAATCCATCTCCTACTTCTACAACCATTGATTAAGTAACACCCAAATATAGGACTCGAGTTATCCTCATCAAGAAACCCACTTTAGGAAATTATGCATTGGTGAAGAATCATTTTTGGTTAACATTATACAAGAGTGGATATAATAGGGATGTTATTTAAGAGCTTATTAAATTTGGATATGAATTCTATCTAACCTTACTTTACATTTGTGATAACTGAGAAAGGAGGTCATACACATCTTCAACCACTTGAATTTATTTTTTAAATTCAATTTCATGATAGCTTAATAATTAGTATAACGTATGATATGATGATAAAACATTTCAGAAACTCCTTATTTTAAAATTTCAATTGACACATCTTCATGTTAACACCAATAATATCACATGCGATAGTGAATGCAAAAATGTGTTCATTATGATGTGTTTCTAATCCCATATGAATTTATGTAAATTACTTTTAGAGACTCTATAAATCATGCAATTGTCTTCCTAGTGCTAGTGGTCCTATGGCTAGGCCCCAAATTTATGCAATAATATTTTGAAAATTCATGACTTGAGTAAAAATGGTCCCTGAAAGAACCAATGCTATACTAATCATAGTTTCATCCTCTTATTTTTATTTATTTCAAATAGAAGGTATAGTTTAGGATTTATTGATTGTTCCCTTAATTTATGGACTTAGTTTGAAGTTAACTTGTTGTTAGAGATCAAAGAAATAATATGTTCCTTTTGCTTTATATACTTTGAGAAATTATATTTTAGCTAAGATGAATAATTTTTAGTTGTATTTGAACAAATAGGAATGAAAGGGCCATTAGAATTTATCTTCCAACTCTTATAATAACTCGACCAAGCTTTATTCTTCCAACGAGGGTTGTAGTTCTTTTTGTGATATGTACTCTTTCTTATTCTTTATCTAGGTCAAAAACAACTCTTTGATATTGATTATCATTTATAATATTATCCCGTGCATGGAATAAAATATAAATAACAATATATTATTAAGTGGCTTGGAACTAATCAATATTAAGTTCCAAAATTGGTGCTTGATTTTTATAAATGGTCATGTAGATTTAATGATGGATATAAAAATATTGTCCATATTTATCATTAATCCTAGGTGTCATAGGATATATTTAGTCTTATTCTAATAAGTTTAATTTTCATTCCCATAGGAATAGGAAGAGTCACTTGGGAATGTGAATTGAACAACCATTTTGTTGATGTGCATTTTGGCACGCACCAATGTCCTAGGCTCATCTCATGACTCACCTCTATTGAAATGATATTCTAGGGAGTTTCCCCCAGGTTTATATCTACCTGGTCTAATCACACTGATCTTCACTTAGTGGGTTGTTATGACCATTTTTCTCAAGGGGCCTTTGTTAGTTCTGCCAAGCTTACAATTTAAATGTATATTTAATGGGTTTTGGGTTCTTAAACAATTAAAAATAAGGTGCATTTGTTGTTTTGTTTCAAATAGATTTCATGTCATGTTGGTAATGACAAGGTTTACGTTCATTTGTTCGATAGACCATTTAATTTTAAGAAACAAAACAAACAAACAAGCATTTAAAACTTGCCCAATTGTGAAATTAATAGGTGCAAGCTTTTGTTTGATGTTAGTAACTATTTTTTTTTGTGTTCATTCCATTGATTAAATATTTAGCATTGCATCATCATAATGGAGAAATGAAATAAAATTTTAGATACTCATTCAAATACATATTAATTTCAAACCCTATTCTAACCAAACGATAAAATAAATAATAAAAGACAAGCGAGAGGAAAAGAAAAGAAAATTTTATGTTATGAAAAATGAAATCAAAGTCACTGATTGAATGTAACATCCATAAATCCATCCCTTATGTGACCAACTAATCCATATCCACCATGGTAATGATGCAAGTGTCTAAGGAGAATAATATAAAGGAAATAAGAGAAATGACCACCATTCACATGCGTAGATCACCAATAACTTCTACAATCTCATTTGAATCAAGATTTTCATGTTGATAACAATGTTTGAGTTGATTACATTCGATTAAATCCAAAATTTACTAGCATAACAACATGGAGAGAGGGATAAATTAAGATACTAAAGACTAAAATTGTATAAATTTAGAAGTGTGATTGACTAAAATCTCTTTTCAAGGAGAAATAACCAACCAAATGTAATCAACTCAAACATTATTATCAACACAAAAATATTGATTCAAAGGAGATTTTGGAAGTTTATTGGTGATCTATGCATGTGAATGATGGTCATTTATCTTGTTCTCCTTAGATGGTTGTATCATTCTCATAGTGGTTTTGGATTAGATGATCACACAAGGGATTGATTTATGGATGTTGCATTCAATTAGTAACTTTAAATTTATTTTGTATAACACAGGCTTTTATTTTCTTTTCCTCTCCCTTGTCTTTTATCATTTATTCTATCAATTGGTTAGTATAGGGTTTGAAAGTAATTTACATCTGAATGAGTATTTACAATGTTACTTTATTTTCTCAATTATGATGATATAATGTTAAATATTTAATTAATGGAATGAACACAACAAAATAAGATGCAAACATCAAATAAAACCCTACACCTACTGATTTCATAATTAGGAAAGTTTTAAATGCTTGTTTATTTATTTTGTTTCCTAGAATCAAATGGTCTACTGAATACATGAACATAAACTCTATCATTTATAGCATGACATAAAACTAATTTAAAAAAAAATAACAAACACACCTTATTTTACATTGTTCAAGTACCCAAATCCCACTGAATACACATATAAAGTTTAGGATTGGTAGAATTAGTAAAGGCCCCTTAAATAGAATGGTCATAATTAGCAACTGAGCCAAGATCAATGCAACTAGACCAACTAGATACAAACCTTAGAGAGATTCCTTAGAATATCCTTTTAAGATAAGTGAGCCACGAGATGAGCCTATGACATTAGCATGTGCCAAAATGCATGTCAATAGAACTAGAACTAGGAGGGCATGTTAAGCTAAAGTCATTCTTGAACCTAAAAATAGAAATTTTAATAGAAAATTTAAAACTTGAACACTTATGAGCATTTCCCACAATTCAGTATTTTGAAAGCTAAACTAGAAATTAGATGAATATCCATGTGATCAAAGTCTGTAGGGGATGATTTTGAGTTGTTAGAACTCACCAAACATTAAAAACTAGGGAAAATATAAGACATTAAAGACTCAACAAATACACTCATCTAGTAGCTTGCCTATAGTTGTAACTCTATTTATCAACCTAATTGCTACCCCTTAAAACCCACTAATGGTGGATAATCCCACTTGGCTTAGTGGAGGTAGATGCCTTATGAATGTCCTAGGGACCACCCATGATTTGCTAAAGAATCTTGATAAATTCTACCTAAAGTATACACTTAATAGGATTCAAACAATCGAGGAGCACATTTAGGTGGTCAAGGATGCTTTGATTTAAACCCAAATTCAGCATGGGGATGTGGCTTACCACCACTTTCCTTACTCCTTGGGTGGATTTTCCTACACCTGGTATCTTGGGTTGTCAGATGCATCTATCACTTCCTAGAATGATCTTCAAATCATTTTTATTAACCACTTTTGGATATCCATTGATCCAACTATCCTATATCATCACTTTATGGCTACCCATAGGGAGCTTAATGAGCCTATGAATTTATCCAATACATGATTTCATGAGCTATATCAGAGGTTAAAAGACCCATAAACTCAAAAGGAAGTGGATATCATATAAACATACTTGAGTAATTTAAACTTGATGACATCCATGTTCCTCAAAAGAATCCTGATATCCCTCTTGTCATTGTGCTTGGCTTATAATGAGGCTATAAAAATTAAATAACAAATGGTTCCACAAGGATATGGAATGGGTCCTTTTCCATCACTAGGTCAACTAGGTGATTACAATCAAATTTCAATGATTAATCATACTTTTTAGCACAATACACCACTAATGAATCTGATCCTAGGTGCCCTATATGCAAGCCCAAATTTGTTTTACAATCCAACATCCATAAAATACATGCCTAGTGACCTTATACACCTCATAATCATGTTTTTACATAGATGAAAAATCAATAAATTATTACTTTATCATATAACATTACTACTATCATGCCTAACAATAGCAGTTATATTGCTTCTACTAGAAATCAACAAGTTGTCCTATCATTTCTAAACACTCAAATGCATATTAACAAATTTCACAATAAATCACACCCTATTATCCTTACATTTATAAATATGAGTGCACATATAGCCAATCCACAACCACAAGTGAGAAATCCATAAAATATTGGTATGAATCTAGTAGTGGCCAAATTTTAAAAGATTGATCAAGGGTTAACAATTAATATGGTAAATTTATGAAGACAATTGCCTTAAACACTAACCAAAATGAAAATAATGCATCACTAATTATAAATTTCAAATTTCATTGGACCAATACATAATGGAACATGAGACCAAACAACAGAGTTGTACCTATCCCACTAGACACAAATAATCAAAATAATAAGAATAGTTCTTCCAATATAGTGAACTTAGATGATTTATAATTGCCTACTTGGTGAAAGATACATAATACAATGGACCATGCTGAGATTGATTATGTAAAATTCATTTGCACCTCAAATATATTCAAGAAGGAGATGGACAATCTAGAACTAGTCCTTGCACCTAATAATAATGATAGTCAAGGTGGAGGAAAACCTAGTATAGCTCTAGTCGTAGAGACTTACAAGTTCCCATTTTAAAGTGATAATTATCCATATGAAAATGTAGATGAGATCCACACTTCTAAATAGTTTCAAAGGGGAAAAAAATATCAATTGAGGAGAAAATTCCAAACCCTATTAACCACTGTTACTCCTACAAACAACACTCAAGTTCCACCTAACATGAACTTGAACAATAACCCATTCCCCCTACAAGACCTACCACACCCTATCCACTCAAGAAAAAATCTAATCCAAAATTTTACAAACCAATAGAGCCAATTAAACATGGATAAAACATTGTTGATGATCTGAAATGAACTAAGGCTAATATCATGATGTTCTACTTGATTCAAATTTCAAACCAAAAATACATGTTAGTAAAAAAAATTGTCTACCCACAAAGGGAAGGAAACTAATAGAAAAACTAATGCTCACATAGTAATTGATAAATAAAAAATTGAAACCCCTCCATTCCTACTAAGAATACATATTTTTGCAAAAAAATTTCATGATTGTTTGGTGGATTTAGATGCTTTTGGAAATGTGATGCCCTATGCCATCTAACAACAGTTGGGTCTAACACCTTCAAATATAAACATGAAGGTGGTTCAATTGGATAAGTCATAGGTCAAGATTTTTAGTGAACTAAACCACATTCATATGTAGCTAGCCTAAAATATAAGGGTACAACAATTTATTGACATTCAAATAGTGGATATACCTAATGCTGATAAAATGCTTATGAGGAAGGATTGGTATAAAACACTAAATGATTATATAGAAATGGATTTCTCCCATATGTGGCTCCCATGGCATGGCATCCCTAATAAAATTAAGATTTAACATGATATTAGATGACTAACATGATAATATAATATAAAAAAACCAATGAGATCTTGTTTGATGAGTCAAAGCTTGGGGTGTATATACTCGATAAAGAAACACAAGCTTATAATAAGTTCTCTATTAACATGTTGTCCATACAAGAAAGTTTATAAATTGAATATCTAGATTAGCATAGAGGAAGATGACTTCCTTTATACACTTGAAATAAATTTATTTCCTAGTGTTGCCACAATACACAAGGAGGTGAAACCAACTAGTCTAGGCAAAAAACAAGCTACCAACAAATATTGTTAGCATTGGGGGTGGCTGAGTTAGAAATCAACAAACTTAATGAGAGCTATCCAAGCAAAGTTAGGGAGTTTATGAGATCCCATGATGAAAAAATAGAGATATTGGGCAACCCTATTATTACTTCTACCACTGAATACTTGACCAGAAGGTATTTTTTAGTTGAGAAGTAAGACATATTCCCACTTGGCATTAATATGTCCAATGAATAAATCAATGTCATAACAACACCAACCCATCAAAATTTGAAGTATACAACTGAAAATCATTTGTGGATACTAAAATTTGATGGTTCTAAATCAAGGAGAAGATGTGGTACCAATGTAGAGCTTATTAATCCTTGAGGGAAGTCATAATTAGATAAATTTCACCTATAGTTAGATTGCATGACCAATGTAGTTGAGTATGAGACACTGGTCCATGACCTCTTGTTTGCACTAAGGAAGAAGGTTAAAATTTTCAAAGTGTTTGGTGATTTATTGTTAGGGTGTGGAGCTAAAAGCTTCACCTTACTGAAAACATGGAGGTTTCTGAGCATGATAGTCGCTGGCGTCGGCAGGCCACAACCGACGTCGATCAGGGGATCAAAGCAAAGACAACCAACATCAGCAGGGATCGGCTGGCATTGGTCACCTCCAGTCAGACAGGGACCGACGTCGCTCACCTGTGGCAGTTCCAAAACTACTGTTGACGAACAGTCAGTTAAGTGAATGGGTTGTTTGCATGATGAAGACTAGTTCGAGTCTTGAGCTGCAATCTAATCATTGTATGCATGAGATCTATATAATAGACTCATGGGCTGTATTGTTAAGTATATAACTCAAGTGTAGAACTTGGAGATTTCTTCCCATGGTAGAATCAAGTAGGATTCTTCATGTATGTAAGATCAGGTTTGATATGCAGGGTGTTGCAGGATCATGGTGGAGATCTACATGTGATAAGTAAGATCAGGTTGGTTTGCAGGGGTGTGTGTATGTGAGGGTCAAAAGGAGATCGGTGGGGGAGCAAGATCCAAGGTGACAGCAATACATTAAGGAGTAAGATTATGGTGAGATCTACTTGGAGTACCAGTTCGTACTCAGTTGTACTGGACGTACAATGAGGTGAACAACAGCTTGTGTTAGCTATGTGTTGTGACCTATTGAGAGAAGATTACTCTGGAGGAAAGATTACTGGGAGCCCTTGAGGAGGAAGCCTCACAGAGGTGGAAGAAGAGTGTGATCTCTTTATTGTAATTTCTTTTGTAATGAGTTGAATACAATTGTGTGTTGCCTCTCATATTCTGTGCTATTTCTCATTGATAGTTATTTGTTCTTCTAGTTATTTCCACATGTTTAAGTTGCTTATACAATGGTAATCGTGTGTGCTCTCAATTTTGACAAGTTGTGTCAGAGCTTTGGGGAACTTAGGTCCTATCAAATGGTATCAGAGCGAGGTTGGATGTTCTCAGAGCGAGTTTGACTAACAGATGGCCTAGATTTGGTTAGTGGTTTTTTGATCACAGGTTACTCACAGGGGTTTCTATTTGAGTGGGAGTATAGAAATGGCAAAAGAAGGTAAGCTAAGAATGGAGAAATTTAGGCACAGGATTAACACCATAAGGAGTGTGGTGGGTAGTCTTCAAGATTGAGCTTGAAGAGGAATACAAGCTAGGCTACAGATTAGATAAAGTACTAGTATAGGTACAAGTGCAGCTATTTATCTCCAAGTGGAAGATTGTTAGGGTGTGGAGCTAAAAGCTTCACCTTACAACAAACATGGAGGTTTTTGAGCATGACAGTCACCAGTGTTGGCAGGCCACAACCGATGTCAGTCAGGGGATTAGAGCAAAGACAACTGACATCGGCAGGGATTGACCGGCGTCGATCACCTCCAATCAGATAGGGACTGACATCAGTCGCCTGTGGTAGTTCTAGAACTGCTGTTGATGAACAGTCAGTTAAGTGAATGGGTTTTTTGCATGATGAAGAATAGTTCGAGTCTTGAGCTGCAAGTCTAATCATTATATGCATGAGATCTATATAATAGACTCATGGGCTGTATTGTTAAGTGTAGAACTCAAGTGTAGAACTTGGAGAGTTCTTCCCATGGTAGAATCAAGTATGATTCTTCATGTATGTAAGATCAGGTTTGATATGTAGGGTGTTGCAAGATCATGGTGGAGATCTACATGTGATAAGTAAGATCAAGTTGGTCTGCAGGGGTGTGTGTATGCGAGGGTCAAAAGGAAATCGGTGGCGGAGCAAGATCCAAGGTGATAGCAATACATCAAGGAGCAAGATCATGGTGAGATCTACTTGGAGTACTAGTTCGTACTCAGTTGTACTGGATGTATAATGAGGTGAACAACAGCTTGTGTTAGCTGTGTGTTGTGACCTATTGAGAGAAGATTACTCTAGAGGGAAGATTACTGGGAGCCCTTGAGGAGGAAGCAACACAGAGGTGGAAGAAGAGTGTGATCTCTTTATTGTAATTTCCTTTGTAATGATTTGAATACAATTGTGTGTTGCCTCTCATATTCTGTGCTATTTCTCATTGATAGTTATTTGTTCTTCTGGTTATTTCCACATGTTTAAGTTGCTTATACAATGGTAATCATGTGTGATCTTAATTCTGACAAGTTGTGTTAGAGCTTTGGGGAACTTAGGTCCTATCAAATGGTATCAGAGTGAGGTTGGATGTTCTCAGAGCGAGTTTGACTAACAGATGGCCCAGATCTGGTTAGTGGTTTTTTGATTACAGGTTACTCACAGGGGTTTTTGTTTGAGTGGGAGTATAGCAATGGTAGAAGAAGGTAAGCTGAGAATGGAGAAATTTAGGCACAGGATTAACACCACAAGGAGTGTGGTGGGTAGTCTTCAAGATTGAGCTTGAAGAGGAATACAAGCCAGGCTGCAGATTAGACAAAGTACTAGTATAGGTATAGGTGCAGCTATTTATCTCCAAGTAGGAGATTGTTAGGGTGTGGAGCAAAAAGCTTCACCTTACTGCAAACATGGAGGTTTCTGAGCATGACAGTCACCAGCATCAGTAGGCCACAACTGACATCGGTCAGGGGATTAGAGCAAAGACAACTGACATCAACAGGGATCAGCCGACGTTGGTCACTTCCAGTCAGACAGGGACCAATGTCAGTCACCTGTGGCAGTTCTAAAACTACTGTTGATGAACAGTCAGTTAAGTGAATGGGTTGTTTGCATGATGAAGACTAGTTCGAGTCTTGAGTTGCAAGTCTAATCATTGTATGCATGAGATCTATATAATAGACTCATGGGCTGTATTGTTAAGTGTAGAACTCAAGTGTAGAACTTGGAGAGTTTTTTCCATGGTAGAATCAAGTAGGATTCTTCATGTATGTAAGATCAGGTTTGATATGCAGGGTGTTGCAGGATCATGGTGGAGATCTACATGTGATAAGTAAGATCAAGTTGGTCTGCAGGGGTGTGTGTATGCGAGGGTCAAAAGGAGATCGGCGGGGGAGCAAGATCCAAGGTGACAGCAATACATCAAGGAGCAAGATCATGGTGAGATCTACTTGGAGTACCGGTTCGTACTCAGTTGTATTGGACGTACAATGAGGTGAACAATAGCTTGTGTTAGCTATGTGTTGTGACCTATTGAGAGAAGATTACTCTAGAGGGAAGATTACTGGGAGCCCATGAGGAGGAAGCCTCACAGAGGTGGAAGAAGAGTGTGATCTCTTTATTGTAATTTCCTTTGTAATGAGTTGAATACAATTGTGTGTTGCCTCTCATATTCTGTGCTATTTCTCATTGATAGTTATTTGTTCTTCTAGTTATTTCCACATGTTTAAGTTGCTTATACAATGGTAATCATGTGTGCTCTTAATTCTGACAAGTTGTGTCAGAGCTTTGGGGAACTTAGGTCCTATCATTTATAACTAGTGGTTAAATAGGTTCAAGGATATTTTGTGAGTAATCACAAACATTTATCCAGATACCAAAACTGAGTGTGGAATTTAATAGAGGATTTCAATGCATTAAACATAAAAATAATGCCTCACAAGATAAATTATACAGTAGATGCTTTGGCTATATCTACTAGTACTTTGGAGCCTATAACTAACTCCAAGTTAAGAAGGTTCTCCATGGATTTGGTCTCTACTCTTTCCATTATTGACAATGCTAGGAACTTATAGGTATTTAATGATGATCAACATATCATTGATTTCATCACCAACATAGATATATTTGAGTCATAGATTATTGATGAAGACAATAGAGAAGAGTTCAAATTGGATGAGGAAGGGGTCATCAATCTGAAGATACAAAATATACTTAAAGGCATGGTTTCATTAGAATGGCTATTTGATATGTATTATCAAGGTGAGAAAGATAAATCAAACCCCACCAAAGGTATGGTTCACCAACATTGTAATCTAGGCAATGTTAATGAATCAAATAACATGCTTCTAGGCAAAACATGTATTGAAAAGGAAAAAAAAAGACTTTGTTCAAGACTTAAAGGATTTAAAGGATGTGAGCACATGGAGTTATGAGGACTTAAAGGTGTTTAACATGTCTATTCTCATGCATACCATTCTTATCAATCTAAGAGTCAAACCATTTCATCAAAGGTAAAGACTAGTCAATCTGTTACTAGAACCACTAATATTCAAAGAGGTGTAGAAATTAATCCAAGCAAGGATAGTTTTCCTTGTTAGGCACTCCACATAGGTGGATAATTTGGTTCTAATTAAAAATAAAATTGGAGAGATAAGGTTGTGTGTTGACTTTTGTAACATGAACAAGGCCTCAAAAAAGGATAATTACCCATTGCCTTCACTAGATGAAGTCCTACAGATTGTGAACAACTCATAAATGATATTGTTCTTAGATGAGTACTCAGGGTACAACAAGATAGTGGTTGATTATGATTTATGGATTAAGACAAAATTTAAAATAAAGTGGGGTACCTTCATGTAAAAGAGGATGTAATTTAGTCTGATCAACATAGGTGCCACCTTCTAACATGCCATGGATATTTCATTCAAGGACATTTTTGGAAAATGCATAATCATATACATGGATTAATTAACTATCTTTTCTAAGGACATAAAGGACCACATAAAATACATGAAAATATTCCTACAAAGATGTAAAAATAATGGAATCTCTTTGAACCTAAAGAAGTGCATTTTTGGGGTAATAAAGGGTAAGTTTCTTGGCCACATCATATAATAAAGAGGAATATCTATAGATCTAGAAAGAGTAGAGGAAATTCTAAAAATTACATTGCCTAGCAACAAAAAATAACTAAAGTTATTCTTTGACAAAATCAACTTTGTCAAGAAGTTCATCTTGGATTTTGTAGAGATAGTTTAACCATTGAATAACATGCTAAAGAAAGATTCCAAGATTAAATGGATGGATGAATCAAAATTATATTTTTATCAAATCAAGAAATCAATTTTAAACACACTAGTGCTAATCAATCATGACTATACATGACCCTTCTACATCTTCTTATTCACCTCAAAACACTCTAGTCCTAAAATTTTAACATAAAAGAAAGAATTTGAAGATGAGATGTCTATCTCATTCATGATTTATCCTATCTATAATGTTAAATTGAGGTATTCATCTTTAGACAAACAAGCCTTTGCCCTGATAAAAGTAGTCAGTAAGTTCATACACTATATTCTCTATACTAATGAGTTTGCATTTGTGCCTAACCCAACAATAAAAGCTATGTTGATACAAAATGAGTTGGGTAAGTGAATGGAAAATGGATAAAATTTATCTAGGATTTTGACCTAGAGATAAAACCAATGAAATCATAAGCAGTCAAGGGCTTAGTAAGGCTATGGTTGAAGTAGACACACAGGTAGTTTTTCAGCAATACATAGTGTAAGATATCACTAATAATTACTTGTATCAAGATGTGGTCTATAATTGATAAGTAATAAGTCCCTAAATCACCTGAATTTAACTCAAATAAGAGCCTTATGCATCACAAGTAATAAATTCATGATCAAATTAGGTGTCCTATACATGATAAATCATGAAGGCATATATTTAAGATGCATGAACAAACAAGAAGTAACTATAGTACTCAAATGATTTTAATGAAAAATATGGAACTAGTCATGGATTAGGGAGTGCTATAGCTCATCAGATAGTTAGGGTAGGGTATCATTGGTTGCATTTTTTGAAAGATGCACATGTTCACATCTAGAGCTATCATACTAGGTAAGTTACCGCATATAGAGATCATACTCCTGCCATGCCATTACAATTAGTTATAGATGTCTGACCATTCACAAAAATGGGGATTATAATTTTGTAGTGCTATAAATCCTAACTCATGCATAGGACATAAATTCATCCTTATAAAAACTAATTATTGTACCTATTGGACTAAATCTATAACATGAAATAAATGTACAACTGATGTGGTAATCAACTTCCTTGAAGAACACATTGTCACTAGGTTTGAGATGCTTGCTACATTGGTATGTGATAATGATCCTGATTTCTCATCTATTCAATTTACTGAATGGGCCTATGAAAACTAGGTAATCCTAAAACTCTATTCCAATTAATATCCATAGGGTAATGGGGTAGTGGAATGAACTAATAAAAAATTAATTGATGTAATGGAAAAGATCTTGGCAAAGAACTCTAGATACCAACACAATGTCTTAAAATTTTATTTATGGTTTGATAGAACCAAAGTTAAGGCATCCCTAGGAAATTCACCATTTCATCTTGTTTGTGGCTAAAACCCCTTCTTTCTAGTCAATCTGAGAATCCCTATTCTATAATTTATGAGAGATTACTTGGAAATAAATGATAAAATAAAAGATCACCTAATTAATCTGATATAACTTGAGGAAAAATGTGATGCAACTCTATTACATTTTAGAAAATACCAAGAGGTTGTCAAACATTTGTTTGAAAAGTGATCAAAGGTGAAAACCTTTAGAATCTCTGACCTATTCATTCTCTAGGACAAGGATCATGAGAAAAAAGGATAACACAATAATTTTGATGCCCTATGGATGGGTCCCTACCAAATCTCTAAAATCTTGAGCAATAATTCATTTTACATAAGGTGTCTAACTGGTGAGGACTTACCATTTCCTATCAATGGATAGTTCCCCAAACACTACTTCTATGCTTGAATTGGCCTAGAAAGTTCTTGTAAATACCTTTGTTTTCCCTTTCTTACTTTGTTTTTGTTTTCTATCCTATTTTATTGTTAGTTTAGTTTGGTTTTCTTGATTTTCCTTCTTTCATATTATTCCAGCCTCATTACTTATCTCTTTTTAGGCTATTCCACTTATTTTTCCCTATAGGTTCTCTTGTTGGTGAATATAATCGAAGAACAAAACACATATACATAGGTGGCTTGAGTGATGTTATGGTGTGTAAATACTCTAAGTTCCAGCCTTAGATTATATTTTTGAATATTTTTTAAAGGTCTTACTATTGTGTGTATTCTTAATTTTTTTGAGTCGGGTTAATTTTGGGTAAAATTATTTGGTTAATTAAGACATTCTCTTAAATCCAAACACAAGATTTACATCTTAATAATTTTTGGGTTTATCTAGATGAACCTGTTATGATGAAGATCTAGGGTGAAAAATCCATAGTTATACCTTTTTATTGATTCAATGGTCCCCAAACCAGAATTAAAATGCTAAATAAGAAAGAGAAAAGATAAATCAATACAAAAAAGGAAAATGATCAATTTAAAGAAAAACTTGATTTTGGGTGATTCAGACAACTCTAACATGATATTTTTGGCTTGGTTGGTAGTGAAGAAAGGCATAAAGTGAGATTAGAGGCAACTCCATTAGGGTTATAAATGCCTATTTAGTAGTGAATCAATGTTTAGGTAAAAATTCTCAAGGTAGGATTCATTGGCCTAATGATAAGATCTATAGTGGTTAGTCCTTACAGGGTCTAAGAAGTGGTAAATTAACTCATTTTCATATACATGGTTAATGAGAATGTCTAATTTGGTATTTTAGCCACTCCCATCTTCTCCTCTCTTGAATACATTCATGTTCCATATGTAGTCTTAACCAGAGATCCTGGGTTCATAAACACATTTATATCATTTCAAAATACTCAAGAGTATTTACCAATAAATTCACCATTTTTTGTTACTTGCACAACATACCCTAATTCTTCCAAGAATTAGGGAACCCCTCTTCTTTTTCCTTTTACTCTATTCCTATTTGTACTCATGGTTCATTAGTCTTAGCACTAAAATTTTCTTTGGTATTCCATCTCAATTTTCTTGCTAAACCAAGACTTAAAACCATCACTATTAGAAATACCACATCTATGTGAGTCAACTTCATATTTTATACTTAACATAAAAGTGAATTTTTGACCTTCCAATTTACACTTCAAGCCTAGCTCTCTTAGCTCTCTTAGCCTACTCTAGGGGGTCATATCGATACCTATGCCCATTGGGATCCCAAAAACTATCCTATTATGATGACCAAGTTTGAAAGGTAAAGTTTCATACATAAAACTAGACCACAAAATAGATTTTTGTTGCACTTACATTCACTTAACATTCTTTCCTATATGCTCTTTGAGATCCATATAGCCATGTCATGGGGTCATTTTTATTTTTGTCCCTATTAGACCTCTAATAATTATTCCATCCTATATATCTTGCTCATGTAAATAAGTTTCATGTTTTACTCTTTAATCAAAAATTGATTTTCAGGACATTTATTGCACTTACCAAGTCTTTAGAATAGGTGCTCTCTAACTTGTTATGGTTTCTCAATTTATCTTGGGAGATCATTTTGTTTTTATTTTATTTATCCTCCATAACCTACTCTATCATCTTCATTGAGATCATTCGATCAAATTTGGTATTTAACACTTATCTTATTAATGACTTTTGGTCCTCCATTTTGTACTTGTAGGGTCTCACTTCACTAGGTATTTAACCCTAAAATGGAATCTACACTGGGGTTATCTAGATTGATTACAGGGGTATATAAAAATGAAATAACACAAAGGTGATAATTAGATCTATAACAAGCCAATTATATGCTAAACTTAAATATAATCATACACTAAATTTATTATGTTAAGATAGTCTAGAAATGGAAAGTACAACTATACTAAATATAAAAATGGCAAATAAATGAATTACTTAGATTATTATGATGCTAAATGTAGTTTTGGATATAGAATAGGCTAAAAGTAGGTGGGAAGGAGATTCTATAACAATAATCAGATTCTAGCTCCCATGTCTCTAGATCTATGGACAATAACGTCAACCTAGGATAGTTGCATCAATATTACTATATGAGTTTGATGCTAGTTTATTGTAAAAAATATATACTAAAATAGGATGTGAACACTTTTATGTTTCTAGGTTTTGATTTACCTTCACTTTGGTGCATTTAGATATGGTTCATGGAAAGTTACTTCTTGTGAAATGGTAAAAACCTAGCTTTTCATTTTTAATGTGACCTTGGGGAAAAATAGGTTAGTGGGCACATGGTGTCGAGCTAACCCTAATGACCCCTCTATCAAAGGACATTGATTATATAGAAAATAATATGAGGAGGGCCTCAAACATATGTAGTTCTCCCCTATGTGTGAATCATATATAATGTGCAAAGCAAGTACAATAATGACCTAACTTATAACTTGGAAAATTAGGATCTTGGGCTACTCCTTTAGTAATTAAAACCTAAATATGTGATTTAACTATGATTGATATGAAAATAAGGAAGATTTGATCAATTAAATGCATGATAGAGTGATTTTGATAAGCTGCCTTGGTCTCTTTGGTGTTTTCTAGGTGAGGAATGAATTAGGGTTAATATTGTATTTATATCAATCCATTTAGAGTAATAACTCATGTTAAAAAACTTAGGATAACCATGAGGATGCATTTCATTTACAAATTTGATGAATTTAGCGTATGGAAACTTATGTCGGGATAGGATAATAACATCAATGCTATTGTTTGTCTCAAACATTAGTATCCAAGGAGTGGGAGAGTAGGTATAGGTTGTGAACTTGTAGAGATGGAAGATAAGTACATTTTAAGCATTTTGGGCAAGATATAAGACCTAGGTCATCAATATAAGACTGATCAAACTAAGAGATATAGGCCAAGGGACACAAAGATAGAGTAGATGTGAGACTTAGACAAGCAAAAAAGGTATATAACTAATAAGAATAACTAAGGTCTGAGTTTTCCAAGTGTACAAGATTGAAGTGCTATATAATCATAAAATATCATCTACACTAGATAAAAAAATTGCAAAATTTCTTGATATGGTATACTTTTCCCTTTTATCTTGTTTCTATTAGAATCGATCTTTTTTTTAGGAAATAATATGCTTAAGTTTCAAAGAAATTTAGGTCCTCAGACCTAATCAGGGTTTGAAATCCCAAATAGATCTTGGGGGATGTCATTCAATATTCCTTCATTATTCAAAATTTCTAATCTTGAAATGGTTTGCATTTAGGTCTAGGTGGAATTCCTTTGTTAATCAAAGTTTCAACTCCAACTAGGTCCTTAGGTTTTGGGCAAGCAAGTCTAGTATTGGTCATGTTTTAAAGCATGACTAGGTCTATATTAACATTGGTAATGTCATTCAATGTTATATGATAGAAAATTGATGATTAGCTCAGGAACTTCCCTAACTCCACTCCTTCACTTTATGAGATTTTGGACTCTATTTACAAGATTTTGGACTCTATAGGCGAGTTGCAAGTTATAATTGGGGGATGGATCCCCAAATAGGTTGGGGAACATCCCCTCATTTGTTTTTATGTTGATTGGGGCAAGGGCCCTGACTATGTCATCAGGGATCCTAGGCCCCTGAACCTATATTTTATGAGAAACTCCCCCAATCTCCCAACTCAATGTCTATGAGATTTTAGACCTTCCTTCACTAACTACCATTTGAATTAGGCTTTTGAGCCTCAAAACCTCACATAAAATGTGTGAATACCAAACAAAAACACTATTAAAACATGGAATAAACATTGGAATGTGTTGAGAGGTGTAATTAGGGGTTCAAGATCCAATTAGGTCTTGGGCTACCCTCTATTTAAAAATTTAAAAGCCTACCAATTTTAGTTAATGCTATCTAGGGTAAAACATGAGATTAAGTCTTTAGGCTAAAACCAGGCACTCCTTATTTATATTGGGGATTTTAAATCTTTATTATAACTAGGAGTTTGAGTTTTAAAATAGTAATGCTAAAAAATACTAGTTGCACCCTATAATTCTCAAATAGGTCTATCGAGAGGTTTTTTGAGCAATTTTTAGTTTTTTAGTGATATATTATTATGATCCAAAATTATAATAATTAGAAATATATAAAATAAAATATAGATAAATAAAACACAATAGATATTTGTGGGATAAAATTCTCAAATATTTAATATATGCATAAATAGAATAATCACTTTAAGGTAGGGCAGCACCATACAATACTCCTTTAGGAAGGAATAACTCCACAATGTCTCTTCAAGGGGAAAACCTCCAATATCCTCTTAAAATATAAAAATAAATGCTTACTTTATTGATTTACAATGATATTCACCTCCTTTACATATACCTCTATATAACTAACAATGGATGGGTAACCTCAGAATCCCAATGTAGGCCAACCATTACTCAATGCACTAATTCCATAAGTTACTCATTTATCCTAATATATTGAATCCATATAACTCACTAAGGGGGATGTGTTCCACATTTTGACATATCTATAAAATCATATACATTAATAAGCATTCCTTCCCTCCTTGACATGTTTTATCCCTGAAAATAAGAAAAAACCAAATAATGAGTGTGCTTCAAATCATTGCACACTTATCTCTAATCTTGATCATATAACCATCTATAAGTGATCTTGGTAGGTGATAGCTTTCCAAAATTATTTAAAAATTCCATTGTGCTACTCTAATTCCATTTATGATCATAACTATACTACTTTAGTGTTCATGCATAATTATTCCTCCTTTGATTACATGTAACATATTTCACCATACTACTCTAATTCCATTCATGACCATAGCATTTATTCTTCCATGCATAGTCATAGTGATTCCCCACTGATTTCATATTCCATAGGCTGTTGCACTACTTTAATTCCATACTTGACCATATTAGTTCTTCTTTAGATTCTATGCATAGCCATAATGATTGGTACTTTGATTTCCAGTATAGCTAAAGTGATTATTATTATGTCACTCTCTCACATGGCTCCATGATTTTTTCCTCTCATGATGATGTGGGTGCCTATATACCTCAAAATTTTATGATACTTTGATCTTATCCACCTTTTCATCTACCTTTTTGACCTTTTCCTTTGATGGTTCCTTTGTCTTTTGATTAGATGAAGTGTTGTTTTCTACTTGTATTATTTTTTTATCTGTGTTGTCATTTGAATATTCCTCATGCTATTCATCATTTATTTCAATCTCATCCTCATGCTCTATCTTGGATTTTATTTGTGCATTTACAACTATGATATCCTATAAATTAACTTTCTTTTTCCTATACCAAAACTTCATGAACTTATTTTGAACATTAATATTAATTGTTTCCAAAATATATAACCATGGATGTATAAGAACCATATCCACACCATCCATATCCAAAGTATAAAAATTTGAGTGCAAAACATATTTATCCATATTGAGCTTCAAATATTCAAAAACGTAAATATTCTGACCATCTATTTGAATCTCCTTGATATTATTTTCTTGAACATGTAGATGTTTATTCACATCCATGTTGATGAAATTATACTTTCTACTAGGGTTTATGGACACAATGACCTTCTTATTTTTAATGCATCCAAGAAATTAAAAAATTGAATATGATTTATTTGGATCCAAACTATTTGAACCCTTATCATCCAATCCTTCTTCTTCCTCTTTTATATACTCTACCCATCCTTTTGCACCATCAGTAGCCTCATCATCATCATCATCATCATCATCATCATCATCATCATCATCATCTCATCATCATCATCATCATCATCATCATCATCATCATCATCATCATAATCATCATCATCATACCTGTTTCTTTTTCTTCTTCATCACTTGTATGTTCTTCCTCATTTCCCTCATTTTATTCCCTTATTTTCTCTTCTTCATAACCTATGTTTTCTTCATCATCATTATTTTCTTCCTCTACTTTATTCTCTTTTTATTTAATATTCCATCGATCTAGGAAAACCTATTCCGTTTCTTCCCATGAAAACTTCCACCATTTTACTCCTAGCTCATCCGACCAAAGTACTACAGGATCGTAAAGAAAATTATCAAAACATTTTTTCCACTAAATTTTTCAAAAATTATTCTTATTAAAAAGGAACCACCATTCTCTATCATCAATATCATCCTCCCTTAAAAATAATTGTAATTTCATGATTCACAAAAACTAGGGTTAATGAAAGAACCTAATAATTTTAATAACTCATGAGAATTGATCCAAATAGTCCAAAAGTTTTATTGTATCTTACATGTATGATAATTTAACTTCAAAGAAAATTTTGTGAAAAAATTCTAAAAATTGATGCATGTAGAGTGAATCTATGAAAAATCATAAAATCATAATAAATCACTCAAAACATTTCAAAACATTATGAAATTTTGACTGTAGATCTATTATATTCTAATAGAATATCAATAAAAAATTCACAAAAAAATTTATTATATTTAAGTAGATATGATTAAAGTATTACAAACCCTAAAATATCAATAACTCCCTCAAAATTGATCATACAAACTCAATGGTTTTACAGTGACTTCCTTAAAATATTATTTAGTTCTAGTAAAACAATTGTGTAAAACTTCACAATTTATTACAAGATATTAATGATTTTATAAAACTAGGGTTTTACCCCACAAAAATTACCCTAATTGAAGCTCTGATACCACTTGTTATGATCCACATTTATAATAATTAGAATTATGTAGAATATAATGTAGATAAACAAAACAAAATAGATACTGGTGGGCCAAGATTGTCAAATATTCAATATATGCAAAAATAAAATAATCACCTTTAAGGTAGGGAAACACCATAAAATACTCTTTTAGGAAGGAATAACTCCATAACGTCTCTTTGAAGGGATAAAATCTAATGTCCTCTTATAATAGAAGACTAAATGCTTACCTGATTGATTTAAAATGATATTCACCTCCTTTATATAGACCTATATATAACTAAAAATGTATGGGTAACCTCCTAATCCCAATGTAGGTTGACCATTACCCAATGTACTAACTCCATAATTTACTCATTTATCCTAATATATTGGACCCATATAACTAAATAAGGGGAATCTGTGCCATATATCAACATCTTCATCAACCTATATACATTAATATATCATATCCCTAGGTACATAGCATATCTTGAGCATATGGTGTCAAAATTTAAATCCATTTGTTTTTATAGAAAGGGGATCCATCATGGATGCAATTGTAACCTCATTTTTTCATAAATTTTCCTAATTTATGACCTGTTCACATTTTAATCACCAATTTACCATTCATTTCTTTTAATTGTAAATCCTAACTCCATTTTTTGGTTTTTTCTAGGAAATGAATATTAAAAGTGATGGGAATGGGAGGAGGAGGAGGAAGCTAGGAGCATTCATGGCAGTTGTTAGAAGATTTGGATGGAAAATTCCCCCTCTTAGATGGCTATTGGCTATATATTCTTTGTACCCCATTATCAAAGGGGTGGCTATTTCTCATCCAAAAAAGATTTTAGTCAATCACGCTTTTAAATTTAAATTTTTTTATGCTTTAATATCTTAATTTTTCCCTCTCTTTCCCTGCCATTATGATGATAGATTTTGGATGTAACTAATTTTAATCAACTCAAACATTATTATCAACACAAAAATATTTATTTAAAGGAGATTGTTGATGTTTATTGTTATGCATATGAATGGTGATCATTTCTCTTCTTTCTTTTCTCTTATTTTCCTCAGACACTTGCATCATTCTTATGGTGGTTGTCGATCAATTGGCCACATGAGGGAATGATTTAAAGATGTTTCATTCAAAAAATGATTTTGAATTCATTTTACATAACATATGATTTTATTTTCTTTTCCTCTCCCTTATCTTTTATCACTTATTTTATCAGTTGTTTAGTCTCGGGTTTGAAACTAATCTATATCTAAATGAGTATCTAAAATTTTGCTTTATTTCTCAATAATGATGATATAATGATAAATATTTAATCAATGGAATTAACACAACAAAATTAGCTAAAAACATCAAACAAAACTTTACATCTATTGATTTCATAAGTGGGAAAGTTTTAAATTCTTATTTGTCTATTTTGTTTACTACAATCAAATGGTCTATTGAATAAAAAAATGTAAACCCTATCATTTCCACCATGACATTCATGAAACCCATTTGAAAAACAAGAACAAACATACCTTTTTTTACATTGTTCCAATACCCAAAACCTTCTAAATGCATGTTTAAAGTTTAGGATTGGCAGAATTAACAAAGGCCCCTTGAATAGAAGGGTCATAATGAGCCACTAAATGAAGATTAGTGTGCCTAGACCAGGTAGATACAAACCTTAGGAAGATTCATTGGAATATCCTTTCAAGAGATAAGAGTCCCAATATGAGCCTAAGATGTCTGTGCATGCAAAAATGCATCTCAACACATTTCATTATATTTTTATATTTTAATGCTTCCTCATTTCAATTTAAATTATAGACTCAATTTTAGCTTGAAATAAAAATTGTAAATTACATTCCATCCATGGTTTGATTTGTCATTGGTATTAGAGTAGGATTTTTACTGGTCTATGTTATTACTCCATTATTCTTTCATTCTATTCTCCGACTGTATGACCTAATTAATCATAATAGTTTGTTGACTATTTATAGGTAATGAATTAGCCAAGAATAATAAATTCAATCTAAATAAGGTGTAATAGTTACGAATTGGTTATTTATATATCTAAGATAAAGGCATGTGGCTACTTATTTCTAGATTCACTCTATTAGTTTACAAGGTCATTTCAATTGAGATAAAGGACATGGATGCTCTCTGATTGCATAGTAAGGTGTCGTAATAGTCATTTCAATCAACTTATGGAATACATGGTTATTTATGAATAAATTATGTTAATAATTTATTCTAAATACTACTAATTTATAACTTTGCTTATATAGCTATTTTGTTTGAAGGTGTTTTCACATATCTAGTGCATAAATATTCTATTTATTATTGTTTTTAACTATGTGGCTATTGAAAAAAGAGTTTTCATTGTGTTTTAGAAATAATTTCACCTGGGTCCTATTGGATACTACAATGCTTTGTAATTTACCAACTAAGTGGGAGTTACTCAGTGATTTGGTGAGGTGTTTCACATTCTGTAAACACTGCAACATGGTAGCATATAAATTTCTCTTTTATTTGATTCAAAAATTAAAAAGGCCATACTTATTGAATACTCTCATTCTGACATTAGATTCTTTTTTGCCTATATGCTAAGTATGAAGGATAAGATGTATTTTAAATTTAAAAAGTAAAATTTAAAAATTTAAGCAATGCTTCAATTTTGAAGCATTTAAAGTCTATTGTGCAAATTAATTATGCAAAATTTGGAAAAAAACAACCAAATTGTGTAAATCAAGGATAACTAAAGAGATCTACTCTTAAACCATTATTTTTTATCAAAAGGCATAAATATGGAAAGCAATAAAAAATGAGTATATAGTCTAGTATGAGGTTTTCATTAAGCTAGTACTAATGACAAAGTGAATCCTTTTCACATAATACTTAGGTACCATGTACCATTATGATTTTATGTGCCTTAATGCCTCTTTCATGTACTATCAAGTATATATAAAGGGCGATTTTATTCCATATACTGATGTGTATATAGGAAGGGAAAGTATACAAAGAGGTTTGATATATCAATCTGGTAGTATACAAATAAGGGAACCTTTTGAAATGATAAGGAACCAATATTTTGGGGTTTTAAAACACAAACTCAAAATAAAAAAATGCATTTAATAAAATCAATTGTTAGAATAATATATAATGATAAAAATAGGTTGTTAGAATGGTCTCTATAAATGGGGAACACAATCATTTTCTGTGATCTATGGATCTATATTTGTGGTCAGGAAACATAACCAAAAGAGCCAACATGGAATGCAAAAGATATTCAAACATGGAAGTGAAAAAACCATAAAACATTGACCTTGATGAGGGCCTCAATTGATAGAGATGTGTTATGTTATATTCAGGGGTGAATTACTCCATGGGAAGCACTTTAGAAATTGAAAGACAAATATTATTATCACTCAAAATTAGAATTTATTTAGTTACAATTGAAGTTGTTCAAACTCAAGTTGAAAGATGGCGATGTGATGAGATTGGATTCAAAAAATCATGTGCTCAAGCATGATATGGATGCTAAAGATGTCAAAATTGACCTCTATATGAATTCATTCATAAAATACCTTATTCCCAACTACTAAACCTAATTGGAGTCTATAAATGCAAGTAATTAGTTGAAGACTCACATTTAATCAATTGGTTGAAAAATGTTATAAAGAGAAAAGGCCTTTGGAAAAATAACTGAGTCCATAAGTGAAAGTGTATGCTATGTAAAGGTAAAGTATTCCAAAACATATAATAATGTCACATCTTCTAAAAGTGAAGGCAATAATAAGTAAAAGACTAAAAATATGGGAAAGTGTGACAAAAATAACAATCAAGGTGGTCAAAATCAAAAGCAAAATGATATATCACATTTGTTCTACACCTAGTGTACTAGAAAAGGATCCATGAGGTTTACACATGCAAGAATCCATAGGATAAAATTTAATCTCATTGTATTAAGAAAACTAAAAAAAAAAAACCATCCAAGGATCCAAACTTTGCTCAATTCACTAGTGAATGTGTGCTTTCTAATTTAGATGATGAAACAAACAATGTCTCAATTAGTTCATCATGGTTTGATGCTTGGGTTATTGATACTAGTGCCACCCTACATATTAAATTATAAAAAGACTTATTTGAGGAGTTTAATGAAGAGAGTTGTGGTCTAGTATTCCTTGCAAATAAATCAAATCTGAAACCATAGGGAAGAGGTACAATCCAACTCAAGTGTCCAGGGCTTCTAGATTTCAAACTAGAAAATGTAATATTGCTTACTCAATTGAAAATAAACTTTTTGTCTCTAGTCATCATTAAAAAAAAATGTCATTTCATCTTGTTGGACAATGGTGACATCACTATCAAAAAGACATTTGACAATGTAATCATTTTGACTAGATATGAGGAAGGAAAGTTGTTCAAAGTCAAAGGTGAACCATTAGTTTCAATGAAATATGATTATCTCCTTGAATGTGAAATATATGCAATCATGTTATGGCATATAATATTTAGGCATACTCACTATAACATAATTTGTGTCCTAAAAAATACTGGTGTTGCTGGTTTTCCTACCTTGCCTGTAAAATTTGATGAAAGTGTGAATCCTGCATTTTGGCCAAACATGCAAGAGAACAATTTACAAAGTCACAGTGGAAATATAATAGAAAGTTATAGTTGGTTAACTTATACTTGTTCTCTCTTATAATTCTCTCAACTATGGTCATTAGTGCTTCATGTTTTTCATTGATCACTACATTAAAATGACTTGGATATATTTTCTAAAGAATAAATCAAAAGCCTTTGAGAGTTTTGAAAAGTTTCAAACCATGATTAAAAATGAATCTCAAACTCACATTAAAACACTCAAGACTGATAATTTTGGTGAATAAAGTTTAAATAAGTTTGAATCCTATCTTGATAAAAATGGGATCAAACATCATCTCGCATTCCATCAAACTTAACAACAAATTGGATTTGTAGAGAGGATGAACATGACCATGATGAATATGGTTCATGCTATGTTTTACTTCAAATGGTTAAATCTACACTTTTGGGTCAAAACAACTAAAACAATAATATACCTCCATAACAGATCACCATCAATAACCCATTAACTAAAGACTTTGTATGAGATGTGGTGTGGTAATATTCCTTTAGTGTGACATCTTTGGGTTTTTTAAATTCACTTGTTATGCATTGATTCCAGAATAAAGGAAGAATACTTTGGACCACAGGAGTCACAAATGCATTCATTTGGGATATTATGAATCCTCAAAGGCATACAAGATATATGATGAGAAAAAGATTAATTTTTTGTCTTAAGAGATGTTATCTTTTATGAAACTATAAAATACAAAGCAAGGATTGATAAAAAATTGAGTCAACTTGATAAATAAGAAAATTTTGATTTATATGAAGAGAGTGATATGTACATTTGAAATAATGAGTGGGGGACATAAAATTTAGAATCAATTGATTCTTTATTGTCTCATGTACATGAAAATGAAACTCTTCTTCAAGGAGAATGCAAAAATTCATTATAAAATGGATAGGGGCCACAAGAATAAAGGACACAAAATTAAGGGACTTCAAAGATTAAATTGAAGCAACTAAACCATAGAAAAAAGATGCCTTAGGGTCCACCCAAATGTTTAAATATGTCAAACCTAATGAATTTGGGAAAACATGCACTAAAAGTGCAAATACAATCACATAATAACTAGACAAGTTCCTTGAAGAAATTCAAGCTAAGATTGAAAGCTCACCTTGGATGATTATCTACAAGAACAACTCATTGTTGCATTTAATTCAGAACTAACATATTTCAAACAAGCTAAGAATATTTAACATTGGAGAAAAGTAAATGAGTACAATGAATTGATAAAAAATGGGACTTGAAAATTGATTGATCCTTTAATTGGATGGAAGTAGATCTATTGCAATAAAAATAAGGCTGATGGCTCACTTGAAAAGAATAAAACAAGGCTTGTCACATAGGGATATTCTCAAAAGGAAGGAAATGAATACAAGTAAACCTTTTCACCTACAATAAAATGGATTACCATTCAAACCATGTTGGCTTTGGAAGCTCACAATAGATGGAAAGTTCACTAAATAGATATAAAAAATGCATTTATAAATGGTTATCACAAGGAAATAATGTAAATGCCACAAACCAAAGGTTTTTTAGTAATCAGATAAGATGACAAGGTGTGAAAACTTTAAAAACCATTGTATGGTTTGAACATATCCCTACGAGCATGGTATGACAAACTAGCTGAGCATCTCATGAACACAAACTTCAAACATTTTGAGTTTGAAGCTGTAACTCTTTTTTTCAAAATAATTATATTTGTAGAGGAGTAGTTGATGTTATTCTCATCATAGTGAATAATGAAAGATAAGCTGATATTGTACCCAAAATTTGAACATGTGAATAATGTTTTTCTACCCTTAAGTCAATTTGATTGTAATTGATCAAAATGGTCTAGTCAATTATTATAAATGTGTTAATCCAATGTTAAAGTTTTCATAATTATTGTGTTCACAAAATGATATTTGAAATGTTAAAGTGGTAAAAATTTGAAGAAGATGAACTCACTTTGTGCCTTTGTCAAATTTTTGTAACTACCTAACACATGTAGGATTTTTGAGCTCTTCACTACATCTTAGCAGAACCCAAGTGATGTTTTGCATATGTCAAAATTTTGAACCCTTCCTCACACTTATCAGATGCCTAAATATACTATTGATATTTTTGTCCCAAAAATATAATTACATCTAATATCCTAAGGGAGACCCCCTTTGTTCACAAAATTGGAGAATTTCTATGTTTTGAGTCTTCAGGATAAAGGTAAGTAATCATGAACCATTCTAGATAGTGTCATAATTGAATACTTTTACCAGGCATGTGGAAGTTATTCTCAGAGTAATTCATACAAATTTAGAAAGTTTTATTTTTTTATTGGATCAAATGCACTTATCACATTCAATACTTGTTATAAGTGATAATTCTTGGTATAGATGCAACTGGTAGGGATGTTTTGGTAATGATTATACCAGCTCATTAGGGTTCCAACTCTTCTCTTTTCCATTCAAGAACAAAAGAAGAAAAGAACCAACGAGTTTGAAAAGAACAAAATAAAATATAAAATAAAATCAAAAGGTTCACATCATGAAATAAGGTCAATGTACCATGCATCATGATTAAGATAAAATAATGGAAAGAGAAGAAAAGGATCCCAAGGTATCTCTGTTGGGGCTATGGATACCTGACTAGCAACAAAGCAATGCCTAAGCTTACCTTATTTTTAAAGCTTTAATATACACTAGAATGAAACCTACAACTTCATCAATCCTTATAATAACTCATCATATCAAGGGTTAAATAAACTACACATTTGACACACACAGATCCAAGAAATTAAAAGGCAAGTATGTTGTGTGAATTAACTTAGGAGTCTCTTTCATGTTTTTGATGTGGCACACTTCATGATTGATTTAAAGATTTATAACCAAAGTTATTGGTTCTTTAATGCTCAAAAGCATTACCCTTACCCACTTTTTTTTTATTATGGTCTTAACTTTGAGACTTCTTCTATATGATTATGTAAAATCTGAGAAAACACTGATTATTGGCTTCTCATACTTTGGAAAAATGGTGTTTTTTTGGGCTAACCATATTAATGTACTTTAAGAGTTTATTTGAACTATGTATATGTTCAATACTTAAAGTAATTCAAAGAGTTTATTCAAGCATTTTTTATTGGAC